>OZ035881.1:153525194-153650030 GCA_964034835.1 Muscina levida
ACTACACCCATCTAAAATTATGATCTCGTTTAAGATTTTCGATATAATAAGTTTGATATAATAAGGCACTTTCTCGTTAGTCCTCAGTTGGTATCCTATAACACCATTTCGGTAAACCAGTAAAAAGTGACCAAAAATAGTGAATTGAACTGTTAACATTTATAGACAATTAATAAATACTTTTTACACAGTAATCTTTGATATAGTCTTCCTTCCTATATACCGTTTACACTCCACAGATAAACAGACTGAAATTTTACTTCTCTATTTGTATTGAATTTATTTGGTTATTTTTATTTGAAATAATTGAATTGAAATGTTCGTAAAGGACGAAAATCGTAACTAGTGTTTTTTTCTTTTATAATTGTCGTCAAAAACTAAATTAGATATTTGAATCAGCTGGGTAGACCATATAGATAAAATATAATCATCCAATCCTATTTCCAATTCATAATACGTATACTTATTGTGCCTTTCAACAATCTATATAACGTATACCATCGACCGATTTGTATGAAAATCGATCATGAAAAGTTATTAAGGAAAAAATAGCTAGAAAGGAGATTTCAGATGTTACCGAAGAAAAATATTCGAAGGTAACAAGCTAGGGCCCTAAATTTGTTACACCTAATTTCTCATATTCATATGTTATCGAAGAAAAATATGTGAATACCGCAACCTGGGGCGACAAATTATATACTGATAGTTAAGTCTCAGTTTGTTATTCGACGTTTTATCGAAATCAAAAGGATTTGGGTTTTTATATTTTGTCAAAGGCTCTATTTTTTCATTTGGACAATTTTGTCTACATAGTAAATGTTGAGACTATTGCCTTCCATACTCACTGAATGCCCATTTATCATATCATCCGTGAAGATCTTTGAAAATTTTGAAACATTTACTTTAGAATTATTTATGTTAAAACCCAAACAAAAAAGTGTTGGAGCCTTACATGTTCTAGTTTCCTACCACCCTCAAAATCATGACTTATGGTTCAAAACCGGTAAAAAATCAAACAGTTTAGGAAAATATTTTGTTTTGATTTTGTTGTTAATTTTCTTCAATCTGCTTGATTTTAGTATCGGATATGAAATTTGAGTTCCTCGAAAAATATATATAACCACAAATTTCTACCACTAAATATGCTTTTTATACATGACAAAATGCAATTTCTGATTAACATAGTTAAAATTGGGGTATTTAAATAAAATATTGGCTAAAAATTTCTTTAAACTTTAAAAATAGTGAAAATATCACAAAAGTTTGCAATTTATAGGCAAAAACAGACAGATGTGACAAGTTATCTATATGATCTATATAAATGTTTATATCGTTAGAAAGGTCTAAGACTCTTCTCTCCAAAACCGTTATGAAATCAAATTAAGAATTGACTGAGTTATAAGCTCATTACTGAGGAAAGAGCTGAAAACCCGGTTTTTGAACCTCGACCAAACCTGCAACGTGCACTAGGTCATTCCCCAAGTTCAAAATGACTCTCACATAGTGTAATTATTTAAAACAGTTTTATAAGAAGATTTTACTATGATTCCCCCAGAACGTGGCTACTAAATCCGGTTAATATTCTCCATTCTCCGTGCTTAAAGTGGGGATATCCAAAAATCTGCAAAGACATCATTTTGTAGGGGTATCACTGACAAAATTCTTCAGTTTTTAACATGTCACTACGACCATCCTAATGCACAATAATTACACTGTGCTACACACAAAATATACAGGGGTTCTCATGTAGCATTTCTGTTAGACTGGAGTCCATAGAGTAAAGTGATACTTTTAGTTTTTCTCGGTCACTTCGTTAAGTAATGTTTTTATAGCAAATTAAGTGAAATGGCGATATTCCTAAAATTAAAAGTTCCAAAATTCATAAGTCTTCTCTTTGTAAACAGATTTCCAAAACCTTACATCTGTTGTCAAGCTATGACTTTCACCTTTTATTAAAAAAAAGAATTTTGAAAATCGGTTAAAAAATAGTGAAACGGCGGCTGTTTAAGCAAAACAATCCCGAAAAAAAATTGCGAATTTTCATTTTCCCAACGCTCTCAGTTGATCAAGAAGCAGCTCAATGTATATTTTTTATTTTTGTATTATGCTATATTAAAGTAGCTTTCTAAAATAGGTAAGTTTGTAAGAAACGGTTGCAAAATGAATGAGTTATGCTACATTTTGTAATTACATGTTCGCGTCATTTCGTTGTTTTTCCTTTGAGTGTGTGTGTCACTTTGTACAAATACGCATGACGTATACGTATCACAACAAGTAATTCGTACTGCATATTCCAAAAAATGTCGAAAAATATATTACAAAAATTAGCATAACTCATTCATTTTTCCACCGATTCTTATAAACTTACCTATTTTAGAAAGCTACTTTAATATAGCATAATACAAAAATAAAAAATATACATTGCGCTGCTTCCGGATCAACTGAGAGCGTTGGGAAAATGAGAATTCGCAATTTTTTTTCGGGGTTGTTTTGCTTAAACGGCCGCCGTTTCACTATTTTTTAACCGATTGGCAAAATTCTTTTTTTTAATAAAAGGTGAAAGTCATAGCTTGACAACAGATGTAAGGTTTTGGAAATCTGTTTACAAAGAGAAGACTTATGAATTTTGGAACTTGTAATTTTAGGAATATCGCCATTTCACTTAATTTGCTATAAAAACATTACTTAACGAAGTGACCGAGAAAAACTAAAAGTATCACTTTACTCTATGGACTCCAGTCTAACAGAAATGCTACATGAGAACCCCTGTATATTTTTTTTCTTCACATTTGTATCACTGTGTTATTAAACAACGTTGTATATATATATCACATTTATTCCCAACCATTTAAATTGTTAAAACAAACCAACGTTATTCCGAATTTAACACTGACATTACAGCAATAAGCGGCAAATCAAATAGTGTAACATTTAAATACTGTTATTATAAAATATTGCAATGATTAATAATTATTTATAAGTAACACCTCACTCTGTCATTAACATTGCTTTGATTTTATAATTAATTATAAGTATCATCCTCACTCTGTCTTTAACATTTCCAGTCTATACAGCACTAAATCAATTTCTTCCACTTTGTTGACATATTTTTGCAATTTTTTGCAAAATGTAAAAACCATTAAAAATTACTTGTTTAACAATTTACCTATAATAGTATTAATATTTTACATTATTATAATTTATCACTGCAAATAACAAAAACCAACATATTGCGGTTTAGTAATATCAACACTAGCACTCAATGATGTTTTCATTAGATTCCTTTTTCATACTTCGTATCTGGGGTAAACATTTCCATTACAATAAATTGTGTATTTCATTAGTAGAACCGCCTTTTAGTTATAGCACACAAGTATATGTAGTAGTAGTTGACATACACATAGACATATTTTATTAACCCATTTTTTAGGCTTTTTTTGTGGCAGCAATTTAATTAAACTCACTGGTTTTTTGTTGCACTATAGGTTTCATTAATTTTATTTATATTGCCTTATATCCTTTAACAATTTTAATTTTGTGTTTTTTTTATGTTAGTATTTGTGTTTTTCTTCAATTTAAATATTCCTTGGAGCTGGGTTGTTGCATTATTTTCTGTTAGATTTGTTTATTTTTTTTAAATTTTCTAGTTATTTGTTTTTTTTTTTTAATTCACTTTCTTATGTTTTTTTTTTAGTATTGATAAAAAATTCTCATTGACTTTTTTTGAAGTATTATCCATTAGTTAAGCTTTTGTTAAAATTCCTCTGTTGTGTTTGTTATTTTCTTTTTGCTTCTTGACAGACACACACAAACACAAACAAAATACCGCCGCGCGTAGAGACCGTATTAACGCACGTTTATCCGTACACGTTTCAAATAAAACTGATGCTTCACATACAGCTCAATACACTAAGGATGCTGTGTTGGGACGCTAACAGATAGACGACGACGAGTGCCGTCATGTTATCACAAGATGATAACAAGCATACACAAGCACGCACACTTAAACACTCATACAAGCCAACACGAACATACATAATCAAACGCGCGCTCGCATGGGCTCTTGTCGGATTTTCCACATCCGTTTAACAGTCGTGATAAACAAAACGAACACGACCAACTAACTCTCTTTGATGCCAGATACCACAAAGACTCTTAGCCAATGTTAAATATCAAAAGAGAGCAGTTGTATACGTTTTGCTTATAGTGGGAGCGTGTTGTGAGGGTGTGTTGTATACAAGACGATTGTTGGAGTAGGTCAGTATTACAAGCAGTTAATTGCATTATGCTCCAGACACGACACGAAGAACAACAGCGACTGCAGTATATCAATGAATTGTGAACAGAACACTGTGGGTTTGAAAATTTTACCAACAGATTTCTGGTGGATATAAATGAGCTGCACAGGAGATGATAAGATTAAAAGAATATATCAACATAGTATCTCTTTACTGTGTACCTTAGTTTGTAAAGAGAATTTGATGTAATGAAATCTTAAGGGAAATCATTTTCGAAACTAAGCATTACTTTGGAACATGAAAATAAGAAAGTGCATCAATTTTATTGCAACATATGTTAACATTTAAGTAACTCAAGTAAACTGTATTATAAATAAAAAAACAGAAAACAAATTAATAATAATAACTTGTTGTACAAATGCTGAAATAAATAAAGCATAGAGTAAGGCAATATCGGCAATTTTATAGGATAAAGATGTTTTAATTCACATTTTAAGACGAATGAAATGCAATTATAGAATTAGGATATAATTTTTACAAAAAGACGACGCACAGTGGGTAAAATCACGATCTGGGGCGGCCAAAATTATTTGAAGCAAATTTATGAACCAGAATGTTAACAAATTACTCGGTGATGCGTAAAAACTAATAATATGTTAACATTCGGGGGGTAATGGTTACGACCGTTTTACACAAAAAATGGTTTTATAAAAAATTTAAGATTCCAAGTATTTCCCATATATGGTCCACAAAATGTTGGATTTTGGAGCCCTACCTCCCTATAACTTTTTATTCGTCTGGATACCCTCTAACTAAAAATGCATAGAAATATAGGGACATCCAGTATGTTAACTAAAGTGGTTCAGGTAAAACCGCAGAAATTATGGTCTATTCTTCCGCAGTAGGTAAATGGCTCTAAAACACAAAACCGCAAAAACCCGCAAAATTTTTTTTATCCATATGAACAATACAATGTTAAAGATTATATATAATCACAGATTGAAGGGGTGAAAAGGGGTGATGCATAACTTTTTGTCCATAGATCGATTTTGTTACCTATTGAAATTGACAAAAATACCATATTTTTTAATGCTGCTTTACTAATATGAATTTGAATTAATAAGTTTAATTAGCTAAGTGTATTAAAAAATATTAACCTGTTTTCTAATTTTCCATTTTACTTAAATGTTTAAACTAAACACACGCCTTCCCACAGCCTGCTAAAATTGTTGCTTTACCTTAACGCACCAAAATAGAAAATGCACAATTAGCAACAAGTAACTTTAACAGCGTGTAGAAAACGGAATGTAAGCAAAATGGAATGAAAAAATAACGGAATCTAGTGAAGCATTTTGTTCTCTTTACCCTACAATCGGAAATTATTAAAAACATTGGTTTTTAAGAATCGAATTTTGGCCGCCCAGATCGAGGATTTACCCCACCGTGCGACGTTTAGATTCAAGAGATTTCCCTTCACTACCCATAAAGAGGTATGGTGAATCACAAAAAAGTGTTACCTTCATTTTCAATTCGGCCACAGAAATATAAAAAGTAAAATTTGGTCATTTTGTACGGAGTTACTGAAAGGATCATCTACTGTACCACCAGAGGTCTAAGGAAAAAATCTATTTTTACGTCCAAAAAAAAATCTCAAAAAAAAAACATAATTTTAATTGAGTGAAGTAAACACCCCGGTTTCAAAATTTTCACCTATAAATACAAAATATTAAGGTTTTTTCTTAAAGAAATTATTGGGACATAATTTTTCGAAAAATTGATTTATTTTCTAGGAGGTATCAGTACTATTTTTTTTATGATAGATGAAGGGTTTCTGATTAAGAAAAAAATGTAAAAAAAATTTTTATGGAGCGGAATTTTTTTAAAAAAAATTTTTGTACAATTTTTTTCTTTGCCGAAGTTACCTTTGGATTTTGTCCTATATATCAAGTTCTAGACGGGCAATTCAGGACAAGAGAGGTATCAAATTAATTAGAATCAAATGGCCAACAAAGAATTAAGCCACTCAAACTCAACAAATTGCATAATTTTGTCGTACTGGCTGAATACATATGATAAATTGTGTTTTTTTTCATGAAAAATACCGTCTCTTTTTTAGTTTTTAAATCAGGAAAAATCGAAACTCGAGATAAAATTTTTTTGAAACCTTCTGCGTAGAACCAACTCCTCAGCAAACAAATAAAGTATTGCAGAAGAGAATCTATGGACTGGTTAAAAAGTAATGGCCTCTGAAAGTTGCCAAACATAAATGAAGTTTTTATAACATCGAAATGGTAGTTCAAAATGGAAGCCGAGGCCCATGATGCACTCGGGGGTCAAGAAAGGGGCTCCTTGGATTCTATGATGATCGCCTATGTGCGGGTACTCAAATGAAAGATATTTTCGAAACGAATACAACGGTAGGACCCGCATATTCTTGAAATTGACACCACTGGATTGGTCTCAAAAATACCTTTCATTTGAGTACCCGCACATAGAGGGTACCAAAGCACTGAAAGAGACCCTTTTTTTGTGTCCCTAGGGCCTCAAAGAGTCTTAAAAATTACACCATTGGATTCGTCTCGAAAATATCTTTTCATATCCGCATAAGGCGGTCATCATAGAATCCAAGGAGCCCCTTTCTTGACTCCTCCAAGGGCGTGATGGGCCTCGGCTCCTATTTCGACCTACCATTTCGATGTTATGGGATCAAGACGAAGTGAATAAAATATTTTTGTTGTTGTTTGGGCTCTCAGCCCATAATCTGCAGTTCCCACAAATGCAAAAATTCAAGTTTTTATAAAAACTTCGTTTCTGTATGCCAACTTTCAGAGACTATTAATTTGTACCCAGTCCATAGATTCTCTTCATCAATTCTACATTTGTTTGCTGAGGTGTTAGCCCTACGCAGAAGGTTCCAAAAAAATTTTATCTCGAGTTTTCGATTTTTCCCGATTTAAAAACTAAAAAAAGAGACGCTATTTTTCATGAAAAAAACACAATTTTTCAAATGTATTCAGCCCTTACGGCAAAATTATGCAATTTGTTGAGTTTAAGTGGCTTAATTCTTGTTGGCCATTTAATTCTAATTAATTTAATACCTCTTTTGTCCTAATTGCCCGTCTAGAACTTGATATATAGGTCAAAATCCAAAGGTACCTTCGGCAAAGAAAAAAATTTTACAAAAATTTTTTTAAAAAAAATCCGCTTCATAAAAAAATTTTTTCTTAATCAGAAACCCATCCTCTGTCATAAAAAAATAGTGGTGTTCAAAGACCAGAGAAAAAATAATTATTTGTAAAGTAGTGTTATTATGGCATGTAACTTGACAAAACGAATGAAGCACATCTTTTTCTTTTTGGGCTACTTTCAGGTGCAGTTCTCAGAATTGGGTCCCAAATCAATGAGTAGTACAGCTGTGATGGTTTTCTCCTGGTGTCGAATCCAGTTCTCCTCTTAGAACTATTGGCAATGCAGTTCTTATGAATGCATTGAAACTAGTACATTTTAATAATTGTTGTCTACTTTGAAAAAAAAAAAAAAAAATAAAATAAAATAAAAAAAATTTAATTTTCTTTTATTGTGGGCTCCCCTCGAATGTTTTTTGACAGCAACTTCGCAGTATTAAGCGTCGATTCAATCGTCGTGTCTAGTAAGAGCTTCTCAAAAACAGTGACGTTCGCATTCGTCGATAAATAAGTAGGTGCCGTTAGTTGTGAATCTAAAAATAGAAAGCGTGTTAATTCACAACAACGCGAGAAGCTATCCTATACCTCATTCATGGGGTGCAAAGGGAAATTAAGTTTTTTTAAAGTTGTCTACTTTGTACTAATTTGTCACATTAGTAAGGCTGGGGGGCCTCAGGCTACCGACATGGATGTGTTTGCCACTGTACCCTTAGAGCTACTGTGTATGTAGTTCTTTTGGAAACATGTGAACCAGTTATTTTCTAGCACATTTTGAAAATTTTTGTCTACAAATTGCTAGTTTTCTTTAGATTTCCATACAAGTAATATTGAAAAAGTAATAAGTTCGAGGCAAAAACAGAACTGACAACTTATCTATACAAATTTATACATCGTAACAAACGTCTAAGATTCTTCTTCCAAAACCGTTAAATAAAATCAAACCTCTGTTAAGAATTGTCTGAGTTGTAAGCTCATAAGTGATGAAAGATCGGAAAATCCGGCGTTTGAACCGTAGGTCAAGTTTTTGAGTGTGTAAGCAAACTTTAGTATACAATGTAATATTGTACTTGACCAGACCTAAAACATGCACTAGATCACTCCCCAATTTCCAAATGACTGTTACTTAGCCCAATTACTATTTCTTAAAGTATAAGGTGTTTTTATCACAATCCCTTTTTTGGACAGCTTGTAAGCAATAATTTTATCGTACCCTAATTTTCATACAACAGGTTTTTTCAAACATCATGATAGTTGAGTTAGTTTACTTACTTAGTTTACAATTGTTTATCAAAATTTAACACAATGTTTATGATGTTAAGTACGTACTAGCAATTCTAGAACTCTGTTGCAAGTGTGTGTGGTTTACTTATAATATCATAAAATTTTCCTATAGGAATACCTCTCTTAAATATTAATTATTCTTTAACGATATCTAAACAAAATGTAAGGGAAACATTTTTTTATGTAGAGACTGGAGTATTTAGCATTAAATATAAAGAGATTTTAAATAATAAAAACATTCATATAATTCAATTTTATGACAATAAAGAGAGCCATTGCTGTTAGAAATTCGTCCACTCACGTACAGGCATATTACATTGGCTAACTGTTCAAGTAGTTTAACATTAAAGTTTCTCTTATTATTGGTTTTATATATTTCAGTTTTAACAGACACGTTTCTCTGACCATTAATTTTTTGATTTCGCCAAAATTTGCTTATGTTAAATATTCCGTATACGTATTTCTCTTGTTTAGTGGACAACATATGTAATCACTTCGAAATTTATACGACATAACTAAAGCAAACTTTTTTGTTTCTGAATTACTTTGTTTGTGTCGTGTAGTGTCGGAAAATTCAAAACCTAAAATATTTAAAAATTTTCATCTAAGAGTTACTGGTAACATTATGCTTAATATCATGTTAAGGTCTCTTTTGTTGAAGTAAGTTTTCCTAAACTTCATGAAAGCTGGGGCTGTCTGAATTTTTCTCTTTTAGATTTAAACATGTATTTGATTTGTTGTAATTTAACATAACTGGTTGCCTAATAGTATTATTTTCTATTGACAAACCATTGAATGAAAATACCTATAGGAACTTTATTTTTCTCTTCATCTTCTTACATTTTCTGTTGTATGAATGCTAATCAAAATATGTAATCACTTCGAAATTTTTAAGACAAACATTTCTCTTTACGAATTATTTTGTATGTCTCATGTACTTCAGAAAATTCAAAACCTACAATATTTAAAATTTTTCATCTAAGAGTTACTGGTAACATTATGCTTAGTTTCATGTTAAGTTCTTTTTTGTTGATGTAAGTTTTGCTAAAGTTGTTGTAAGCTGGTGCTGTTCGCTTCGTGTACTGACTATTTCTCTTTTAGGTTTAAAAAGGTATTTGCTTTGTGGTAATTTAACATAACTGGTTTCCTAACAGTATTATTATTATTTACTATTAAAAAACCACTCGACCAGTTATGGATTTAAAATACCTACAGGAATTATCTTTCTCTCTTAGTCTTCTGTTTGCGAACTTTTCTCTTTCTGAATAATTTTTTGTGTCTCATGTAGTTTCATAAAATGCAAAACATCTACAATATCTAAATTTTAATCTTCTACTTAAGAGTTACTGGCAGCATCATGTTTGATTGCATGTTAAGTTCCCTTTAGTTGATGTAAGTTTTGCTTAAATGCATGTAAGCTGGCGCTGTTCGCTTCGGGTACTGACTATTTCTCTTTTAGCTTTAAACAGGTATTTCTCTGTTGTTTTTTAACATAACTGGTTTCCTAACAGCATTATTTTCTATTAACAAACCGCTCGAACTGTTAGGGAATGAAAATACCTACAGAAATTATCTTTCTCTCTTCATCTTCAAACATATTCTGTTGTACGAATGTTAATCAAAATATGTAATCTTTTCTCTTTATGAATTATTTTGTGTCTTATGTAGTCTCAGAAAATACAAAACCTACAATATTTACAACTTTCAATCTAAGAGTTACTCGTAACATTATGTTTAATTGCATGTTAAGGGCTCTTTTGTTGATGTAACTTTTGCTAAAATTCATGTAAGCTGGTGCTGCTCGCTTCGCATACTGACTATTTCTCTTTTAGTTTTAAAAAGGTATTTGCTTTGTTATACTTTAACATAACTGGCATCCTAACAGTATTATTATTATTGACTATTAAAAAACCACTCGACCTGTTATGGATTTAAAATACCTACAGGAACTTTCTCTTCATCTTGAAACATTTTCTGTTGTGCTAATGTTAATTATTATTTTGTTTACAGTTTAGCTACTATTTGTGCTCTTGACTCTTATTGTAACTATGTGTCGTCAATAAATTTAGTTTCCACGTGACAGTTTTCTCTCTTTTACAAATGTTTATGTATTTTCTCTTTTACATATGAAATGAAAAATGTTAAGAGAATTGTATTCTCTTAGTAGTTCGTTTACTTTATTTACAAAAAACGTTACATATTTATGCCCTTTCTTAAAGTAAATCCAAATTCTAGATGTTAAACAGATATAAATAAATTGTTTATTACTAACTGTGTAAAGTGTAGTATGTTTGGTGTTACTGCAGGATTTGAATCTGCAAATATAAATTTTAATTACAAAACAATACACATATACTTCTGATCTCGCCCCAATTTTCTTGTATACATTTCTCTTTTAGATGAAATTTGCAACCAGTTATGGTTTTCAAATTAGCACCAGTTGTCACTCAACCGAATTGTGTCTTAAACAATTTGTTTATCTTAATGCATGTTCTTCTTCTGTGGCCACATACAGAGAGACTGTTAAAGAACATCAGTAACATATTATTCTTTTTTACTATCACTAAATTCCATCCATAAGAGAATCAACATTCATTCATTCTTTTCATTTAATCTTCTTTTGACATTTGAAATCAAAAATTTACATACATACAATATAACATTTCTTATGTGTTTTAAACATATTATCTCATTTAGGAACTCTTTTACTTATACATACAATACTTTGAACAAATGCTCTTCAACAACATGCTAAAATTATGTAAGTACATGAACAATAATAAATGCTTCTAATAAATGCTTTGAAACCGGAAATTTCTATTCATAAGACGTTATGTGTTGCTACGTTTAAGTAGTATAGAGGTTGTTCAGATTTGTGCGTGAATAATTTTTTACTACTATTGAAATCGCGAATACTGTATCGAAGCTGTTTAACTATCTGTGCTCAGAATATTTCTACGTATTTTTTAACACCCAAAACTATAGAGTTTTATTTATGGAAGAAGTTTTTGTCCGATATTACTTATTTTAGAACTTAACCTCCGCTTAGGAAATATGTAAAAGCTTTGCATTTGGTATGTCAGTTACACCCAAGCATATAATTTGATACGAGAAGAGGTTTAACGCATTAAAGGATGACTTGTTATGTATATTAAAACCACACTCGTTTCAGGACTTCTAAAGACGTTTGATCTACGATCGTCTGCCAGGATTCGCTAGTCGATCTGCTACTAGTGTGCCAAAAATCAAACCAAAACAGCCAAAGAGCTTTCAAGCTTGGTGCATAGTGGTGCTTCGAAATCAGGTACCTCAAGGTCCTGATGGGATGTAATCCTGTCGAAATCCCTGCTTTAGGTGCTGGTGACGCAACAAGGCTCCAGTTGACTGCCAAATCAGCTTTCTTAGCGCCTACAGCTGAGCAAGAAGAACAGGCGAATAATACGATTATCTCCGCTGCACCTCTATCGGCCTTAATTTCCACTACTATTCCCCCTAGGCACAAAACTCCTTCCAGAAGGGCCTTCATTACCAGGCGTTCCGCCAATATAATAATTAGTCGGCTCGGTTACAAACCGGTCGACGAGTTCTTTCCAGTGAAGGAGTTAAAAGGCAACGTACCTCTTGAGGAGGATTACAAAACTAAAAGGAAATCGTTTGATGTAGCACCTAAACAGCAGCGGTCTACAGACACTACCATTCCGATATCCAAAAGATCCGAATTTATTTCTGAGTGCACATTACAAAGATCTTATAAGGATGTAGATAAAGACTACCTTTTCTGGACGATCATAGACCGTAATATTAGCGACAGCACTTTTTCCTTAAGAAATTGGCAATCAGTTGTCGGTTTCCGATCTGGATTACTGTTGCAATGTCATGATATGGGATGGTTTCAGGGACACATCAAACTCTTTGCTTGTGCAGATGAGCGCTCAGCGCATCTGTACAAGGCAGTTATAGAATCGCTCGGGAAGGTTTGGCCTGGTACGAGATTTGAAGCAATACATCTTGCTGGTGTTCCACACAGGGCCCCGATCTATTGCCAAGATTCTTGCCGAACTCTCCGACCCTATGGAAATCCTGGCAATTCTTCAATGCAGTAATCTTTAACTACCGACACATGAGTGGAAAGAAGGCCACCATGCAGGAAGGCCACCATAATATTTAATAGTGACTCCCTTTTGGCACTTGGAGAGACACAAGGGGGATCTTCAATGGATTTGACTTTATTTTCCTAGTATATGCAAAAGCGATAATCGAAAGAAGCCTTCAGCTCAAGGGGGGCTCCAACATCGGCGAAGATAAAACGGCGTGTCCATCTGTCAACGAAGACTCTAACTCTATAACTCGGTAGCCGTAGATGAGTGAAACTGTTGCTTATGTAGGGAAACGTTATTCTGTAATTCTTATTTCTTTTAAATTTGTTTCACCCAAATCGGACTAGTGGTTCTCGAGTTATGTCAAACAAAAGAGCCTAAAACGTAACAAATTCCCCTATACGATTCTTACTAACTTCAAATCGATATAAATTTATTATGGCATGTAACTTGACAAAACGAATGATGCAGAACTTCTTCTTTTTGAGGCTAATTTTACGTGCAGTTCTCAGAATTGAGTCCCATAATCATCATACACAGGTATGTATGTTGTTAACAAATGGGCTTAACTTTGTAATAGGGATTTATTTTCTAAACGGGTTATCCAATCCTAACCAAACTTAGGACTGTTGCGTAAAACAGTTTTAGCTACGATATTACGAAATTTCAAGTCAATCCGATTATTCAGTTCACAGCTACAGCGCAACGCAAAACATACACAGGTATGTGCCCGTTGACATAAAGGTTAAAGCATAGAAGCCTACAGTACTCGCGAAATTCGTAAAATGACGGTGACTGTGCTGGATATAGTGATCGAAAGTCTGATCATCCGCATAGACATCATTTGTCAAAGTTATGGCCAACATTTGAATTGAGTTATGAGCAATACTATTTATTAAAACATCCAGTTCTAAGGTAAGTGCTGTATATTACATACAAAAAATATTTCTGAACGGAGCATATTTTATCATCCAAAGGTGCTTGGTAAGCGGAAACAAAAATTGTAGTTTTAGAGGTGTCAAAATGATGAAGCTCACCGTAGACGTACGGTCAGTACAATCCCAAGAATCAGTAACTCAAATCGCCCCAACCTAATATATACATGAAATTAAATTTAATTAAATCAGTTTTCATACTCAGTCTATTGTTTTACCCGTTCCGATTTATTATTCTTATGAATTTCCCTTGAAAGTTACTTTTATTTTACATACATTGTTTGAAGCCGCAAAAATCTTTAACACGCGTTAGGCATAGAAATTATGTTAAACATAAATGTATTTGTTTTACTTACACGTGTAACCAGAAGCCCCATTAAAGGTCACTGCCCCAGACCTCTGAACGTGTGCATGTGAAATAACTTTATATTTTCTTAAATAATCAAATTATTTTCTTACAAATTTCAACTTCTTGCAAATAACCTAAATTTTAACAATATTCACTTAAAATTGTTGTCTAATTAAATCGCTTAACGTTAAGCAAATGCCCTTCAGCACATTTGGGTATAAAGCTAACACGTTGAAAAGTAACGTTTGCTGATTATGGGGAAGTATCAAGTTAACAACTGCACACGCAGTAGTAACGTTGTCATGACATATTTATATGGAGAGGCTGAGCAGTTAGCTCGAGTTTATAATCAGCACTTTCTTTGTATTTATATCTTCATTTGATATTCGACTAAAATTCAAAGTTAGGTATAGAAATAAAGGTAATTGTTTGCATAAGACATCACTAAATAAAATACCTATGATAAGTTTGACTGACGCCCTATGCTCTACTGGGAGTGAAAGAAGTTAAAAGTACATAAAAATAGTGAAAAAAAAGTAATACTGTACTGTATGTTTATCATCAAAGAATTTATTTTTTATGCATACAAATACAGTTTTTTTTTAAGTGGAAAAATTACTTTCTTTAGTTGCTTTTGACTTTTTTAAATTTTTCATAGCCGTTCATTTGTATGCCATCCTATACTTTGCTTGCCTCCTACGTATGCCAGACATATTATTTGTCCCATTATTTTTGTCATACACACACACACACACACAAAACCAACAAAGAATCGTCTCAACGATGTCTATCATTTGTTTCCCTTATGGCTGGTTTATTCTACTACATGTTAAATTAGTCTAATCTAACAGTGATTTAAACATGTAAAATTGTTGACAATTTATTTAACCCTCCGTCATACACATGTTTCGATAGTCACATTCGTAACACATGGGTCTGGCCAGACCCACTATGTATTTGCAATGTATTTGTATGGAATAGATGCTATTTTGTTGAAATTATTTTATTAGCGGCACTGTTTACTGATACCTTAAAGGTAGATTTTCTATATTTATTGTTTTTAGCTTATACTGAACTACCTGTACAAGCAAAAATATTAAACAAATAATATAATGAAAAATAAAAGAGAAAAAACTTGTTTTGTTTATGCTATTTTGTGTTTTTTTATGAAAAAATAGTGTTTTAAAACGCTATTTATATATAATTAATCTTACTAAGTTCCAGGTATGCAGCTAAAACACCCTCATCAAAACGAATATATCGTGTCAACGCAACGAATAGATTTGCATATTATTATGTGAAACACCAGCTGCTAAAAGAATTCCGACGAATGCATCCAATTTACTTTCGGTCACAACTTTCCTAACTTTTTGATTTTTATTGGCATTTGATGTGTTCCATTTATTTACTTCATCTTTTCCATAACGATTTGTTTCACTTATTATGATGAAAATGCATAATATTGTGTTGATGCAAGCGAATACCAGTATTCGGGCCCATTTTGTTCAGTCTTTACCATAGAAACAATCATCGGCAGCATTTTGTTGTTCACCTTGTAGTTCTATATCTTCTTCACCGTCGTCACTACCAAACACTTCATTTGGTTCGATGACCAGATCATTTTCAATGTCTGATATATCCTCTTCGTTTGGCACATAATCTGCATTATCATCGTCGTTGTAGTCCATGAATGGATCTCAAAATCCTTCGCCATCTTCAGCGGCTCTTTCACGTTCTAAATAAGTACCTAATGCCTCTGCTATTCGCGTGTAAAAATCTTTTTCATTATTACCTCTGCGGTTTCGCAAATTATAAATAAATTCTAGTTCTTCATTCATTTTGCTCAATTTGCACTAAAACAATAAAGAAACAACGCGTAAACTTATGTAACTGATGTAACTTTATTTCAACGATCACAACTCAATTGGCAGAGATCATAAAAAATACTGTTCATTTGAAACACACCAAGTCAGGTGGTACAAGGTAGAAGCACTAGGTTTTTTTGTTTGAGTACCCAACAAGAGCACGAAATTTTGTTTATATCCAACAAGAACACGCAATTTTGTTTGTGCTTCAACAAATAAATAAAGTTTAGTCAGCTGTTATAATACATCTACCTTCAGTTATTATACCATGATACCAAGTGAAATCAAAAAATACAAGCGAAAATGGTCAAGCTTAGTAATTTTTCATAGAAAATATATGTGGGTCTGGCCAGACCCATGTGTTACGAATGTGATGTGTACATCAATATTAACTTTTTTATTAATTAATTAATTAATTTTTTTCCTCGATTTTTTCATACATCGATAGGCCATAAAATTTTAGGAGGGTACCAGGAATTTCAAGACTTTACCTAAATTTTTAATGTATATAAATTACAAATAAAATCGAAAAAGGTCTGGCCAGACCCATGTGTATGACGGAGGGTTAAAGCAAAAGGTGAATGTACGAAAACCAGAACGTTACTTTGTTATTTTTTTCCTATTTAGCGGTATTCCCATGGCTTCTGTTGGTTAGAATTTTAAATTAGTTTCATCTTTTATTCAGTGGTTTAGATGGATTACCTTAAGAGATTTGGCACTTTCGTTCTCGTTGTGTGCTTTCAACATAAATTTGCATAAAAGACTTACCTAAAAAGATATAAAGAGAAAAATATAAGTTAATCATCAGGTATTTATAATTTTTTTAACATAGTAGTTAAGAAAAATGTTTTATAATTTGTAATAGAATTAAACAGTCACCGAGAGTTGCATACATATATTTACTTTAAGTACAGCTTGCAATATAGTAAATAAATTTTAAGTGATTTTAAATTTTGAACAAAAACATTGAAACATTAAACGATAAAGTGTATAAAACTCCTTTTGTCAGCAGGAAAACCAATTGTTATACATAAATAACCTTAATGTAGTTTTCCACGAAAGTGAAACAAATTCTCCGAAATATTTAACAACTTTTCATTATATCCTCACCCTACGGGTAGGGGGGTATATATCATTTAATACGATCCAAAAGTGTAACACATAGAAAGAGACAATAAAACCATAGGTTTCTTTAAACCAAATTCGATTCATGACTTTTAAAGTCGTTTGATTTATATTCGTCTGTCTGCCTGTTCGACTTGTACGCACAAAAACTTTTGAAAGAATTGTTTGAACCTTTCCATCTATATATATAAAAGGCTTAAGTGACTGACTGATCACTGCCCAGCCCAAACAGCCAAAGCTAAAACTTTCAAATTTTATGATGCAAGCGCGCACAAAGAAGAGTTTTTTTTTGGAAATTCGGACTGCAGGGGGGTAAAATGGGTGTGGCACCGCCCCATATAGCTCGAACTTCAAAATGGCTGTATCTTTTAAACTATTGTAGTAACAAAGTCGAGATGTTGTACTTATATTGGCCGTATAAGAAAAAATACTTTGTATGTGGAAAATGGACAATGCCACTCCAATTATATATTTCTATGTGTGATATTGTCCATAGGGCCCTGAAAACATAATAAGACAAAGGGGCGTGGCAAAGCCCATATCTCAAGAGCTATTAATAGTATGCAGAGGAGATATGCTACATATGTTACTGATACAATAAGAATAACGTCTCCCTGGAAAATGGGCGGTTCCAAACCCCTATTGAACAAATCGTTATCTGGGCGATATCAATGGACCGATTGCAATCAAACTTTTACTGTGTAGTACTATCCGTAGGGCCTCTATCATAGGCTACATAAAAACATAATTAGACAAAGGGGCGTGGCACCGCCCACACAAACCACAATTTCAATCGGTTATATTTCACAAGCCATTAAAGGTAGGAAGATGAGATTTGCTACATATGTATGAGGTATATTGGGCTTTATGTCTCGCAAGGAAATGGGCGACGCCACAAACCAATTAAAAAATTATTATTTCGGTCATATTAATAGAAAGATTGTAATAACATTTGCATAATCATTTTCATAATCATTATATTTAAGCTCTTTTGTTTGACATAACTCGAGAACCACTAGTCTGATTTAGCTGAAACAAAGTAAAAAAAAAATAAGAATTACAATTCCTTTAATCTGTTCATATAACGTTTCCATACAAAAGCAACAGTTTCACTTTTCCATTCATCAAATCATTTTGAACAGGGTTTATTTGTTGTAGCAGTTAAAACAAAACTGTTGTACTCCGTGGCGTATGATTTCCATGGGATATTACTTATGTTCGTCATACGCCACCATATAGTATTTATGTTATGTCTAACAAAAGGGCCAACAACGTGACAAATTCAACTATACTTCAAATTGATACTAAATTATTATGGCATGTAACTTGACAAAATTAATAATGCAGAACTTCTTCTTTTTGGGGCTACTTTCACGTGCAGTTCTCAGAATTGAGTCGCAAAATCATGTTTTATACTATGTAAGCGATAAAACTTGTACCATCGCTCAGACCAATCGGCTAGAGCTTTAATCGCGAAAATTGATACGGGCTTGCTCACTATCAAATTGGAATCAAGGTTTTTCGAAATCCAATATTTCTGGATTCAAAAAATCTTAAAGGGATATAATCATCATAATTTATTTGGGCTTTCTGCCTGTAGAATAATAAGGATGCAAGGATGGTTTACAAAATTCACACCTTTCAGGTGTAAAAAGGCCGAAAGGGGGCGATACTAAACGGCTACAGGTATATTGAGGTGATTATTTTAGTTGTGCGATATAAAGTAATTTTTCGAAATTCGTTTTTTAGTTGTAAAACATCGAAAAGGGAAACAACTGACACTATCGCCCAAACCAAATGCCTTAAGGTAGAGTTACGAAAATGCATTGCTCCGTAAAGAATTAGAGAGCCGCCACATTGGGTTTTAAGAAATTCGAACATTTGGGGGTAAAAAGGTCAAAAGGGGATATTAATATTAGGGGAGAATTAGTTCTAAGATGAGCAAGATCGGACAAAAACTACTCCCATACCAATTTCCTGAGCTGAGCAGAAATTTGGTATGCAAACTACAACTACCTCCCATACAAAAATCCTCCTTTTTGGGAGTTAGAAAATGCGAAACAATATTCTCTGGTCAAAAAAATCATGTTCAGTATTTGACATTTCAATTAAAAATTTTTAACAAAAAATGGACAGTTTTGATTGTAGAACAAGACTGGCCTTACGACCGAATTTGTCCCGATATTTATTTGAAAATAATTCTTAGTGTCTAATACAATAGGGAGTGGTTATGAGTAACTTAATTTCTAAAATTATCCATAAGCTGGCATTAGGTTACTTAATAATATTTTTGGGATTATTCGATCCTTATTTTCTACTTAAATTTACCCTAGAGTTTCTATTACACGCATACCTCGATATACGGCCTAGATACGTTTCCAAAATGTTGGCCGTAAGGCAAAACGCCGTAAAGCAAGGTAACTCAAGGTAATCAATTTCATACCTACTTATGTTTGCATACATACCTACTTATTATTACTAAAGAACGGAAAAATGTGCAAGTAAACTACGTCTAATTACGATCAGCACAAACAAGAGACTGTTGCATCAAAACTCGCTGCGTTAGTAAGTGAATGTTTTTGTTAGTCTCTCACTCTTCGTCAACAGTGGTTTGTTTACGCAAAATGTTTTTAATATTGATAATTATTTGTACAATTATTGTTATGTAAATATTTTAACTTATGTAATCCATAAGATTCCTATGGCGATCTTAGTTGTGTTATAGATATCAAGCCCGTTTTTTTAAAAAGCCGGTTTTCTGAACCGGGTATTGAAACTCGCTTCCAATATGTTGAATTTTATATTTTTAGAAGTATATAGTAGGTCTGGGGATATAAATACTACATATAAAAACCAAATTTCCAACATCAACGGATATTGTTACAGCTTTTGCATCACAAAACCACTGTTGACATTCAAATTTCATTGAATAAATTGATGAAAAATATACATATTTGGTGATATATCTATGTTAAAAATGGTATATCTCCTCAATGGAGCATTGGATAGTAATGGCTTTGGTGTCATTAGAAAGTAGACACAATGAGTATTCGGATGAAACTACATATCAAAATCTAGACTCATTAGTATTTGGTATATTTAATGTCAAAATAACGGATTTTAAACCCTGATATCTCTGGAACGGATAGAGATATTGAAAATACTTTTTTTTAGACTTTGACTTGGTATATGCTAAATTGTGGAAATATATGGTGGTTTGCAATAACCTTCTTCGTAATGCAGTTTAAAAATTTTTTTTTAATTTTTTCTTTAAAAATACCCCCACTTTTGCATCAAATATCTCGATTTTTATAAGAGATATGGTTAGTTAAAACATATGCTTTTATAGGTCGTCACTTCACCTATTCAAGGGCATATTACTTGTTCATCTATCTAAAACAGAAAATTATTCAGCGGCGATAAACTGATTTCAACACAAAAGTCGAACTTTGACCTCTTTGCGGCGCACTCTAACGTCTAACTATCGATGCAAAATTTCGTACAACATATCCGTAATTTTGTAAATAACAAATGGAAGGTGGAGCTCGATCTCCAACTTCGCTACTAATAACTTTTTTTAACGAAATTCCCAAAAATCCCATATAAGGAACACCCTAGTGGTCATGGTTTTGTATGCACATTCTGTTGTATTTACTCTAATGTATTTGCCTTGGTTGCAGCTCATGTATGTGAGTGGGAGCGTTTGGTTTTATCTATATACCTCGCTGTGCTATTTTTCATGCGAGCCGCTATGTGTTTAATTTTAAGTATGTTTTCGTTTATGTTCTGATGTGTTCATTAAATCCAGATCAGTTTACACCAATGCTAAGTGGGTCATTATTATGAGTCATAAGTGCGGTCTGAACAAAAAGGAAAAGTCAAAATAATAACTTCAAATTACTTATGCCATCCAGACAGTGAATGCACTTGTCGAAATTTACTCTGGGTTTTATCACATGACCGGCGCACATAGAAGTATTTTGATGATCTGGGCGGCCAAAAACCCAAATCTCAAGTTTAATATATATTCGTTAAATTGATTGGGAAATGTAGGGGGCACTCCATGTAACGAAAAACCACAATTACAAGTTACTTTAATTGCGTGAAACCCAAAAAAAAAATTAAAGTTCAAACCCAATGATTGATTTTACGATGTTACGAAAGTGTTAAGTTTTTCTTAATTTTAAAGTGTTTAATTTTTTCCAAGTGCAAAATAGCGATGGATTCCGAATCTATTGGCATTAGATTTTTCAAATATTATTTATTTCTTTAATATTTTTTCCTACAAATTTTTAAATGGTCGGCAAGTAAGGACCAAAATAATGCTGTTTAGGTATCCTGTTAGATCCCGCAAGTCTTGCGACTGATATGAACACTTTTGGCCCTATTTAACAAGTTCAGAAAAGTTTTTCGGAAAATCGCGGATGGCCAAAAAAAACGTTAATTAAAGTTCAAGTTCAATCAAAATATGTGATTTTTTTCACATTCTCGCTAATAACGTCATTTATATATACCAGCAACATTCATAATTTTTTCTTATGATCCGTTAACCAAGTTACTTCTATGCAAAAAAATGATAATTTGGGAGCGAAAACAAAAAATGTCCTTTACAACAATGCGTCTGTGCGATTTCGTTTGGAAGCCTTTGCTACTGGAGTATTTGTCATTACATTGTTTTTGTTGTCACAGAACAACTACACAACTATACGTAAAATTGTATCCTTGGCACCCAATAACACCTACACTACATAAAGTACTCATACAAGGATCGGATATAACAAAAATGCGTTAGTGCCTATATGACAACTGTCTGAATAGGCAGCAGAGGGTCGAAACAAACATTTTCGAGCTTGCAGGCAGGATTTTGCAAAAAGTTTATCCAGAGATTCGTGCAATCAGGACATCCTAAAAAGGATTTCCTTGAGCTCAGATCTACTTCTTAGTGCACCAATAACTAAAAATAAAACGTAGTTTTCTTCATTTCTGTCAGAAACTAAAGCGATGTTGCTCTCAGCTTAACCGAATCTAGCAGCTGAAAATGATGTGAAAGACGAAATTAGCGATGGCGGCGAATAAAAAAGAAATATGGAAATATTATGTTTAAATTGTCCAATATATGAAAATATAACTGTTTTTACTATAAAAATCAACTGTTTATGTTTCAAACGTTACTCTCAGCTTAATTAACAATAACAATATTTTTGGCCGCCCAGATCATCAAAATACTTCTATGTGCGGCAAGCATTGCAATCAAATGTTAAATCGTGTCAATTGGATTCATGTTGGGCATAATGAATAAGTGTTGGCTCTTGTCGCCTAATGAATCCACTACAAAGGGTTTCAGAGCTACGGCATAGCTGGAGATAGTTTCCTAACTAGATTCTTGATTGTTTTTTTTCTATTGAATTAGAAAATTAATACAATTAGTACATATTTCCGTTATAATAATATTTAGTCCCTTTTTTGAAAAAATGTTTAGTCATAACTTCATTTACTTACAGCTTGCGCCTTAACACATCCTTCAGATAATTCTTACTAAATGTTGGAGAAAGTACTTTTAGTTATGGTATGTTTAAGTCAGTTCCACTGACTTAAAATTGTTACCAGTTATTTTCGATTGAATTCATTGCAGTGAAACACGTTATTGATATTCATATGTATTATGTATTTCCTTAATATATTTTCTTTAAATGTTGCTTCCTGGGGCTTTAACATATCCCCCATTTATTATGAGGAAATTGGTAAATTAAATTTCTAGTAATAAATATTATTGAATATAACTTAAACTTAAACTTAATTTCCCTTTGCACCCCATGAATGTCGGTATGGGAAAGCTTCTCGCGTTGTTGTGAATTAACACGCTTTCTATTTTTAGATTCACAACTAACCGCACCTACTTTATCGACGAATGCGAACGTCACTGTTTGAGAAGCTCTTACTAGACACGCCGATTGACTCGACACTTAATACTGCGAAGTTGCTGTCAACAACATTCGAGGGGAGCCGACAATGAAAGAAACAATTTTTTAAGATGACTGGAGCCAGGTTTGAACCTGCGATCTCCCGCAAGGTAGTCGCGTGTTCTAACCACTATGCCACTGCCGGTTGAATATATGTAGTGTAATAATTCTTGGTACAGCATCAATGGCTTTCTTGGAATATATAAATTACTATCTGTGAAATTTCATGTTAAGTACATGTGCCTTGTGAAATTTAATTGATGTATCACATTGTGCGTAATTTTAGCTGTATGAAAACAAGTCATAAGATTCTCATTTCTCTTATAATTGTAAAGGCTGAAATCATCATGCATTATCATATAATTACTATTACTTTAAAGGCCTGCATATTATTTGCGCGATATTACCATTTTGATATTAAATCGGTTAAAGAGTAATTTCTAATATACAATAACTTCATAAGTGTCTATCTTTTAACTGGCTGAGTTTATCCCACTATATACTAACGGCTTTCAATAAACTCCACAATTTCAATGCGGCTATTGTGTGTGATATATGTATAAAAAAACGCAAGAAAAAACAACATTGCTCTCCGCTTCAATGAAAATACTATCAAAGAGAAATTATAACTTGTTCATTTATTTTATTGCAAATTATTGATATTGCAAAACACACAAAACCAATTTAAATTCTTTGCCTGCAGTCTAAAGACTTCGTATCCATTTCCTTTTACGTGCAATGCCATAAAAAGTTTAATTCTTCTTTCAGTTTGCAATTGAAAACCACTTTAAAGTTCATTGAACACACAACTGCAATTTTGTTGGTGTGTGTGTTTTTTATTTTTTTTTTTCAGACTTCTACAAGTTGTAGATATAGTTTTTTTTTTTGGTTTGATTACTCCCTTAGGGCAAATCATTGAAACACATTGATGTTTTCGTACAAAACTCCTCAACTTCTATATGATTTTATTGACCTTTAAATGATGTAATCACCATAAATTCCTAAAGTGTCTACGAGCATCTTTTTTCTTGCCGTTCAACAACATTTTGGAACACAACATGCTGGGAATTGTGGGCAGGGTAACGAACCTGGAAAATGATGTGTAAGACATTTGCACAAACTCACTTATATTTGTGTGACAGAGAACCGACCCAATCATGAGAAAGTTTAAACAAATAAGATTACTAACTTGTTTGAATTCATTCATTAGGGTGATAGAAAATTATAATTTCTACATATTGGTCTATCATAGCTGCAATTAGCTAGTAGTCATATATAGTTATTGCTAGATTTTTATTTTCATTTATTGCAAACTATTTATTTTGGTTTTATTTCAGCTTGAGGTCATCACTAAAGTACAATATTTGTTTTTTTTGTGATACAAATATGTATTTATTTTCTATCGTGTCAAATATATTTATACAGTTCATATTGCCTCAAGGGTGTTAACTAATACTGTGCATGCTATTAGATATTAAAGTGATAACTTATTTAAGTTTTGCATGAAAATAACTTTATTTGCACAAATGTTTAAATTGCACACAGCATGTGACACATGTGGCACAGAGTGTTTTACTGATTTCGCTGCGATATTTGCAGTACACTAGAATGTTTAATATATTTCCAGCAATAAGAGGGTTTTATAACTAAATACAAATGCTTTACTTAGTAATATATTTCTTTTATAAAATTTTATGAAAAACTACGTCGTATAGCTCTTAGTTAAGTCGATGACAATGGTCGCCATTAATGATGATGGGTCCATTTATTTTCGAAGTTTTATTCTCTGCAAGACTTTAAGAATAAATTGATCCGCTAGTGGCTTTACCCAAGATTCTGTTCTATAGAGCAGGACGGGTATGATCATTGTACGGTAGAGTTGGATCTTTGTTCGTTAATAGAAAGGCATTTTCATTAAAACGATTGCTTTGCGCACAGTACCAGCGTACAGTGGTCGACCCCATTGGCCAAAAATATAAAAATTAAGTCAAAATTCCGGGTAATACTGTGTCAATACTTTTTCACAATAGATTTTGCTCTTTCATATTACTTTTGTTTTTGCTTTATTCCACATTTCCTCTTTAGGAATAGCTGCCAAAGGCAGACTAAGTGTCAGGACTTTCAAGTGAAGGTCCAAAATAAAACGTAAAAACCTTCGTAAAAAAAAGATTTCTTAAACAATGGAGGAATTAAATATTGTAAAGAAAGGTATTAACTATTATTTAAAGAATTAAAAACTTCTCAGCATGCTGTGTCTATTTTATTAAATTAATTTATTATATGTGCCTATTTCAGTACTAACTCGTGTGTAGACTTAAATCTCACTTAGATTTTTAGTTGCGGTCGATCAAAGTTGACAAAAAAATTTGTTGTTATATATTTACCAATATTTACAGATTATATGATGTAAATTTCAGCCGCGGAAATATGCGGATTGTTGAGTTATCTTCAACAGAACAAAGCGGCCTCACCGTTTTGTGTGTCTTGTTTTTGAGTGTGTCTTGACTCTAAGAGAGGTCCTTGAATCCTTTGTCCGACATTGACCAAACTGTAGATTTAGTCATAGATTGATGAAATCAATAGATATACCGACTTTGGTATGCCTACTATGAAATTTAAATTTTCAGGATCTAAGAGAGGACCTTGAATCCTTTGTCCGACATTGACTAAATTTTAGATTTAGTCATAGATTGGTGGAATCAATGGATATTACGAATTTGGTGTGCCTACTATGAAATTTAAATTTTCAGGATCTAAGAGAGGTCTTTGCATCCTTTGTCCGACATTGACCAAACTGTAGATTTAGTCATAGATTGATGAAATCAATGGATATACCGACTTTGGTATGCCTGCTATAAAATTTAAATTTTCAGGATCTAAGAGAGGTCCTTGAATCCTTTGTCCGACATTGACCAAATTTTAGATTTAGTCATAGATTGGTGGAATCAATGGATATAATGGCTTTGGTGTGCCTACTATGAAATTTAAATTTTTAGGATCTAAGAGAGGTCCTTGAATCCTTTGTCCGACATTGACCAAACTGTAGATTTAGTCATAGATTGATGAAATCAATGGATATACCGACTTTGGTATGCCTGCTATAAAATTTAAATTTTCAGGATCTAAGAGAGGTCCTTGAATCCTTTGTCCGACATTGAACAAATTTTAGATTTAGTCATAGATTAATGGAATCAATGGATATGCCTACTATGAAATTTAAATTTTCAGGATCTAAGAGAGGACCTTAAATCCTTTGTCTGACATTGACTAAATTTTAGATTTAGTCATAGATTAATGCAATCAATGGATATAATGGCTTTGGTGTGCCTACTATGAAATTTAAATTTACAGGATCTAAGAGAGAGCCGCACTTGACGTTTATTAAAGATGACACCAGCCTTGAGCACGAGCTTCCATATTAGCTTGTTAACGAGACTGCATGGCAGTCGAACGACTTGCTAAAATCGCGCTTGGCGCAAAATCGCTCTGTCAGATTTGTGTTTATTTCCACTGAAGACTTTATGTCGGTAAGTGTCATTCCTCGAAGACGTATTACCTTCGGATGTATACCAAACTTAGCCATAGCATGTACTTCTTTCTGTCTTTTCAGACTGCCGAATGTGGCTTTGTAGTTGATAAACTGATGGTATGTGTCGATCTGCATTCCTTGGTTTGCACCAAAATTTGTCGTAATGTGATACCAAACTCAGACATAGCGTACTCTTCATTTAGTCTTTTCAGACTGCCGAATGTGGTTTTGATTCCGCGATATTTGGTGCAAACACTGACATCGCCTTTCTTAAGGACATCACATAGATCACTTAGATTCCATTCATTGGGTATGTATTTCAGTAGCTAAAGTAGGTTTTAGTTTCTGACATAATACACTTGACAGCACCTTGTATGTGAAGGGTAAAATACTGATTAAGCGATAGTTGGTGTACACATGTGGGTCGACTTTCTTAAGCACAGGATATGGGACACTTAGATTCCACTGATTGAGCATGCATTCCCTTAGCTAAGATAGACATTATTCTCTCATATAACACCTTAAATGCGTTGGGTACTACGCTGATCCACGGGATTTTGGTGGTTTGTATCGCCTTTCTTAAGCACACGACATGGAACATACAGATTCCTATCATAGAACATGTAGTACTTTAGCCAAATTATGTTTATAAACTGGTGCCTAAAACCCTCGGCCGACAGTCCATCGGCTGACTCAGTCATTTCGTCACTTATGCTTCATTTAGTGACGACCATTTGAGCGAAATTGTCTCATCCATATATGCAACACAATCTGTGTGTCCGTGACAAGATTTCCATTTCTATCTTTACTGGAGAAAATCCCTGTTCCTTTGCGTTTTTCCTTTTCGTTAAACTTTCGAGCTTAACCGAACCTATTGTAACTTTTACAAAATATATCAAGTTCAAAATTATTTGATGAATGGAGAAGTGAAATTGGTGCTTATATAGGGAAACGTTATACGAACATATTAAATGTAACTTGACAAAACGAATGATGCAGAACTTCTTCTTTTTGTGCAGTTCTCACAATTGAGTCTCAAATCAATGATCTAAAAATGTTGCACTGTGTTATATTTGTCAAGTAAACCCTCAAATTGGATAAAGGCAAATTCTCTGCAGAGAGTTTGGACATTCCACTCGCATATTCCCTAAACATAATCCTTGTAACGTCTCCGGCAGTTTAAGTGTTCCTGGCAATGCATTTGGAGTAAACCGTCGCACACTATGCGGGTGGTCTAGCCGCTTTGAAGGCTTTGACATCTACGGTTATAAAGTCAAGACTGGTACACAGATGCAGAATGGCGTACCCAACACTGCAAGGAAATTTTGTACGACTACGCTGGGTCCCATCACGGGATATTAGAGCCAAACTGGATGGAAGACGAACTAGATTACTCTTCGGGGTGTATAGAAAAGCTGTCAGACGACATTATTACAGGCCACTGTAACGTTATGGCCTTTACATAGAACTGGGAGACAACACAGGAAGCCTACTGTAGACTGTGTGACAGCGAGGAGCAACTTGAGACTATTGAGCATTTGCTCTAACATTGCCTAGCTTTTTTGAGCATTTGCTCTAACATTGCCTAGCTTTTCATAGAATAAGGATGCTCTTCCTAGGGCCTTGGCATAGTGGTTAGAACTCGCGACTACCATGCGGGAGATTCCATGTTCAATTCCCAATTCCCTTTCATTGCCGGACCCCTCGATGTTGTCGACAGCAACGTCGCAGTATAAGTGTCGAGTCAATCGGCACGTCTAATAAAAAGCTTCTCAAACAGTGACGTTCGCATTCGTCAATAAACAAGTAGGTGCCGTAAGTTGTGAATCTAAAAATAAAAAGCGTGTTCATTCACAACAACGCGTAAAGCGTTTACATGGGCTGTAAAGGGAAATTCGGTTTTTTTATCTATCTCGCCTAATTCGGTTTTTTTATCTATCTCGCCTAACTAACTATACTCCATATCCTACAAATATGACAATCACAATAGACCATAAAGGTATCCAAGTGTAATGACATATTCCTACTACTGTGTCATTACTTGCCTTCAAACTAACCTAAAAGTTCCTGCCTTTCTTTTATTTGTGTTTTCATAACAATTGCTTTGTTCTAAATAGAGTGGCTTATTAGGCCACCATAAGCCACCATACCAAAACCTCGAGACCACCCTAGCTAATATTCGCACAATTAAGTGCAACCTGCTCAAGATCCGAAAATGCTAACAACTGCATAAAGACTGACTATATAAACTGTAACGTAATGGCTAAACATTAACACATCGTCTATGCCTTAGAGCCACTTGTGTCCTATATTACCATATACATAGTTACCATAGCTATTGCACTTGTCCCTGTCACTTGACTCCACCTTGTGGTACCATTTTTAGCACTTGCAACTCATCTTTTACGTAGCTCATTTACAGTGTGGCCACGGACCTGCTGGGAATTTGGTTGGCGCAAACAACCAACAACAAAAAAAAAAAACAACCTAAAACGAAGGCAAATAAAATGTTAAATTTTATAGCCATAAAATGTATAAATCACCGGAAATGCTAAAGCGCTTTTAAAACAACCTAAGCCTTTCCTGTTTCGACACTAACACTCACACACACACACACTACCAGCGAAATGCATCTTTTGGGCCGAAACTAAGTACGGCTATTATAAGTATCCTTGCTACCAGTAATGGCACAGCCATTGCCACCATTACTTGCAACGACATGCAAGACATAAAACATTTTGTTTGTTGCAAAAAGATAGAAAATACAACAAGCAATTGAATAGAAGAACAAAAAAATAATAAAACGCAACTAGAAGAGTATTTTAAAATGCCAAATATTGAAAAAAAGCCCTAAAGATACAATAGGAAAAAAACACCAATTCGAGGGGCTGTATCAGGCAATTTATAACTTTTAAAGAATTATTGTGGTAATAGATATATGTAAAAGTAGAGTAGGTGGTGGACAAAATTGTAGTCTCTACAATTAATTATTGATGATTTTTGGAAGTAATGAGAAAGGGATTATCTAAAAGATGCCATACATTTTTCTTACTGGTACATAAAAAAAAAATTTAAAAAATTTAAAACAAAAATTATTTACACAATTGAGAACGTAGGCTTTTTGTCTCTTAAGAAGACCACAACACATCTAATATCTATAGCGCATACTAATACCATTTGGACCTCTGTATAAAGTTATAAGCAAGAGTGTAGCAGCCCTCTAAACAAAAAGTTACCAAGTTGCATATTTTTATAATTTTTTAATACATTATATCCTATTATGTAAGTCTACCAAATATGAAAAACCAACTAATTATATCTTTTCAACTACCTCTTCTATAACATATCCTAGCCGTGTTAGCCCTACGGTAGAGTGCACATCATCAAGCTACCGACAATGCCCCAAAATCCAAATTTACTACTTCCTACAGTGCACAGATTTGCTGAATTGTTTCCCCATTTCTACTAAGCAATATTTCTGTCTTTTCAACCAGTGCTGCTACAGCGTAGCATTGTTGTCGCCTTAACATATGCTGCATTTTCTTGCAACACATTGTTTTTCCACCAAGATGCTGCCATAGATGATTTCCTAAATTTTTGCACGGAAATTCTAGAGATTGCACTGTTTGCAACTTACACGGCGTTTACTTCGTGCATTCCTAACATGGCAAATACTGGAAAATACAGCAAAAAAAACCTAGGCAGCAAACAAAAAAGCCAAAACTAGCAATGCTGTAAGAAAAATTAGCTGCATTTCCTGTTGATGACCCAAATTTTTAGGGCCAAAGCATATAAAATATCGTACACACACACACACAAGTGTTCAATATTTTCCAAAATAACGTGTGATGTGACTTTTAACATTCGTTTTCTTTTTTGCACATATCCACTTTGCTGCTGATACTCCTGATACATAACGAAAAACAGCATTATCACATAAATACTGATTGCCTCAGCATCTACTATATATAAACATACACAAGCACACACGTAGACCGGTTATGCCCACGAAGAAGCTACGTGTTTTAGGCGACATACACATACACACAAACATGTGAACTTTTTAAACACCATCACAAAGTATTTAACGTTAAGTCATTTTCATTGTGGGGTAAGAGTTGTTTGTGGGTGTAAAGTTTTTCAGTTACGTCAAAATTTATTACCAGATGTGGTTTAAGTATTTCAAGATTTGTATTTTTAAAATAGATTGCGTCTTGCCGGATCGCAGATAAGTGCACGCATTACTGTTGCCATGCAAGTTCAAACAAGTTGCGAAACAAAGACTGTGTTCACCAACTTTTACACTTTTCGTGAGAGAATGTGTATAACATGCATTAGCATGAAACATGCATTTGCTTTAATACTGCCAAGTGTTGGTGGTTATTTGTCGCCCTTGACGTATGATCATTATGTGCTCGTGAAAGTACATCCCTCATACGCCACATAGTGCAGTGACTAAATTGATATTTTAAACAAAGTTGATGTAGTCGATTTCAACAATGCAAGACAATATTGCGTAGAAACAATACGAAGTGTAGATATACAACTATAAAAACGCACTAATGGACACTGTGATGTATGTCCTATACTTTGATGTGTGTACTACTGTGCGCTTGTACATCTGTCCTGTGTAGTTATTTTGATGCAATATTGTCTTTCATTTTAAAATCAATTAATCGATTGTTAAAATAAACCAGTAAGAAAGTTTCAGTCGAAAAACCCGACTTACATATACTGTAAGTCAGTATATTGATGTTATTTCACGATTTTAAAAGTGTGCGGAGTGGCACATACATACAGAAGAATCTGGGCACGATCGTGTCGAGTGTATTGATATTACTACTCGCTTTCTAAAGAGGACGGATTGGTACATTTGTATGGGAGGTACTAAAAGGGGCGTGACTACTATCCTGATATAGCTTTACTAAATACAGAAATATTGATATTATTACTCGATTTCTAAAATTTCGGCCCCCATTGTAGACGAGCTACTATAAGGGGCGTGGCCCATTTTAAATATCGTAAGTAGTTTTGGGGAAATAATAACTCGTGTATAGTTTAAAAACAATTGGTAGCGTCATTCGGAACTTATCGTGCGTACCACCAGGACAGGCAGACAGACGGACATGGCTCAAAACACCTAAAAAGTAATGAATCGAACTTGGTTCAACAAAACCTAGGGTCTAACGTGAAACCTTTTATGTGTTACATTTTTGGGTCGCATCAAATGATGTATACCCTCATGCCCGTAGGCTGAGGGTATAAAAAATCAATTTGTTCATAACACTATATGGCGTATAATTGATTTATTTACCCTCATGCCCGTAGGCTGAGGGTAAAAAAAATCAATTTGTTCATAACACAATGTGGCGTATAATTGATGTATTTCCAGGAGTACATAAAAATAATACATCAAACCCTAACAGCTACCAGAAGGCTTTGCAACAAAGCGAAGAGAACAGGATAAAAGGAGGACTGCAACTGCCTACAGAACCAGTTTCAACAACTATAATAGAGAGAATAAAATGTTAAAGAGAGCTACATAAATAAACAACTGGGAGCCCATACTAGGAGCCAATGATGCCGTCCGATTCATAAGGGTTCTGCCTAAAGATTTGGGTTTCATGCGTACGACAGACGGGTCATGGGCCAAATCCATCACCAAAACACTATCAGTCCATACCCGATATCAACGGTGCCAACAATTCAGAAGGGTTCTGAGTACCTGTAAGTTTGGGTTTCATTCGTGGGACAGATGGGTCAGGGACCCTGTCCAGTGCAAAGTACTTTGAAGTTCTAATGGAAACATACTGTGCGGGCTGATTAGATGCAAACAAAGCAGTCGGTAGTATTAGCTCACCCATGTTGATACGGGCTTGGATGTTGCGGATAATATAGTTGATGAGGAAAGGTAAAGTAGGCCATAAGTACTTTTGAGTCTTACATATCGCCTAGTCCGTATAGTATAAAACCAATCATGTTGCAGGCCATTGAGGACGTAATCAAGGCGTGTACCCGGCTATTTTGTGTTCCAGAGAAATCAAGGGGAGGTTATGTTGCCTTTTATACCCATATACCCGTTTATGCCTCCCCTGAGGACTCCAGACCAAGTAGCCTCTCATAATTTTTGGATATCTTTCAGACCTTACACTTTCAGCAACATGCGTACATCGCAGGAAAATCTGTCGAGAGCGCTCTTCATGTCGTGGTTGGCTTAACGAAACGCAATCTCTGTTCAGCAGACTTAACTTTAGCTGCCTTCATAGATATAGAAGGTGTTTTCGACAATGTGAGGTAATGCTCAATACTTAACTTTCTGGAGAACATTAATGTATCACGATCGCTAATGAATTGGTTAGATTACATGCTGGGAAGCGGTGTAGTTAACTCAGCACTTGGTGACAACTTTGTGAAAAATTGCTACTAAAAGATAATCACAGATTTTCTTGTGATAAATAGAGCAATTAAATCATTTTATGAGGACTGTACGAAAATTGTGTTGTATGCGGACGACATAGTCATCATGATAGATGGTCATCATGTGCGACCCTACGCAAATTGCCCCCGTAAAGCTGCTACGATGGACCATAACCTGTGATTTGGGGTTGAATCCTTACAAAACAGTCACATTGTTCTCTTTACCCGTAGATACAAGGTCAAGTAATTTAAGTCACCAAAACTGAATGTTGTGGAACTGAAACTCCCAACAGAGGCCAGAAGCTAAGTTGGTAAATAAACATCAATGGGTCCAAAGGACCTAAGTGATCTCCTCTACGAATGAGATGCCTGTATACCAACATCAATGTGAAATTAAAGATGGATGTCAATAACCTTCGTGGGAGACTATGGGACCGGCCGTGACATAGTGGTTAGAACACGCGAATACCATGCGGAGATCCGTGGTTCGATTCCGGCTCCAGTCATCTACATTTTCTTTTATTGCCGGCCCCATCGATATTGTCGACAGCATCTTTGCAGTTTAAGTTTCGAGATAATCGGCATGTGTAGTAAAAAGCTTCTCAAACAGATTCGTCGATAAACAAGTAAGTGCAAGCGTCCCATATCTCATTCAGGGGGTGTAAAGGGAAATTAAGTAAGTCAATGACATTGTCAGAATTGTGTGTGGGGAATCAGCCCAAAGGTGACAATGTGACTGTATACTGCATTTATTCGACCCAAAATTATATATACTTATAGATGTTTGATTTGTTGGAGGGCCTAAATAGGAGTAATTTACGGAAAATACTCAGCAAGGTCCAAAGGATGGCCGCAATGAGGATATCTGGTGCTAGAAAGAGCACACTGCTGGCGGCTTAGATGGGTTCCAGTGACATCAGCTCCAGGACCTGAACGTCAACGCTTCTGTGGCCCGAGTTGAAATAAAACATAGGAAAGCTGGCAATTGGCATTATTCCACATATTGTAATGCGAATATTCTCCGACATCTGCCACATCTCACTGAATTTCTAACAAAACGCGTAAATTAGCGTAAAGTAGACGTTGAAATTCTTGTAAGATCCGAATGGAATGACGGTTTGACTCCATCGCACGAATCGATGATGAAACATGGTGTATACAGTGTATTCAACGAGGATCTGCAACTAAGACTTTCTCTCAGGCTACATAATGAATGCAGTGTTTTTCAGGCTTATGTGTTGGCCATTCTGGCAGATAACCGTCTGTGTGGATAAACAAGCTGCATTAAAAGCGATCAGTTACAGTGAGAAGAACTGTAAGTAGAAGTTGTATGCGCTAAAGTCAATAAATGTAAGCCTCTGTTGGTTCCCGGAAAATTGTCGGATCTCTGGAAAAAACCGACAGACTTACTGGCAACAGGACTTTGCTGTGCTATGTCTGATCATGACTCTTTGATGTATGTTCGCACTTCAATTTGTTGCCTTTTTGGCTTAGTGGAGGATTCGATGAGGAAATCAACATTGGATAGCCAGAAGCGACAGTAAAACTATGAAATAGAATATCCCGATCGGAATATATAGTTGGCATGTGTAGAAGTGATTTGAGACTGACCTGTGGTATACTAACTGGTGACTGCAATATCAAAATAGTTAAATGGGATAGATTCATACCGGACTACTGCCGCACAGTGACTTGGAATTTAATTTCATCTATTCTATTATTATCAACGATTTTAAAAATTTTTATGAAATTCAATATTAAACATACCAAAAATATGGTAGCCAGAAAAAAAGATCAAAATATTGGTAATTGTGGGCGTGGCATGCTATAGAAAACAAATATTTTGTGTTATTTTAGAATAAATTAGATTTTTGTTAAACTGATCAAAAATAAATGATGATTTCTCGCACACTATTAGCGATAGCGGGCTGGAATTTTTGTATTATATTGTAAGGATTGTAGTCTTTAAGTGAGAGAATATAGTACTGCTGTTCTGCTTATATCTGGTGTGTTATAAAATATTTTTTCAGATACTTTATATTATTAAAATTAAGAAATTCGTAGAAATAGAACATGTGAGAGGCGAAACCCGTAAAAGTTATTTTGCTACTACAAGATAGCTGAATTTGTCTTCTTTAACCCCATGTACCCTTTGTACCTGCCTGAACACGCCTTTAGAAATTTTTTTATCATTTAAATGCAAATACTCGCAAAAAAAATTGTTTTTTTTTACACTCAACATTAGGGATGAAGTTGGTGGGTAAGAAATTTCGAGTAAACCTTGACCGATCTTTATATAAAATGATCTAACGGAATGTAAATTGGCTAAATAGCCCCACCTATTCTGGTACCTCCCATACAAAATTATCTATTTCGGTATAATTAATATTTTTTTTTATAACTTCCAAACAGGCAATAACACGGGACAACACATGATTTTGGGACTCAATTATGAGAACTGCGCGTGAGAACTGCGAATGAAGAGAAGAAGTTCTGCATCTTTCGTTTTGTCAAAGTTACATGCCATAATAATTTAATATCGATTTGAAGTTAGTAAGTATCTGATAGTTGAATTTGTCACGTGGTGGCGTATGATTATCATAAGTAATATTCTACGTAAATCATACGCCACGGAGTACAACAGTTTTATTGTTAAAACTACAACAAATAAACCCTGTTCAAAATCATTTGATGAAACGTTATATGAGCATATTAAAGTAATTGTAATTCTTAATTTAAGTACATTTGTTTCAGCTAAATTGGTACCTCCCATGTAAATGACGAATTCGCCCTCAAATTGTTGTGATAAGTTGACTATTTTTTTTGATATTTTTAAATTTATTGTAGTCGTAGGAAATTCTTTCACCAATAAAGTAGCCAAACCTTAAGAATATGTTTTATAATATTTTATTATTTGTTTAGCACACTTTTACTTGTAACCTTATGAAAAATATGTGAAAAGTTGAAATTCTAATATACCACATCGCAATTTGCCTCTGAATGCGTGACAAGCATATACAAGAAATACATATAATTTGAATAAAATTTATTACAAAAGTACAACATTTTGATTAGTTTTAACACTTTGTACTCTTGCCCAAAAAATTATAGCCACTAATTTGCGTATAATTTTTCATGTACTTATAATGAAACCTCAGATTTTATATTAATAATTTCGTGATGTTTGGTTTGGCTAATTACACTACATTAATCCAACCATTTGGAAACGTGTTGAATTATAATATGGCCACGGGGAAAACATTACTCATAAATATACTTCATCAAAGGAGTTACACACAAACACAGCACTCAGCAATACAGGTATAATACAGGTATTAACATACACGTGTACACATAAACACTCACACACACGCACCGACTCTGACACAATCCTGTTGATGTTTGGTATGTTAAATGTGGCAAGAGAGAGAGTAGCCAAAGAAACCAGTCTAAACGGATTAATTAATTACAACAAATTCCCAGCACATATAACACTCTGCTCATCCCCCTTTTGTGTGATTTATAAAAATGGGTACAGCTGTATGAGTACGAAAAGGACTGAGTGTATGAGAAAATGCTTTTGGTTGGCTGCTGAAATCCCTTAACATCTCAAAAGTAAATCTGTTGCCAACAGAATATGCCACATATAATTTAGTTGTACAAAAATGATTTCAACACATAGGCTCATGCATATTTTAAATGGGTTGCTGTTAAGGCAGTTGTGAGTTATTTCGTATTGCAGGAAGCTTAAAGTTGTTACAGTTGAGGGCGTTCTTTATTACGTACCCTGTTGCTAAATTCTATGTGTGTGTAATTTTTGCATATTCAGACTTCCGATAGTAGTTATGCAAATAAGAAATGGCTACTGTTATATTAAAATCTTCAGTTGTGATGGTGTAGGTATGCTGTTTGTGGCTAGGGTTGTATGATAAGTAGGTTATTTGGAATATGAGAGGACTGGCGATATATTTATTTAGGTTTAGGTTTAGGTTTAGGTTTAGGTTTAGGTTTAGGTTTAGGTTTAGGTTTAGGTTTAGGTTTAGGTTTAGGTTTAGGTTTAGGTTTAGGTTTAGGTTTAGGTTTAGGTTTAGGTTTAGGTTTAGGTTTAGGTTTAGGTTTAGGTTTAGGTTTAGGTTTAGGTTTAGGTTTAGGTTTAGGTTTAGGTTTAGGTTTAGGTTTAGGTTTAGGTTTAGGTTTAGGTTTAGGTTTAGGTTTAGGTTTAGGTTTACCAAGTTCTGCAAGGTTCTCAGTAACCTGGCCTTCCCAAAGGAGTTTTGGATGCTCTCTTTGAGGAATATTTACATGTTTATCATTACGCATTATCCGACCATTTTATTACCATACAACCCTCCTATTTGCATGCAACATCACAAAAGAGAGGTCAACATTTAAGGTATACAACTAATGAAAGGCAAGAAATAAGAAGAACAAAAAACACAAAATCACAAAATGCCAACCAGTCATTACAAATTATGCCATAAAGGGTATTACGAGTTATATATGCTCCACCACTTATTAATACCAACATCTCAAACACAACACATTCACAGTGCCTTACAAACACACCTTCCACTCCCCCTACACTCCTCCTCCCTTCCTACAGTTCATATACTCATGCAAATCATGCATATCAAACGCACCTAATGCGACATGAAATAATGCCTCTGTTTTGGCTACGTCTTTCTGCTATTATTTCATTGGACTATGAGGGCTATATGTGAGTGTGTGTATGTGCGTGTGTGTCATACTGTTTACTTTAAGCCTTTAGGCCTTTTTGCTTCCGTCATCCCTTGTCCCCCAAACCAAAAAATATGATAAATTTCACACATATGCTGCTACAATATCAAAATATCCACCACCCAGCTGAAGAAACAATTTAAAAGTTGTGGTAAGAGAATATGTCATTTTGCTGTTCCAGTTATCAAGCTTTACAATGTGCGGGTGTTTACTATGTTAACGTTATTAGGCTCTGTCATAAAAGGGTCATTCTCAAGTTACTTGACCCCGAGGATATATAAAAGTGTTGGAATTTGCCGTGGTTAGGTGACGAGGATATGTATTTGTTGGTCGACCACAAAATTGCTGTTATCTTTAACTTCTTTGAATGTCGGATATCATATGGTTAGCATAGTTTTACATTAATTGCCGGTTAACCGTGTGTCTGTGTCAGCGCTGGTGTGACCCGCCTGGGGCTTGATGGTTAAAGTGTAAAAATGTTGTACTTGACACGAAATTACGACGACATTGACCATTATTCATGTTTGCTTTGAAATGATATGTTGGCTGATGAAAAATTCATTTTGAACAAGGAGTTTCTACGTAATAAAAAGCAATTTTGTAAGTTTTATTTTATATTTGTACTAGGTGGCCCTACAGACTGTCTGCCATAATACACTTTGACAAAATGGAAAAAACTTAATGAATTTGGCGAATGCCTAGTACATATTGCAGGTCTGGTCGACTACAACCTGACTCTGTATACCAACGTTTCCTAACACCCTTAAAGTCTTGACTTACGGTTCAAAAACCGAGTTTTCGGATCTTTCCCCACTTATAAGCTCATAACTCAGTCAATAGGTATTCTCATTGAAACTTAATAGGTTTTCAAGTCATCAAATTTTTTATGCAAAAAAAAAACCCTCTTCTGTCTCCATCTAATATATCAATGCTATTTTTATTTAAATTATATATCAATCCAACTGTTCCTCATCACTTTGTTCCGGCCCTAATTCTTTGGCTTTTTCAAATTTCCGTCTTCATTGCTTGTAGTTACAATAAATGTGTTGGCTATTACAAACTCCCTTAATGACGGCCAAACATCCCGTGTGAAAAATTTAAATCACTATGCTCTACGAGGATATCCATCTCAATAGTAATGGCTACTTACATTCCCTTTCAATTAGTATCACAAGGCGAGAAAACTTTTTCGGCTTCATCTTAATACCAGTCAAAACAACAACAGGTTATTTGTGTCGAACAAAATACTACCATATCTCCCACTACCGTTGTAGCGATTCCTGGTCATCATGACTGGTGTTATGCTAAAGAATTCTAGCTCACTACAAATTCTGCAACTTGTTAACTCAAATAAGGCTGAACGTAAACAAACACACGATGCAGCGTTGGAAGTACAGATCAAACAAACAAACTGAACATTAAATATACGTTTTATACAAGTGCCGTTGGGACTAGTTGGTCCCTATCCATTACGATGCCTACGCCGTTACTTGAGTGGATTCAGTAACTCCTTTTGGGTTATCTTGAAAGGATTCCCAAAGGTAATGTATATTGAGTGCTTTTGAAGGTTTTGATAAATTAGTTTTCAGTAGTTTATTTTGATATTGGTAGTAGGTAATTATTTCAATGAAGCCGTAATAAAATATTTACAGAATTGTTATTAGAGTTAAGAAATGCATAACGCAGGCAAGCAACAGGTTAAAAATTGTGTAGTACATTAGCTTGCACATTTTATCAAGTAGTTGGTTTATTGTTTTATTTATGTAGTAGGTTAGGGTTTTAAGTTTAATATTTGGTGCAATAATTCTAAGATATTAATTTAACGTAGACAATACTTTATAAACATAATGGTATCTTAAGGAATTTGGGACAAAAAGGGCCGTTATATGAATATGTTTCTTCGTTATATTCTGATACATTGTATGTTTAGATTATGAAGTGTTTAAAGACTTGAGTTCTGCAGAAACCTAGTTAACGAGTTATTGAAAGTATTCCCCTCGTTTAGATTACATTATTCTAGTGCTCGAAACCAAAATGTGAATTCAAATTCTCGACTTTTGTAATCCAATGAGAACTCCAACTTTTACTAATCATTTTATCTCTTTTCAAAGCACTATGCCAATATCGACCTAAAATAGTCAGTTACAGTTACTTGTCTTGGAACACTCCGAATTTCATTTAAATGTTCTAACGCCTAAATTTTAGTAACTTTTCTGGCTTTTCTCGAAATAACGACAAAAAGGACACGTAAGGAGTGGAAATAGAGAGTTAAAATGTTGCCCAAAAAAAAACAAGTCTAATTTCATTGATTAGTACAAACTGGAGGTAATGATTTTTTGTAATGATTTTATACAAAAAAATGTTGTAGGGACTTTTTCCGACGTTTTTTAAAACAAGTACTTAAAGGACTCAAAACATGCATTAAACAATATGGGACTTATTTGTTTAAGACCCTTTCAAACTCGCTTTTAGTTTAAATTAAAATTTCACTAGGCCAAAAAAACAAAGTTTGCCCTATCAAAATAAAGGTCATTGTCTGTGTGGTGAATAATTCGGATCTGATCCTGTGGGTTCATTAAGGATAAATTCTATGATCGTCTAAAGGAAATATACGACCGCTGCCCTGTCCACGACATTAGATTTGATCTGGGAGATTTAGCTAGCATACCGACACGTCTGACAACGGGTTAAGGCTAGTTAGATTCACAGCGGTAAGAAACATGGTAGTAAGTGAAACCAGATTTCAGCATAAAGATATTCACAAGGCAAATTGGCTATCCACCGACCAAAGCCCCAATAATCAAGTTGATCATATATTAGATGACGGAAGGCATGCACCTAGGGTCATGGATGTGCGCATGCTAACATTGATCATGGATCACTACCTGATTGCAGCTAAGCTGCGCTCAGGGTGGATCAAAGCGAAAAGTAACCGCACGTAAAGAAAGCTGAACATCGCAAAGCTGCAAGCTCCAGAGATAACCACTGCGTACTTCAACCTGCTCTCCCAACAACTACGACACAACGCTACTGACATTTACTCTGCGCAGTGGCAGCATAATGGGGACTTCTCAGCAGCCGCGTTACTACGAGGGTGTAGAGACATTCAGGAATAAAGCTAATCCCGAAAATTTTACCAGAAAGTAAAAGCAAAAGGTTACGGTACCAAAACCCGGATCTTTAAAGATAGGGATGGAAATCTTGTTACAGATATGCAGAGTGTGTTCATATATCAAGAAACAAGCAATTGCTGGTTCCGGTAGGCTGCGCACGTGAAGGTATCGCGCAATTGTCAATGACGGCTTAGATTGCCTACCACCAAGCAAAACTGAGGTAAAAAATCAATATCACGGCTTTCTAAGTCCGGTGACAATGAGCTGATAACGTACATGCGTCAGATCCTATGCACGATTTAGCTTAACGAATGCATGGCCGATGACTGGAATCTAAGCGTTATATATCCTGTGATGATAATAAGTGATGCCAGAGTGTACTCCAACTACCGCAGCTGATCTTTTACCCATTACGCATATAAGGTCCTGCCGAGTGTGCTATGTGAAGGACTAAACCTGATCGAGCCTTAGCAGTGTGGCTTTAGAAATGGTAAAAGAACAACTGACCAGATTTTCACATCATCCAGCAAGTCCTGGAAAAGACCCAAGATAAACAGATCGACACGTACCATTTTCGTCGACTATAAAGCTGCCTTCGACAGCCCGATATGGCAGAAATTACTCGAAGGCATGGCTAAGTTTTGTATCCCTGCGATGCTGATACGCTATTGTGGAATGACGCTGACTAACACGAAGTCTTCAGTGAAGACTCCTTACGGAGCAATTCTATACCAGATGAGGCCTAAAACAATACGATATCCTACGAGTGACCTCTTCAACATAGAGATGGAGACGATAATGAGGAAAACTGTATGTGTGGCACGATATTCAATAAAAGCCACGTGCTACTGGCAATACGCTGATAACGTAGACATCATCGGTCGAACACTTCGGGAAGTGACTGTAGCTTTTTGAGGTATACAGAAGGAAACAGCAAAAATGTTTCTAACGGTAAATGGGGACAACACTAAGCAAATTGTTTCAACGAACAAAGAATCTACTCGTTTACGATGCTGCGTGAACTTTGAAAACTAACGATAATCTGGAATTGGCAGATGATTTAATATACCTAGGCTCCACTGTCACTAAAACAAATAGAGTAAGAATTGAAATCCGGAGACGAATCTTGATGCTATTACGGTCTTAGCAACCGATTTCATGAAAAAACCTTCTCTCGACGTACGACAACCCAGCTTAACCAGATACTGGTTCTACTTGTCTTGTGTATGGTTCAGAATCCTGGGTTATGAGACAAGAATCGATCGGTTCGATCGGTTCTGGCAGTAGTCGAGAAGAAAGTACTCTAATATGTGGATTCATCATCGTTAATGGAAAGTGGCAACGTCCTACAATACCTAAGATATACGTGCTGTATACAGTCTTTTATGAGGTCAAATGCATCAAGGTATAGCAGTTGCGGTGGCTATGTTATGTTGTACGCAAGGATGAAAATGCTCCAGGTCAAAAAGTCTTAGACAATGAACTCGATAAATGGCACCGAAGACGGCGAGAACCTTGCAAAATTTAGTGTGACGAACTCGACAAGAATCTTAAAATATCGAAGAGCATTTAATACTTGTCTACATGCGGCATATAATCACAATATACGATTGCAGGTACTTCAACTAAATAAGTATATATTCATATTCATGGGACCGTCGTGGCATAGTGGTGGGAATACACGACTATTATACCGGAGATATTCATGGAGTGCAAAGGGACATTAATGTTTTTTAAGTATTCATATTGGGACGATGTTGTCGACAATAACTTTACAGTATAGTGTCGAGTCTATCGGCATGTCTTGCAAAACCTGATCAAACAGTGACGTTCGCTTTCGTCGAAAAACAAGTAGGTGCCCTTATTTGTGAATATTTGCGACAGTTTTTGTGGCTTCTGTAGATACCTAATCATATAATAATAATCACTATTTTGATTATGATTGCTGCACAATATAAAAAGTTTACCCAGTGCAAATTTACCTAGCACATAAATGAACTTAACATCTTTTTATGCACATCGTCAATGATCTTATGTTTGATGTCAGTTTAAATTTTAAATTAATTCGAACTTTTACTGGGTGGTCTGAACGGATTACCTAAGAGATACTTTGATACATTCAACGTCGTTGGTTAGCATACGACAAACTTACCTAAAAAGAAACAAAAAGAAGAAAAAAGTAAAAGTTATTCAATTGGCTTATATTGTGTTAAACATAGGTTAGAAGAAGACAATAACGCATTGTCTGTACAATATAAGAAACTTTGCAGTATATGAAGTACATTCTTTGAACAAATTGAGTTAACATAAGATGACATAATTTAATTATTAAATTTGTCATATGTATATAGATAAATGTCACTCCAGCCTTACTGCACACTTACAATTAAATATTTTTCGATATTCTACAGCATGTTATACAAACTTTGCTATCTGTTTAATTAAATTAAATGTGTACAGCTATTGTAATAATTGCATATAATGCCACAGTAAAGTAACAACAAAACGTATAAAAAGTTTGCAAAATTAATAAAAACGTAAAATTTAATGTTAAATTTATATTAACCCTTTGCTGCAGGCAGCTGCAAAGTGAAAGTATATACATAAACCTTGACGTAAAAGGTAAAAAAAGCTATACGCCAGAAAAAAAGAGCTGCTTAACAATGAACTGGTAATGAAATAAGATAATTAAGCACAATAAAACAGTATCCCCTACAACAATAACACACCCATGTGAATATACAAACACTCATATAAAATTACACCAACACATATGATGATGTGGACGATGTATGTTAATATAAGTTAACCATTAACCCCTTACCAACAAAAACGAGAGAGAGAAAAAAACAATGTTAAATAAATGGGTCCCCAGCAAAAGGTTTTAATTCCTACAAACAATAATATATATGTATGTGCTATGCATACATGCCCATACATACTTTCACCTATACAAGGACGCACATTTACATATGCACATACAAGTAACGCACGTATGGAAGACACGTAATGAAAAATTGTATTAAAAAATGTTTACACCTTTATTTCAACATAACGAGCGTTACGAACGAGCGCAACCAAAGAATAAACAAAAGATATAGAAAGTTGTGGAAACCAAAACAATAACAACAAAGGCAAAAAGCTGGCAACAGCATGCATTAAAACATTTTGTACATTGGACGCAACGCGAGACGTGAGAAAGTCAATGTAGTATATACGACTGCTGCTGTTGCTGCCTAGTGGTAACTTCAGGCAGTTTAAAATGTTCATGATCGCTAAAAAAGTAGAATGGTTGTTTGTTTATCGGCGTTAAACTTTTTACTCGACATAATGTTAGCAGGCGTTATTTTCATTTCGCTTTGTTTTCAGGGGCGACTGATAACTTGTTGTTGAGTTTTCATTTCATCGATTTAATCATTATGGCTACAGTGATTTGATATAACTTGTTTGAGTAAATTCAAAGTTGTTGAAAGTGTCCTAGAGATGACAGTGTCATGATGCTTAAAATAAGCGGTTAATAGTTTGCTGACCTAGGTCCGAGTCATGTCACAGCCATCTACATTTTTGTGATCAGAGGCCTCAGCTATGTTGTAGACAGCATATACCGAACAGTCGAGGCTATCACCAAGACATATTTCTAAGATTTCTATTGGCTTCAAAAGCTCTAATGAGTTTAATCACCTACCAATATTTTACATATTAGAATTATTTACTTTTAAAATTTTCCTTTAATCCACTGTTCCCTCCCATAATGTTTACTTTTGTAGCTCTGATTAAATCTCATTAATATGCAGTACAACATACAAAATTGTTTTCATACAAAGTATTCAACAATTTCCATTTTTGTGTTTTATGATGATGATGATGTGCTATATCTGTGAGTAGTATTGTATGCCGCAAACAAAAAGAGGTAAAAACCATACCAAACAAAAAAAAACTAAGGTACTGCATACATTTTTTTCCAAACAGTGGCAACTTCCCCACCCAAACCATAATTGAAACGACTGAAGTTGTCGGCATTGTTGTTTATTTTCTGTAGCTTCAAGGTAAAAATTAATAATTTTTGTATATGCATTTGTGTGTTAATAAATGTACAATTGTTTTTCTTTTTAATACCATTAACGTTTTTGGCCTGTTCATGACTTTGTGATACAATAATAATGTTAATTCGAAGGGGTTGTTTTGGTGAGAAGGGGAGTTGGGCAAACAATAACAGTAACTCGTTAAGAGGAAATTAACATTTTCAAAAATGAGTTTTTCGTGTTAGGTTCCAAGATGTGAGTTAACCTTTCGCCATAGGATGTTAATTGAAAATACATTTTTTTTGAAGGTTTATTTTATGAGAACTTGTGTCTTTTTATGCGGCTAATGATAACACAGTGACAAGCCGATAAACGTGTTGAGCGAAGTATATGTTTTTTAAGGAAATTGAGTCATTTAATGTAAAAAGTTATGTTGTTGGAGCAAATTAGCAGAAAGTATTTTTAAGAAAATTGTTTTGGTTTATTAGTTGTCTTGATATAGAAGCGGAAATGAGAACATAATGTTAAGCTGAGAATATGTAAATTGAAACTTTTAAACAAAGCGAACAAAAAACTCTCTATGTGGGGGATGGAAGCAAGTGCCACCAATAATTGTTGATAATAATTGTATCCCCATTAGTTTCGTTAAACTGTAAGACCTTTTCTTAATTCCATTTACAACCCACGAATGAGGTATGGGACAGCCTTGTTGTAAATTAAAAAAACTTTCTAATTAAGATCCAAAACTAACCGCACCTACCTGTTCATAGATAAATGCGAACGTAACGGTTTGAGAAGCTTTTTGCTAGACATGGCTATTGATTCGACACTATACTGCGAAGTTGCTGTAGACAACATCGAGGGTGCCGACAATAAAAGAAAAATGTAGGTAACTGGAGACGTGGATCTCCCGCATGGTAGTGGCGTGTTCTAACCATCATGCCACGGCCGGTAAGACCCATTCAATGAAAATTAAATTGGAAGACCCTTTAATATATTCATTATTATCATGTCAGGAATTACTATGAAATCTAAAGTATATCGAATAAATTTTGGATATGAAATACACAAAATATAGAAAAGTAATTTCATATAAGCGGTGAAAAAATTTTAAGATCCCTTAAACTCTCAATGATACAAGAATTTTACTTGTTTGTAATATATTTTGTGCTGTTGGGGTGTAAAGTGAAACTTGCATCTCAAGCCGACTCAAAACCTTCACGTGGTGGCATTCTGGGCAACGTTGTTTAGTGATAGCGGCAGATAGTGCCCGAGGACCCCCTCTTCAGTTTCTATACTGGCTATGAAAACACGAAAAAAGTGTAAAAAACGGAACCCGCCAAATTTTGACGATTCACGCAAATATCAAAAGGACCTTGATTTAAGAATATGCACCTAGAACGTCCGGACTCTCTATAGGAAAGGTGCCACTATCCGCTAGACAGATGTCCTTACCGCCATCCAGGGTTGTTCGCGATGTACAAATTATGACATCTATTGGCGCCGTGCAAAAACGACAATCGAATAGGAAATAAGGCCATAAGGCTTTATAACCTATGGCTTTATTGCACGCCACCACATGTATTAGAGCTAGCATGTGAAAAAGTGCGAACTTGGATGTGGATTTGTAACTGGCCAGAGACTCTGATATCATGTCTCGTGGTTCAATCCTGTCAGTGATCGAATAGCCACAACCCGCATCAACGTGATAAATTTCACAGCTGATTTTTGTACATGTACCGACTGAAGACAAAGATGATGAGATTTTTCGAGTGCCTGGAGAAAACATACGACCGCTGCCCTGGCCGCGATATTAAAATTGTCCAGGGCAATTGCAAAAATAGGAAAGAAATGTGTTCTTGATTCATCGATTAGTCAATTTATTCTGCATAACCACACGTCAGACAACGGATTTAGGCTGGTTAGCTTCGCAATGAAAAGGGACATGGTAGTGAATGGAACCAGATTCCAGCAAAAAGATATCCAACATATAATCACAATATACGACGGCATGGGGGTGCAAGCTGAGTAAGTAAGTATGTTGTGATGAGAGCAAAATTGTCTTTGCATTGTAATCGAATTATGGACGCTCCGTGGGATAATGGTTAAAAAAATGTTGATTTGCTAGTACTTGCGTACTTAGAACGCATGTTACAGTTTGCTGAATGACACCATTCCACTTAATTCCAATTGTCTACACTTGTGCATCGTGACCCCTTCGTCGCACTCACTATGTCTGTTTCCTTCCTTTATTATGCCCGAAATCATAAAAAACTTATTACATAAAATAGAGTTAATGTCGGGTTTGCTGACTATATCAAAAATGTATTTTCTTTTTTACTTACTTTTACTTAAACTCACCCTTAGCAATAAGTGTAAGTGTAACACATTAAAGCAGACGATCTAATATCTTAAGACCAAATTTGTTTCAGGACCTTCTAAGACGATTGAGGCATATCTGGCTGGTGGAAACGATGAATATAGTATATCTCCACTGATCCTAAATAAACTAATGGGATTGTTAATAGGCAAAATGGCCGCACCCCTTCTAGTACCTTTCATACTAAATGACCTAATTATCAAGAATTATTGTTTCTTTTACATCTTCCCAAAGGTAAACGGCTGGATATTTGACATAAAAGATCGAAATCAATAAAAATCAATAAAAAAATCGAAATCATTAAGATGTGTTAAGATGTGTGAATGTCACCCACTGTGCAAATAGAGCGCTATAACACGTATTTATATGTAATCGCCATCTATCCGCACACTTTTGCGCTTTACAAATCCCTGACATAATTTCAATGTAATGTTATTCTAAAAGCTGTTAAAACCGCTAAAGCAACGACAACTATCAGTTGAACATCAAAGGATTAGTTGAGACAAGTAGTAAACGGTATACTAGTGGACATGAAATGTACATTAACCCAAAGAGAATAAAATAAAACAAATTTTGTTGCGTTGTTAGCAATACCACAAAATGACGACAGAGTATCTAAAGGATATAAATGTCATATTAGTATTTGTAGATACTAAATGATTTGCCAATCATAAAAGTACCGGGCAATATATATTCATATATTCATTATATGTAAGTGTAGAAATAAAAATGTGTGGATGCCATTATAAAAAATGTGTGAATATGCATATGTTTAAATGCGGTTCGTTGGCATAGCATATGATGAGTGGTGGGGTCATGAAAGGGGCCCACATCTAACAGTGACCCAATGGTTTTCACATAGCTATGCTACAGGGATCATTAAATCTATCTATGCATTTCTATGTATGCAAAGTCTTAAAAGCTTAGAGTTAACAAAAAACCGTTTTTAGAGAATTAAACTTTAGAAAGGATAAAACTAAAAAAAATAATAATAAAAGTCAATAAATGCGTTTTTAAGTGGAAGCATATTTGGCACGCACGCACACACACACAAAGTTGCCATATGAAAACCACTTAATTTACGGATGACATTTTCAGTTTGCCCAATGATGCAATTTTGGTTTAAGCTGAATTTATGGACATTTTTAGTTATTAAAAGATTTCTTTGTGGTAAATTTATGGTAATATGGGTATTTTTATGCAATAGATTTGCATTGGGAAGGGGTGTGAGTTGGTGAATAGAAGCAATCAAAATAGTTATTATGATGAATTGAAGATAAACTGTGTAATAACTTGGCATTAAGTTAAGTAGAGTATATCAAAAAAATGTTCAAAAGATTTTCATATTGGCGTAATATGTTAAGAAGTGGATAGTGACTAATTGATTTGGAGGATAAAGAACTACAGCTTCATGGTAAAACATTTATTAAAGTGGATATTGTAGGAGAGTGGCGTTTAATACATTAATATTAAAATAAATGACCATGGCTAAATAGGCAAAGTTTTTAAACAAATAATTAATTTAGTCAGCAAAACAACTTAAAATGTTTGTTGGTGCGACATCCTATTAATATTATAAACTAGTGGGCCCGGCAATGCTTCGCTATTGCATATAAACTTGTAATATATTTCACATTTAGGTCTACAAAGTACTGTGAAAACGGTACTTTAGCTCGACAATAATATGTTGAGTTTATTTACTTATGTAACTTATTTAAAGTAACTCCTTAACATGGAGGTTAACCAATTACGTTTTATTGTTGTAAATGGTAATAAAAAGTTCATCAGCAAAGTCATATCTATAGTACCGACATGTAGATTAAGTTTTTTTCTGTATGTAGGGCGAAAAACCACTTCTTCCACTAATCAGAAACCTACATTCCGCTAAGGATCAAAATTTAATTTTTATTTTGATCTGTAGTAGCGGATACTAACTATCTCTTTGAACATAAAAAGCACTTTTGTTGTGCCTTGACCGCAAATGTAAATTCAGTTTGAAGCTTCATGCCTTTAGCCATAAAAACTTTTTTTGTCATGTCTGCTTCTCACACGGATCAAGAATATTCCGGAATACTATTTTTGTATTGAACTCGCATTACCATTTTTTGAGATAATTCGTTCACCAACGTTTGGCTTAACAAAGTGATGGTCTCACGCGCTGTATGGCATATTACACCGTCGTGTTGGAACCATATCTCTTTCAGCTGCTCAGATGGATCATTATATGCACCCTCAACTTCACAAAGGGGTCCATAAGTATAGCGAATAGAACGTGCATTTTTAAAATAAATTTGCAAGATTTGTAAACGTTGTTCTTGTGTAGTTTTTACATGGTGATTTTCCAAAATATACTAAAAGAAAGTCTATCACACTTCATTAGTATGACAGCTAGATTTAAACTTTTAACTATCAGAAGTTCTATAATTAAAAAAAAAAAAAATTAACCCATATTTACAAATGTTTGCTAATGTTACCTCTGACATACTATAAAAATTTAAATTGTGCCCCAATAAAACAAAAGGTGTTTTCCAGTATAACTACAATGAATATTGCTTTATTTTTCTATATGTATGATTTATTACCGATTCGCCCTCTTGAAAAGTAAATGAAAAGTAACTGGTGTATGGATCATTATTTGATACAGTTTAAAAATTTAACTATTGAAGTGCGTGGGCAGCGCACTAAAAAAACGTGGTAATAGTATACCAGTATCGATATGTACGATGAATTCTTAGAAAATTTCACTTAGAAACTATATGTCTACAATCAATTCCTAGTTCGCGCTGAGAAGCATAAAGATTTCAGGTTGAGGTATATTTTTAGCAATTTTTCAGTTACATCAGACCTACCATTCCGATGTTTGGAGACCAAGACGAAGAGAATAGTATATTTTTGACATTGTTTTGGATCCCGACCAATATTCTGAAAAATGATTATTAAAAACTTAATTTCCGTATGCCAACTCTCAGAGGCCATAACTTTTTAACCAATGCATAGATTTGGATTATTTAGTTTGCTGGGAAGTTAGTTTTACGCAAAAGATCTCGAAAAATATATATCTGAAGTTTTCGGTTTGTGCTCATTTAAAAACCAAAAAAATTTTTATCTGAAATCTTCATGCTTCCCAACGCGAGCTAGGAATTGAATTTAGACACAAAGTTTTTTGGTGAAATTTTCTTACAATTCATCGTAGATTTCGATTTTGGTTACGATTTTTGCGAATAAAAAAATTGGCCCCCCTTACTGTTCATATCTCTAGGCGCAATATTTTATGGAATTTTGACAGTTATTACTGTTTGTTTAAAAAGGGGTGTGGAATAGCCCACTTCCACCCTTACTGTAATTCATACTGCAACAACAATATATGTTACAAATCACATCTTCTTACCTCTGATAGTTCATGGGATATAGTCTTTTTTACTTTAAACTTGTATGGGCGGTGCCACGCTCCTTTATCCAATCACAACTAACTACAGCCAGTGACTAACAACAGGTCATCAGTACCACTTTTTAAAATTATCGTATAAATCAGTATATTAGAAAAGCCGTCAGAAAATACTGCTCCAACAACATATATAACAAATCTCATCTGCATACTTCTGATAGTTCATAAGATATAGCCCTTTCGATTTTTACTTTGTATGAGCGGTGCCACGCCCCTTTATCCAATCACAACCAAATATAGCCAGGGACTATCAACAGGTCAACAGTACCACTTGGTACAATTTTCGTATCAATCGTTCTATAAGAAAAGCCGTTCGAGTGATTTTTTAAAAGAGGGCGTGGCACCGCCTACTTGCGCCCTGTCTGTAATTCTAGCTGTACGAACAACATATATACCAAATCTCATCTTCATACCTCTGATAGTTCATGAGATATAGCCCTTTTAATTTGCAAGTTGTATGGGCGGTGCCACGCCCATTTATCCAATCACAACCAAATATAGTCAGGAACTATATACAGGTCAACAGTACCTCATGGTAAAATTTTTGTATCAATCGATCTATTAGAAAAGTCGTTAGAGCGATTTTTGAAAAGGGGGCGTGGCACCGCCCACTTCCATCCTGGCTGTAATTTATACTGCTCCAACAACATACATACCAAATCTCATCTTCATACCTCTGATAGTTCATGAAATATAGCCTTTTTAATTTTCAAGTTGTATGGGCGGTGCCACGCCCCTTTATCCAATTACAACCAAATGTAGTCAGGAGCTATCTACAGGTCAACAGTACCTCATGGAAAAATTTTTGTGTCAATCGGTCTATTAGAAAAGCCGTCTGAGCGATATTTGAAAAAAGGGGCGTGTCGCCGCCCACTTTTGGAAAATATAAAACCTTTTAAACCATCCGGAAGCTATAGCGAACAAAACAAAAAAAAAATTTTGAAAATCGGTTCAGCCGTTTTTGAGTTTTAGCGAGACAACTGCACAGCAATTCATTTTTATATATAAGATGTGAATGTCTGTCTGTTTGTTTGTTTGTTGCTCAATCACGCCTAAACGGCTGAACCGATTTCAATAAAATTTGGAAAACAGTTACTGTACTATATGGAAATTAGTATAGGCTATATATTTAGTAATTTTTTATCCTATGGGCGGAGTGGGCGTGGCAAAACAAATTTTTTGAGCTAGGGTGATGAAATTTGATACACAGATAGTACTCGGCAACACGAATATGAATATGAGGACGAAATTTTATTTTTGGATCCGATGGGCATAGTGGGCGTGGCAAAACATATTTTTAGACTTAGAGCGATAAAATTTGATACACAGATAGTACTCGATAACACGAATATCAATATGCTGACGAAATTTAAATTTTTGACCCAATGGGCGGAGTAGGCGTGACAAAGCTCTTTTAGAGCTAGAGAGATAAAATGTGATACCCAGATAGTACTCGACAACACGAATATGAATATGCATACGATATATTAATGTTTGACCCAATGGGCGAAGTATGCGTGACAAAAGTTTTTTTTAGAGCGAGATACATACAATTTAATATCCAGATAGTACTCGACAACACAAATATGAATATGCAGACAAAATTTTAGTTTTGAACCCTATAGGCATAATGGTTATGGCAAAACTTTATGATATATGCAATATGATACATACATACAATACAATACATACATGCACACAAAATGTTAATTTTCGATCAATGGGCAGATTTACCGTAGCCAAGTGTTTATTTTTAATCAGTGGGTGGAGGGCGTGGCAATACTGTATTTAACCTTAAAAAGATAACATTTGATACACACATAGTACTTGGCATTACAATTACAAATTTGCGGAGGACATTTTATTTGTATTTTAGCCCTCGAGAGATGCAACACAATAAATAAACAAAACTATACGCAACAATTACAAAAATTTAATCAATGGGCGGAGGGGGCATGCTTAAATCGGATCTTAGCCGTAGAAAAATAAAATTTGGTACACAGATAGTATTCGGCACTACAATTACAATATTGCATAATACAATTTTAATATTTTTATCCTAGAGACACAATAAAACGTTATTGATTGAACTGGTTTGGGAGTTACTTGGGGTAACGAATTGTTCACCGAGGGCATAAGATCAACGCTTAAAATTATCCCATTAAGAAAGCAAGCCAACCATATTATTATCGAGTTAAGGAAACGTTGCTAAAGTATGTTTAAAATTGGCATATGCACAGCTTTTATAATAGTGAGTCAATTTGAATTGATATACGTGTATTATATTAAGTTAATTTTGTAATATTAGTCAATTATGCAATAGCCAAGCATTGTCGGGTCCACTAGTACTTTATAATAATGAAAAGCCGATTCAAGCTCGAGTGATATAAGACCATAACATTTTAGATGAAAGTTTACGGTCTGGCCACCGGAGTGACATGTATGAGAAATATTAATAAAAATGTTCAACGTCCGAATAGTAAGTTGTTAAGGGTATTACACTACGGGTAGGAGGGTAAACATTATTTGATACGACACTAAAATGGAACACAATTCTTATGGACTTACTGAGGGTGAGGGTTTATGTACTTGTTTTATAATGTTCGTCATAGCCCAAATAATATAAAAATAATATTACTCACGCCCATTTTAACGCCCACTTTTCCCAAGATATTTAAAACTCCTATTTTCACTAAAACGATCTTTAACAAAAACTTATTACATAGATAGTATTAGACTACACGAAATTTTAATTTAGGATCAGTGGGCGGAATGGGTATGATCAAACTCTTTTTCAGTCCTAGAAAGATAAAAATTGATATCGTAATAGTACTCTGCAACACAATTATGTTATGTTTGGAGTGGGAGACGTTGGCGTTACCAAACTATATTTTAAATCTATAGGGATAAAATATGGTACACAGATAGTACTCTGCAGCAGACTGGTTTAAATTTGCAGACGAAATTTTTATTTTCAATCAGTAGGCGAAGGGGGAAGTAGAAAAATATTTAAAGCGATTCGGTATTCTGCGCTTCTTCTAAAGTTAGTCATACCAAGCTCTATAAGGTGCTCAGTAACCTGGCCTTTCCAATGGAGTTTTGGTCGCCCTCTTCTGCGCCGTCAATCAAGTTCATTGTCGAAGACTTTTCGAGCTAGAGCATTTCTGTCCATGCTTACAACATGACCTTACCAACGCAACCGCTGCACCTTAATGCGTCTGACCAAGTCAATGTGTACAGTGTACAGCTCGTACAGCTCATGATTCATACGACGCCGATACTCTCCGTTGACGATGATGGGCCCATATATTTTAAGGAGTATTTTTCTCTCGAATACCGCCAGAACCGATTTATCCGTTTGTGTCCCAGGATTCTGAGCCATACATTAAGTCAGGTAGAACAAGTATCTGGTATAGCTGGAGTTTTGTTCGTCTAGAGGCTGACATTATTTGGCTGTTGATGGCGGAGCCTAGGTAAATAAAATTTTCTACCACCTCGAAATTGTCAACGTTCTCGCAGTTTCCCAAACGACTAGATTCTTTGTTCGTTGAAACTAATAACTTCGTTTTGTCCTCGTTCACCGTTAGGCCCATTTTCGCTGATTCCTTCTGTATACCTGAGAAGGCTGCAGTCACATCCCGCAGTTTTCGACCGATAATGTCTACGTCATCAGCGTACGCGAGTAGCATGTGGCTTTTGTTGAATATCGTGCCACTCGTGTTTACTGCAGCTTTCCTCATTATAATCTATATCACTGTGTTGAAGAGCTGATACGATAGGTCGTCGCCTTGTTTAAGGCCTCGCCTGGTATAGAATGGCTCCGAAAGGTCCTTGCCAATCTTCACAGAAGGCTTCGTGTCAGTCAGCGTATTTCCACTAAGGCGTATCAGTTTCGCTAGAATATCAAACTCAGCCATGGCTTCGAGTAATTTCTGCCGTATCGGGCTGCCGAATACAGCTTTATAGTCGACGAAAAGATACTTGTCGATCTGTTTCTCTTGGGTCTTTTCTAGGATTTGCCGAAGTGTGAATATCTGGTCAGTTGTTGATTTATCTGGTCTGAAGCCACACTGATAAGGCCCAATTAGGTTGGATAACAATGGCTTTATTCTTTCCCATAGCTCACTCGACAGGACCTTATATGCGATGGGTAAAAGGCTTATCCCGTGGTAGTTGGAGCACACACTTGGATCACCATTTTTTTTAGCACAGGGCATAATACGCTTAGGTTCCAATCATTGGGTACACACTCGTTGAGCCAAACCGTGCGTCGGAAGGAGCTGGTGCATATTCGTTATCAGCTCCTCGCCAATGGACTAGAAGAGATTTGCCGGAAGTCCATCGGCACCGTATGTTTTATAATTTTTCTGCCGCGATATTGCTCTCCTTACCTCGGTTTGACTTGGTGGTGGGCAATCTAAGCCGTCTTCACGTGCGCTGCCTTCTGGAAGCAGTAGTTGCTGAAAGTGTTCTCTCCATATATGCAGCACAATCTGCATATCTGTAACAAGATTCCCATCCTTGTCCTTACAGGAGGGGAGCCCATTACCGTAGCCTTTTACTCTCCCCTTCATCCCTGTATCGCTCTACATCAACGTTCTCGCGTTCCTTCATAAGACTTTTTTTCGCTAAAATGACTGTCTCGCCTGTTTTACTCTCTCTTTGTGCCGTTCCCAAACAGCACGTGTTACAATTGGCAGTAGCGTTGCCCTATAAGCAGCATCCTGTTCTTCGACGCTATTCGACATTCTTCATTGTACCAGAATTCGTCTGAGCGCCGGTTTTTATATCCTGGCAAGGTTGTTGCGGCGGTTGTCATGGAATGCGTAATACGCTGAAACTTTATATCGGTAACGTCAGATGTAGAGACGTTGTGTCGTAGTAGTTGGGAGAGCTGGTTGGAGTAGGGGTTTGCAGCTTCGCGATGTCCAGCTTTCCTTGTGTCTTGTTACGTGCGTTTTTCGCTCTGCTCGATCTTGTGCGCACCTTCGCTGCAACCAGGTAATGATTCGGAACAATATTATCACCACGAATCACTCGTACGTCCATGACAATGGAGGCATGCCTCAACTCTACTAATACTGGGCGAGTTTTACGTTTCGAAAGTGTTATATCAATAGATTAGTAAAATTTGATACACAGATACTGCAGCTATATTTTAATATGAAGACTAACATAAGAGGGGATTATATTTGATACACATACATACTCGGGTATGAAGATACCAACAAAAAGTGTGTAGAAGGGGCGTAGAAAAAGTGTTTTTAGCGCTGAACCAATTTGTTTCCCCTTAAAGGGTACCTCCGCAGGGCTTATTGTAGATTTTTTCCCTTTCCCTACCACCGTTGGCCACTAAGCACAACCATTCGCTCTCACCCCACCTTCACAATTTTTTTTCAGACTCACAAAGTTGGGGTTCGGCCGTACCCAAATCTTCTTACTAAGGATATCCATACAACACTATCCCAACCCTAGTGGATAGGTTATTTTGCCATATCGTTTAATTTACCGTCTTAATAAATTTTCAGCAACACACCTAACAGTTGAATTTTTAATTTTTTTTCTTACCCTTAGCGTTGCATCAACCATCAGTCCTCCTAAATCAGCCAATGACTTCGATGTTGTTCGTCAATAAATTTCTATGTCCAACTTAAAAATATAGGTCACAATGTAGGCAGTTGATTGTTTAATACCTTTTACCCTCCACATAACACATAACATTAAACAATCCTAGGATTGCACTTATCCTCCGCACAAATAATTAACCCAATAAATAACTCGACACAAAGTGACCTTTAAATGTATTCTCTCTTCATCTCTCTGAACCTCGTACGAAACACATTTGTTACGCAAACAACAACACAAATTATACAAAAGGACATCATCAACACACATTAGGTGGGAGGATGGGAGGGGAGAACTAAATCGTGGCAACAAAGGAAGGCCCAAAAGACGAATGTTGTGATGTTGCAAACACTAGAAAACATGTTAAAAGATGTTTTATTGAACAAATTCAACTATCATCAACATCATCAGAAGTAGAAGACCAACAGCAACAACAATAACATAGCTAGAGCTGGTGCTGATGCTGTTGGCAGTGCCAAAAGTAAAAGTTGTAGCAACATCTGATTTAGCAAGAGCATTCAGCAGCAGTGGCAACCGAACACTAGTACATTATCGTAACCTAACATATGTACATACGTGTTGTATTTGAACAACATCAAGTGCAGTAGCAGCAGAAGCTGCAACAAAAGCAATAACAACGATGACAATGATAACTAGACATTTTGCTGCAACAACAACAACAACAATCTGGATAAATTGCAAATACTGAGACACACAACCAGGAGCCATCAACATCTTTTCTAAATTGCCCACCACTAAATACAACATGATGTGTTGTGAGTGTTGCAATGTTGTTCTTATCAAAGCCAAAGCGATACGAGTGGCAACAGAAATGATTGCTCGGACGCAGAAAACATTGTAAAGGTTTGCAATAACAAAAATTTTTAAAGGCTGAACTTAAAGGCGCAAGGGCCTAAGTGGAAGGTGCTCATTATGAAATCATTATGTTAACTACAGTATGTTTAAAATGAAAACCTAAATAATGAAATTGTGTTTAGAAATAAAAAGTCAACAACTGTTTTTTTGGAGGTAAAATAAGAAATACGATATATCGGAATGTTGTAAATAATAAATAATAAATATGTAAATATAATATTAACATCCAGTTCCATTTAAGGCGTTTTTTTTTTAATTGGAAAAAAAGTCATACTGAATCACTTTTCATACTAACTAATAGATTTTATTTAGATAGGCTTTGTTTTCTTCGCTTAGGTGGGAGTTTTACAAACAACCACACTTTTCTCGGGAATCACGCAAACAAATTCCACAAATTTCATATTTTTTTTGTATATTACTTGTTGGCTATGTACAAAGATGCAAACAAAACTCTAACGCCCAAGTATTCCAAGAAATCCGCCTGTGAGCTTGTGGCTTAGACCATACTGATACTGGTATACATTTTATATTTACAATAATGGTCACAAACACATCTGCACACACACACATACAAATGTATCTTTCCCTATATAGATATGTCCATTTCGACATATGTGCAGTGTTTTTGATAGCCAACAATGCAATGCTGACAGGCTAGTGGATGGAGTAAAGGCTGAAGAAACCTGCCAAAAAACGACTAGAAGAAAGACATAACATCTTGTTGCTGGCCAAAGACATAAACATAAGCACACATGGAGATAGCAACTAGACCAATATAGACTGACAAATTCTCCAAAATCTCAAGTTGTGGTAGTCTTAATGTAGGATCGGTGTTTATCTCACACAAAATGTGTTAATGTTGCAACAATGAGTAGTGGTGGTGCATGTTATAGTAGCCAAGTTGAACAGTGGATGCTGAGTTTGAAACATCTGGCCTTTGGACCATTTGCTAAGCTTCAGATATCACTATACGTTCGTTTTGGCATTGTATTGATAATTGTATAATGATACAACAAATGCATATAACATGAGCCAGCAATGATGATATTACGATAATATGGACAAGACGAGAGAGAAAAATGCACCACATGTATATGTGTATTCTGCAATGATAATATTACGATAATATGGAACAGACGAGAGAGAAAATTGCACCACATGTGTATGTGTATTCTGTGTATTACGTATATTTCATATATTTCTAATTGGGTTTTATTAAGGGGAAATTACCGTGGGCTAGGATAAGTAGAACTTGACTTTTAAATTGTTGCAAGGGATAGTGCCACAGACTGTAGAGTTTTTATTTATATATTGAATTGGTGCTCATATTGTTCTTAGAACAGCAACTATAAAAAATACTAGGTGGACCAAAAGTCCGATTGCATTAGAATCGGCATATGACAGGCGGCAGTATCTTTGTTGAACGGAAGTATTACGAAAAGTAAGAGCAAATAATGGGATTTCTGTACTATGGCCTCGTTCAGCAAATCACAATGTGTGTACTGCGGATGAGAGAGCTATTGTACCAGCGCTTCTTCGACTATAACGCAACGAAAAATTCGCGCTAATTACAGCATTTGGCATAGAAAAGAAACATCATCGATTCAACTGATTACAAAATGCGTGGACAAGGTAAATAAATTACAATACGGGCGACTTAGAACATTATGAAATACCGAAAACTTACAGCGTCTTTTCGTAACCTACTTGAACTATCGGCTCAACAGCTAACACTCGTATCACTGAACATCCTTAAACCATATTATTCTTAAAGATTCTATTCCTACAAATGGTTAAAAAAAACCGTCAAGATCACTTTCACATGCTTCAGTTTACTAAAGAAATGCTAAAGGGATTCACAACCTTTAACACCATTTATTATTGGGGGAAAGTTACTTGAAACTTAATTTCCCTTTACACCCGATGCATGAGATATGGGAATGCTTCTCGCGTTGTTGCGGATTAACATGCTTTGCTTTTTTAAATTCACAACTAACGGCACCTACTTCTTTATCGACGAATGCGAACATCATTGTTTGAGAAGCTTTTGCCAAACATGCCGTTCGACTCGACACTATACTGCTAATGGATTTGTCGAGAGGGGTTTGTTATGTTTAGGGCTTACTAGCAGCAATTTGTGATCAATACTTGTTTTTTGATTTCCAGGCTGTCATTATTATTTTTGTTTACGGCGGAGTCAAGGTAGAAAAACTTATCTACCACTTCAAAGTTATAGTAGTCAACGTACAAGCAGCTTCCCAGAAGAGTAGAATCTTTGTTGGTTGAAACAAAAAAACAGGCTTTGTCCTCATTTATCACCAGACAAATTTCCACCGACTGCTTCTCAATGTTTGTAAAGAGTAGTAACATTCCGCAGTCCGCGGCCAATGATATCTAAAACATCGGCATATGCGAGCAACATGTAACTTTTGTTAAAAATGGACTCAGTCGTGTTTATAGCATCCTTCTGCATGATCATCTCTAATATGATGTTACAGAGAGCGCATGGCAGACAATCGCCTTATCTAAATCCTTGATTAGTAGAAAATGGGCCTGTCAGATGTGTGACGACTTTTACTACAGACTTTGAGTCGGGCAGTGTCATCAAGCAAAGTCGTATTAGCTTCGCGGGGCCACCAACCTCAGAAATATCATCGAATAGTTTCTGCCCTGTCGGACTGTCGATTGCAGCTTTTTAACTGATACACAGATGGTAGGTGTCGATCTTAACTTCTTGGGTCTTCGCCAAGATTTTTTGTAGTGTTAATATCTGGTTGCTCGTTGATGTATCAGGTAAAAAGCCATACTGATAAGGTTCAATCCGGCTCGCTAAGATGGGATTTAGTCTTTTATGTAACACACTAGACTGGACCTTGTATGCAATGGGTAAAAGGCTGATCCAGCGATATTTGGTACACAAACTTGGAATGTATTTCTTTGGCAATCAAAAAACTTAATTTCATTTTATACCCCATGAATGAGGCATGGGATGCTTTTCGCCTTGTTGTGAATTAACACGCGTTCTTTTTTAGATTTCTTTTCAACAAACTACACAATAACCTACTTGTTTATCGACGAATGCGAACGTCACTTTTTGAAAAGCTTTTACAAGATATGCTGATTAACCCAAAACATATACCGCGAAGTTGCTGTCGACAACATCGAGGTGGCCGGCAATGAAATCAAAATGTAGATGACTGGAGGTCAAAGGCTGATAGTTGACACACATTCAATCAATGCAGTATTCATTACTGCAGACGTTACGTGACACACCGCATCTACCAGTGTTTGTCTGAGCTTGACTTTTCATATCCTGGTACTGTTGTTGCGACAGTATCCAATATATTGCCACTGTGTGTGGGAGATATCAGAATTATTGGCATATGTTTGCAGTAATTGAGATAGTTTGTGGGAGTAGACATTGGCTATCTCAGTGGTCTGCAGCTGTGTGATGGAGGAAGAAAGTTCCCTTTACGTTTGGTTACATGCGATATTATTAATACTGCGTGCGTACTTTGGCTGCAGGTAGGTGGAAATCCAAGTCAATATTTGCACCGCGCTATCAATTTGGTTTCTTGTCTTTTGATTGTACATCCATGTTGCCTTGTGAATAACTTTATACGGGAATATGGTTTTACTCATTTCCATGTTTCTTGCCGACGTGAAGCTTATCAATACGAATTCGTTATTGGAGGTGTTGTTTTCCGTCTGCTTCATAAAAAACTTCTTTCATTCCTATTTTAGCATTAAAATCCCCCATAACCGGTCATATATTTCCTCTATGCGCTCTTAGAATACATGTGTAATGTCCTCATTTTTATCTTCCATCGGGGCGTGTAACCAGACCAGCGGGATGTGTAAATATAATGCAAATTGTGGCTATTCGGTCAATCAAAAGGTTAAACCGCGAGATCAGACGTAGATGTCTCTTGCCGACTATGAATCAACATCCATCCTTAAGTTTTTGTGCATGAGAACTGCAAAATATGTTACAGTTTTATCATCGTGTGTCTCGTCCATCGTATTTTCTGTATAGCGGTGATGTCAGCTGTGTATTTTTTGAGGACATCCACCAATTTGATGGTGGCACGATCTCGGGGACACGAGATGTATATCCTTGAATCATGGTCCTTATAACGTTTGCGAGAGTCGTTATCATTTGGGAGGTACTTGTTATACCCTCATCCTACAGGGTCTGGCTGTCTGGCTGGTACGCACGATAACTTCCGAAAGACGTAATCTATATTTCCCAAAAACTACTAACGGCATTGGAAATGGGCCACGCCAATTCTGGTACCTCCCATTAAAATGTACCACCCCGCCCACTTTAGAAATTGAGTAATAATATCAATACACCCAACGCGATCTTGCCTAAATTCTGTATTTTGTTAAGGTATAACTTGATAAACTTTGGAAGTCCAGCCACGACACTTCTGGTACCTCCTATACAAATGTACCATTTCGCCCACTTTAGGAAGCAGGTAATAATATCAATACATCCAACGCGATTGTGCCCAAATTTTGTATTTTGTTAAGCAAATTTTATGTTTTTACTGAGACTGAGGGTATATTTCTCCCAACCGAAACTTTCTTATTTGTTTTTTCTTTTGGTCGTGTTAACATAACAGTTTTTTTTTTATTTTAGAAGAGTGGCTTATTAGTCAACTGCGCCTGATCATAGTTTGTGTTGAGTTTCGTTAGCACCTGTTATCTACTCCCTAAGGCAAATCGGTGGGCATACCATTTAGGTTGCTTAGCTTTGCTCTTTCTCACATTTTCTTTATAAAGGACGTGATTTAAGGGACTTCCAAAGATATATCCTGGTAATGCCCAAGTGAATACCGATCAAAAATTTGGACTCGATTGGGGCACTCTAAATGGGTCGGGGATTTATCAAAATTTGACCCTACGGGCCAAAAGTTGGGACATTTGAATTCATTTTAGAGGTATGAGTCCTCGGCCAAAGTTTCTTTTTTTGATCCCTAGAATACGATTTTCCTTGTCACTTGAGCGATTTCTTTGCCTCCCTATAAATCGAACCGAATTGAATTGATCAAATAAAATAAGTATTTTATTGCTGCAACATATACAATTATATCAAAAGTCATAATTTTACATACTTTTTAGTTTTTTTGCACCCCAATCACGAACTACGGCCACATTTAAGACAATCCCTTCTGTCCTGACTAATATGCATCTCCATAAAGTACAACACATAACACCACCCATTTCTTTTAAGATTTTAGCATAATACAATATTCTGTCCAAATAGAGGCGTTTGTGGTTTGTAAACAAAATTTTGCATAAACTTTGTGAAAAACGGTCAATTAAAATTCTGTTTCTGCTCTAGTACAAAATGTTAAACAAACATCACTTCCAATGCCAAACATCAAAAACATGTTGAACGATAACCGCAAAACATAATCTACATACATCTACATCTAACAGCAGTGCATGATGCGAATGTGTGAGTGTGTGTGTTAACCTGCTGAGAAGAGTACGCAAACAAAGGCCAATTATTATTCACTTAGAGTTAGAAATATCCAACGCCGCCATCTACATCAGCAAGCGCACACACCATGTTAACCTGTATGCATGAATGTGTAGGAAACAAAAGTGTAATACACAAAAAGTTTCTATGCAAATACATTTGTTTGTTTATTATTTTATTTGTAAAAAATAGCAAAATATGAGTACGAAAAGATGTAAATTGTAAGGAGAACTACAAACAAAAATACCAAAATTATAACAACATCAGAAAATACAGTTTACGAGAATTTACAAATTAGTTATGCTGTTGTTTTTGTGGGCAGGGAGGAGAAAAGATTTGCCACTCCCCAATGAGGAATAAAAGGATAATGCAAAACAGATGTGGCATACATATGCAAAATCGATTAGATACCAAATTGAGAAGCTTTCTACTAGACATGCCGATTGACTTGACGGTAAACTGCGTAGTTGATGTCGACAACATCGACAGGGCCTATAATGAGAGAAAAATGTAGATGACTGAAGCCAGGAATCGAACCATGAATCTTCCGCATGGTAGTTGCATGTTCTTACCATCATGCCCAGACCGGTTTTTAAGTTCCTCTTAGGTCAATATTTTGTGCCTGTGCTAATTTTTATGAAGCGTTTCAAGTGATGTCCTATATACATTTACTAGCTACACTTTACCCATCCTTTTTTTAAATTGTCTATGTAGCCTACTGTAGGGTCAAATTCATGATGCAAAAGTATATACATATAATCTTAGATGTTTTGTAATACTTTTGCTTCTGGGATTCTGTGTCAGAATGCATGTTTATTATGAGGCAATAAGCATGACAGTGACAACAACCACAAAAACCCGGCAACAGCTACCGAATCTCATTGCCAAACAACACTTGTGCATTTGACAGTTACCTAATACTGTTCACTGCAACACTTCGAATGTGGCATCTTTAGCTTCGCTTGTGGTCTTTCTAGTGGTTAACAACTGAGAAATTTTCATAGCTCCACTATCGTTGAATTCTAGGTCAACGTGTCACATAGGAGGATTTCTGTAATCGTTGTCATTTGCAGAAAGCTACTTACAGCGTACATGGAAGAATGTATAATACTTTCAAGAGGATGACATAGAAATGTGTTCGAAATACATTACAAATAAGGCGTTCATAAAAATCTGAAATATAACAATACAATTTTGTGCCTAAATGTAAAAAAATGTTTAAAGATATTGATAAACTAGCAAATGTGATATATATTTTGGGTATGCCACGAATCATCAAGGTATGGAGCACACCCAAGCCGAAGGCGTTGATTAAAAGTTACCACAATAAAATGAAGCCAGCATAGCCAGATTTGAAACTGGTGGTGCTTCTGCATAGGAAAACCCCCAATAACAGCAACACTTAAAAAAACTTAATTTCCCTTTACACCCCATGAATGAGGTATGGGTATGGGATGTTGTGATTTAACACGATTTCTACTTTAAACTCACAACAAACGGCACCTACTTGTTTATCAACGAATGCGAACTTCAATGTTTGAGATGCTTTTATTAGACATGCCGATTGACTCGACACTGATACTGCGAAATTGCTGTCGACAACATCGAAGAGGCCGACAATAAAAGAAAAATGTAGATGACTGGAGCCGAGAATCAAAACACGGATCTCCTGCATGGTAGTTGCGTGTTCTAACCCCTATGTCACTGCCAGATCCAGTTACAGTAACATAAAAAAAAACTTAATTTCCCTTTGCACTCCATGAATGAGGTATGGGATAGCTTCTCGCGTTGTTGTGAATTAACACGCTTTAAATTTTTCGATTCACAACTAACGGCACCTACTTGTTTATCGACGAACCTGTGATCTCCCACATGGTAGTCGCGTGTTTTAACCACTATGCCACGGCCGGTCCCAAGTAACATAGCCATATGTTTTATTTCATCTATAACAAACAAAATTCCAAATACGATTTAAAATGTTTAACTAAAAATCGCAACTATACTTCAAAATATGATTGCGTGCATTTCAGTTGTCAGGATTTTTCATTTCTTGAAACTCATAAAGTATCTCTCTTGTTGTCCTTGATGGATGCAGCTACCAGCATTTAGCCCCGCCGCTCCTACTGAATCGGCCCCGGTTGGTAACTTTTGTGCTGATTTGAACACTAACAAACTTATTGCAATCCAGTGACATCTATCAAGTGCCACTCTTGGTGGGGTAAACCACCAGGCAGTGACAACCATCCTACGATGACTGTCAGTTCGTGCGAACAAAGGCAACCAAACATTTATTTTCAGACATCAGTAAAAAGAAGCACAAAAAATACAAATAGCTAAGAATTGTTAACTCTAATACTGGCAAAATAATAGCAGGCAAGTAACATGCAACCAAGTAGGAGTAGTAGTGACGGTTATCAGTTACAAAATACAAGAACTCTTTTAATATACGCATCCCGCTGAAGGTCCTTTGCAGCAGCAGCAGCATTGTCGCATAGGAGGAGGAGATGTTTGCGTCATTTGTTTTCTTGTAATTTAGTTTTATGCATCTTTGTTACAGTTTGAATTATTGTTTCTCATTGTCATTTAGTAATTTGTAGTAGATGCAACAATGGTAGCGCCACCCAACAACGGTGGCAACAATGAAACCAGCTGCAACAGTAGTAGAAAAGATGCAGCTATGAAAACAAAAACACACAAGTGGAATGAACGCTATTCGGTATAAAGAACAAATTGTTTTAGAACAGCAGTTCTCAAATGAAAATAAAAACAAAGGAATTTTCTATTTATGTCTCATTAATGAAATATGGGTGGGATAAAGAAGGAGTAGATGATTGTATTGCAGGGTTCACTTAAGGGAGCATAAGCATAAGTAACCACCATGCCACGGCCAGTTTGCCGAAGATATTTTTCAAATAATCAGAGGAAAATAGTCAACAATACCCACATACGGTATATTCATGTCTGCATTGCCGAGTACTATAAAGGCTCATTTACACTACGGACATCTTTGTCAGTATTTCCCTTTAAAATGTATCAGCAACCTGTAAATGAGGTAGTTTTGTCAGAATTTACCGACATACTTTTTTCCGCAAAAAAAAATCTAAAACAAGTGAGAAAGTATCAGTCGGGTAAACCGACTTACATATACCCTCACCCTCAGTAAACAGGGCACTATCGCGTTGGGTGTATTGATATTATAACTTGATTTCTTAAGTGGGTAGAATGGTACTATTATCCTGCTGTAGCTTTACTAAATACAGAATTTGGGCACGATTGCACTGGTTGTATTTATATTATTTCTCCATCTCTAAAGTGGGCGGAATTGTACATTTGTCTTGGATGTACCAGAAGGCGCGTGGCTAGACTTCAATTTTTTCTCCAAACTAGGAGAGTTTGGGTACGATCGTGTCGATTTATTGATATTACTACTCGCTTTGTAAAGTGGATGTAATGGTACATTTGTATGGGAGGTACCAGACGGGGCGAGGCTAGGCTTTCAATTTTTCCTCAAAATTGTATCCAACAAAATACAAATATTATTACTCGATTTCTAAAGTGGGCGGAATATAACATTTGTCTATGATGTACCAGAAGGGGCGTGGCTAGACTTCCATTTTTTCTCCACAACTGTATCCTGTATCATCTTTACAAAATAAAGAATTTGGGTACGATCGTGTCGCCTGTATTGATATTCCCAGCAGCAAAAAATGGGGCTTTGCATGCCTTCTTACAGGCCTGCAATGGCCGTCAGAAGCCCTACCCTTCAAATGCAGTCTTCATTTCAAATTATCATAGGGTGTCATAGGCATGCAAGGCCTCCACATTCCCTTTCTCATTGAAGGCGTTTCAGTAGGCATGCCTAGTATGTCCTGCTTGGAGTCCTAATAGCAAGGGCCTTCTATGAGGCATTGCTACTGCAGACCAGCTTGCAGGCCTGCAAAAGAGCATTTATAGAAGGACTTAATTAAATAAAAAAAAAACATATGCGAATTATTTCCATATTAAATGATTTCCTACTTTTTATAAATTTTTAATACAATATTTATTACAATTTGTAATAACTTGTTTTTTTAAACTCCAGCAGCGGGAATCGAACTCGCGACCTCAGTACTCATAGTTGGGCATGCTACCTACTCGGCTATCACGTGATATAGTTGTTGTACGATAAATAACATACATGTGGTTTTCATAAACAACAGCATCTGTCTTACCTTCCCTTAAGAGGCCTGCCAACAGGCCCAATCGGAGAAGTGACAAGTGCATGGCTATGAACGTCAATTCTGCCTTCTACTAATAGGACTATCAACAGGCCTGTTTAAGGCAAGAAAGTTTGCATGCCCTTTGAGAACATCTATGGTATTTTTGTGGGGCACACAGTAGGGCTGCTCACAGGCCAGTTTTAAGAAGGGAAAGAGGCATGTCTGCGGGATCTATTCTGATCCTAGTAAGAGGCCTCATTGCAGGTCTCATTTGAGAAGCGTAATGTCCATGGGTATGGAATTTTATATAAGACTTAGTGAAGGACTTATTATAGCCTGTATACATGCCTGGAAAAGGAAGGCGTATTTGAATGTCAACAAAATGCCTTTGAAGGCATGTTTGCAGGCATATTTTTACAATGCCTCGTCTTTTCCGCTGCTGGGTTACTACTCGCTTTCTAAAGTGGACGTGATGGAACTTTTGAATGGTAGGTACCAGAAGGGGCTTAGATACACTTTCATAGCTTAACCAAATACAGAATTTGGGTGTATTGATATTATTACTCGATTTCTAAAGTGATCGGAGTGGTACATTTGTATGGAAGCTACCAGAAGGGGCGTGGCCCTGTGCCCATTTCCAATGCCGTAATGTTTTGGGGAAATAATAATATATGTTTAGTTTCAAAATAATTGGTTTTGTCTTTCGAAAGCTATCGTTCCGTACCAGCCATACAGACAGACAGACCCATCCGTAGGGTGAGGGTACAAAATACAAGTACTTTTTTAAATAATTTTTGCACAATTAAATAACTTTTTGGTACAATAAAAGCACTTATTTGTACATTTAATATACTTTTTGGTGTAATAAAGGTACTTTGTGGTACAACTAATTGCTCTTTTTGTGTACGAAAAAGTACTTTTTAATACAATAAATTGTACTTTTTTGTACAAAAAAATTTGGTGCACTAAATTGTACTTTTTGTTACAATAAATTTACTTTTAACTACAATAAACTGTAGTTTTTAGTACAATATAAGTGCTTTTTAATAAAATAAATATTACTTTTTGTATCGCATCAAATATTATCGCTCTAGGGCTAAAATCCAATTTTGTCACACCCTCTTCGGCAAATGATTGAGAATAAAAATTTCGTCTGCAAATTTTAACCTGAAGTGCGGAGTATTATCTTTGCATCAAATTTTATCTCTCTAGGACAACATTCCCCAATTATCCAAAATTAAAATGTCGGTTGCATATTCATATTAGTGTTGCCGTATAATATCTGGGTGTTAAATAGTATCTCTTTAGGGTTAAAATACAATTTTGCCACGCCCACTCCACCCACTGGTCCAAAATTAAAATTTCGTCCACATATTCATATTAATGTTGTAGTGTACGATCTGGGAGCTAAATTGTATTTCTCTAGGTATAGAATACAGTTTTTCCTCGCCCACTGATCCAAAACTTGAATTTCGTTTCGATATTTATATTCGTGTTGTCGAGTACTATCCTTTATCAAATTGTATCTTTCTGTGGCTTGAACACAGTTTTGTCACGCTCCCTTTCCCAATAATCCTAAATTAAAATGTCTGCTTGGAACCAAATGTTACATCTTTGGGGCTTAAATACAGTTTGGTCACGCCCACTACTCCCACAGATCCAGAATTAAATTCCGTCTGCAGATTCGTATTCATGTCGCCGAGCACTATCTGTATATCAAATCTTATCTCCCTAACTCTAAAATATGTTTTGCCACGCCTACTGGAACTTACTTACTTACTTAAGTGGCCAATTACAATTTACGAAACGTAGTTCATAAATTTGAGGCCTGAAGTAATAAAGAATTCCACACGCTTCGGTCTTCTGCGTGTGTTCTCCAGTTAGTCCTACCAGATGATGGCACATCGCCTACCACTTGGTCCTTCCAACGGAGTTTGGGTCTCCCTGCTCTGCGCCGTCCTTCAGGTTCGCCTTCAAACACCTTTCTCGCTGGAGCATTTACATCCATCCTGGCAACATGTCCCAGCCATCGAAGTCGTTGGATTCTGACTCTTTTAGCTACGTCGATGTCGTGGTAAAGCTCATACAGCTCATGGTTCATCCGATGGCGAAACTGGCCTTCGACACAGATAGGTCCATATATTTTTCGGAGTACTTTTCTCTCGAATACTCCCAGGTTTTGTAAGTCCGTTGTAGTAAGTACCCATGATTCGGCACCATACAACAGAACAGGTAAGATAAGCACCTGGTATAGCTGTTTCTTAGTATTCCGAGAGAAGGTGGTGTTACTAAAAAGCTGTCGAAGTCCGTAGAAACATCTATTGGCTAGCACTATTCTCCGTTTAATTTCTTGGCTGACATTATTCATCTTGTTGACGGAAGATCCGAGGTAGGTAAATTCGTCGACTACCTCAAAACAATAATTGTCAACGTTCACGGTGCGTCGAAATCATTATTTTTGTTTTGTCCTCGTTGACCGCTAAACCCATTTTTGCTGACTCCTTTTCTAGCGATGAGAAAACTGCAGTAACATCCCGCAGATTTCGGCCAATGATGTCTATATCATCGGCATAGGCTAGTGGCATGTGGCTCTTGTGGAATATGGTGCCAGACATGTTGACACCAGCCTTTCTCATCACCTTCTCCATAACTATATTAAATAGTGTACAGGACAGGCTATCGCCCTGCCTGAGACCTCTTTCCGTGTTGAATGGTTCAGACTGATCCTTACCAATCTTAACCGAGGATTTGGTGTTGTCTAAGGTACATTTGCAAAGTCGAATCAGCTTTGCAGGAATACCAAACTCAGACATGGCCTCATAAAGCCTATTCCTTATCGGAGAGTCATGCTCTCCTCTTGCCAGATGTTCTCCATGAGCTGATGCATGCTCCTAATCAGCTCCTCCCCGCCAGCCTTAAACAATTCAGCAGGGAGACCGGCGGGAGATGGCCATACGTATCTCGCTCTGGCTCGGAGGTGGACAGTTAATACCATCGTCATGGATTGGATCGGGGTCTTCTGGAGTGGTGTCAGTATCCAGTAAATTTCTAAAGTGATCTCTCCATATCTTCAGAACGTTATCCGGGTCCGTCACTAGCTGACCATCGCTGTCCTTGCAGGAGGGCAACCCTGTTCCACGCATTCTCGCTTTCACTCTCTTGTAGAATTTTCGGGCTTCCCCTCTACTTCGGAGCAACTCAGTGCACTCATCCTGCCTCTTCTTCAGCTCCTTCTTTTTTCTTCTAAAAAGACGAGTTGCCGGTCGTCTCTTCTCCCTGTGCCGTGCACGAACAGCTCGCGTTGCCATTGGCTGCAGTTTCGCCCTGTATGCAGCAACCGTCTCTCTCGTGGCAGTGCGACATTCATCATCGTACCAGGCATCTTCTTGAGACGGCTTTGAGTACCCAAGTACGCTTCTCGCAGCCCGTTCTAAGGAGTCGGCTATATTTTGCCACTGCGAGGTTATATTGTCAGGGGTTGGAGCATTCCGCACCAGTTGAGTTAGGTGGTTGGAGTAAGCGTTTGCTACCTCTGTGGTCCGCAGTTTACCGATGTCCAGCTTTCGTTGTGCCTGGTTACGTACGTTTTTCGCCATGCTTAGCCTTGTGCGTACCTTAACTGCGGTAAGGAAGTGATCGGAGTCAATGTTCGCACCCCTAATCACTCGTACGTCCAGAACACTCGATGCGTGCCGTCCATCGACTTCCACATGATCAATCTGATTCCTCGTCAATTGATCTGGAACCCCTTGTCCAAAATTAAAATTTCGCCCGGATTTTCATATTTGTGTTGTCGAGTACTATCGACAACAAGCCCACTCCGGCCATAAAAAAAATTAAAGCACACGCTAATTTTCATATAGTACACTAACTGTCTTCCAAATTTCATTGAAATCGTTGCAGCCGTTTAGGCGTGATTGAGCCATAAAATTACAAACAAACAAACCGACAAACATACATATTTATAATATTAATAGGGATAAGCAACAAATTATACATTCCATATCAATCGATACAAGTTATCTAACAAAGTGTTAAGAATTTCATAAATACTGCTTGGAGCAGACAACATTCCACCTGTTTTGAAAAAACATTCCAATTTCTATTCGTTTTCAAACTTAAAATGACAATTTAAAAAACGATCCTGATTCGTTCACCATACCTACTACATGTCTTATAACAACCCTTAAAGTTGCACATTTGTGGGGAATACAATTACTGCAACATGTCTTATAACAATCCTTAAAGTTGCACATTGTATTGGGAAACACTGCTCATGATAGTCAATCATCTTTTTTTTGTTGGACACGAGTTGAATGGAATCTAGCGAAATGAAATACTCAAATAAATAATATTTGAAAATCTAACAAGAGTTGCATGTGAATTCAGTTGCAATGTGTTTTTTATTCTTGTTCTAGCTCATTTCGGTTTTATATGTGTGGTCGTAATGGTTAAATGACTGAAACAGTTGGTGCGCCACTACATGTATCTAAGTTAGCATGTAGTTGCAATGTTGCAGTGCGGTGGTTCTGATGTCTCTGTTGATGATAGTAACGATGATTGCATGTAGAGTTTCGCCATATGAGGATGTCAGGGGTAAGTTAAGAATTGAGATACAACACTGATGTGAGACAGTTTTGTAAATCATTGGCCAGCTGCAAATATTGTAACTGAATATTTAATTTTCCTTAGAAATCATCTAAATATTTCGGTAAAACGACACATTAAAATATGAAAATATGAAAATATGAAAATATGAAAATATGAAAATATGAAAATATGAAAATATGAAAATATGAAAATATGAAAATATGAAAATATGAAAATATGAAAATATGAAAATATGAAAATATGAAAATATGAAAATATGAAAATATGAAAATATGAAAATATGAAAATATGAAAATATGAAAATATGAAAATATGAAAATATGAAAATATGAAAATATGAAAATATGAAAATATGAAAATATGAAAATATGAAAATATGAAAATATGAAAATATGAAAATATGAAAATATGAAAATATGAAAATATGAAAATATGAAAATATGAAAATATGAAAATATGAAAATATGAAAATATGAAAATATGAAAATATGAAAATATGAAAATATGAAAATATGAAAATATGAAAATATGAAAATATGAAAATATGAAAATATGAAAATATGAAAATATGAAAATATGAAAATATGAAAATATGAAAATATGAAAATATGAAAATATGAATATATGAATATATGAAAATATGAAAATATGAAAATATGAAAATATGAAAATATGAAACTATGAAAATATGAAAATATGAAAATATGAAAATATGAAAATATGAAAATATGAAAATATGAAAATATGAAATATGAAAATATGAAAATATGAAAATATGAAAATATGAAAATATGAAAATATGAAAATATGAAAATATGAAAATATGAAAATATGAAAATATGAAAATATGAAAATATGAAAATATGAAAATATGAAAATATGAAAATATGAAAATATGAAAATATGAAAATATGAAAATATGAAAATATGAAAATATGAAAATATGAAAATATGAAAATATGAAAATATGAAAATATGAAAATATGAAAATATGAAAATATGAAAATATGAAAATATGAAAATATGAAAATATGAAAATATGAAAATATGAAAATATGAAAATATGAAAATATGAAAATATGAAAATATGAAAATATGAAAATATGAAAATATGAAAATATGAAAATATGAAAATATGAAAATATGAAAATATGAAAATATGAAAATATGAATATATGAAAATATGAAAATATGAAAATATGAAAATATGAAACTATGAAAATATGAAAATATGAAAATATGAAATAATGAAAATATGAAACTATGAAAATATGAAAATATGAAAATATGAAAATATGAAAATATGAAAATATGAAAATATGAAAATATGAAAATATGAAAATATGAAAATATGAAAATATGAAAATATGAAAATATGAAAATATGAAAATATGAAAATATGAAAATATGAAAATATGAAAATATGAAAATATGAAAATATGAAAATATGAAAATATGAAAATATGAAAATATGAAAATATGAAAATATGAAAATATGAAAATATGAAAATATGAAAATATGAAAATATGAAAATATGAAAATATGAAAATATGAAAATATGAAAATATGAAAATATGAAAATATGAAAATATGAAAATATGAAAATATGAAAATATGAAAATATGAAAATATGAAAATATGAAAATATGAAAATATGAAAATATGAAAATATGAAAATATGAAAATATGAAAATATGAAAATATGAAAATATGAAAATATGAAAATATGAAAATATGAAAATATGAAAATATGAAAATATGAAAATATGAAAATATGAAAATATGAAAATATGAAAATATGAAAATATGAAAATATGAAAATATGAAAATATGAAAATATGAAAATATGAAAATATGAAAATATGAAAATATGAAAATATGAAAATATGAAAATATGAAAATATGAAAATATGAAAATATGAAAATATGAAAATATGAAAATATGAAAATATGAAAATATGAAAATATGAAAATATGAAAATATGAAAATATGAAAATATGAAAATATGAAAATATGAAAATATGAAAATATGAAAATATGAAAATATGAAAATATGAAAATATGAAAATATGAAAATATGAAAATATGAAAATATGAAAATATGAAAATATGAAAATATGAAAATATGAAAATATGAAATATGAAAATATGAAAATATGAAAATATGAAATATGAAAATATGAAAATATGAAAATATGAAAATATGAAAATATAAAAATATGAAAATATGAAAATATGAAAATATGAAAATATGAAAATATGAAAATATGAAAATATGAAAATATAAAAATATGAAAATATGAAAATATGAAAATATGAAAATATGAAAATATGAAAATATGAAAATATGAAAATATGAAAATATGAAAATATGAAAATATGAAAATATGAAAATATGAAAATATGAAAATATGAAAATATGAAAATATGAAAATATGAAAATATGAAAATATGAAAATATGAAAATATGAAAATATGAAAATATGAAAATATGAAAATATGAAAATATGAAAATATGAAAATATGAAAATATGAAAATATGAAAATATGAAAATATGAAAATATGAAAATATGAAAATATGAAAATATGAAAATATGAAAATATGAAAATATGAAAATATGAAAATATGAAATATGAAAATATGAAAATATGAAAATATGAAAATATGAAAATATGAAAATATGAAAATATGAAAATATGAAAATATGGAAATATGAAAATATGAAAATATGAAAATATGAAAATATGAAAATATGAAAATATGAAAATATGAAAATATGAAAATATGAAAATATGAAAATATGAAAATATGAAAATATGAAAATATGAAAATATGAAAATATGAAAATATGAAAATATGAAAATATGAAAATATGAAAATATGAAAATATGAAAATATGAAAATATGAAAATATGAAAATATGAAAATATGAAAATATGAAAGTATGAAAATATGAAAATATGAAAATATGAAAATATGAAAATATGAAAATATGAAAATATGAAAATATGAAAATATGAAAATATGAAAATATGAAAATATGAAAATATGAAAATATGAAAATATGAAAATATGAAAATATGAAAATATGAAAGTATGAAAATATGAAAATATGAAAATATGAAAATATGAAAATATGAAAATATGAAAATATGAAAATATGAAAATATGAAAATATGAAAATATGAAAATATGAAAATATGAAAATATGAAAATATGAAAATGTGAAAATATAAAAATATTAAAAAAATGAAAATATAAATTTAAAAGTTTTAGTTAAATGGGCGGAGTGGGGATAGGGGATAATATATATAAGGTAATATTTGTATACAGAGAGTACTCATATGACATATGCATAATTTTGTGACACCAACAGATTGCGCATGTTACTGTAGATAGTGGTAATAGTAAAGTGATCAAAAGTTCCAGTTGATTTCTGCCGTTTTCTGTATTGCAATTGGTATCAGGAATGCCCTTGTTTCATTTATCTCCCCTCACGAGTAACTGGTGATTGTTACAGAAATATATTTTGCTTTATGATTGCTTGGTGGTATAACTATTAATATAAAGTATATGTTATGCATTTGTTATGTTGATTGTGCCGTCTGTCGGGTGTGGTTTGTTAGTTTTAGAATATTTATTTTATTGCATTTCCAGTGCATCAAACTTGACCGACAATAACACACAAATGATGCGACTTTATTATTCAGTGACTGTACAATTTTAAAACAATTTGTTATATGATATTGGTGAATTCGGTTAAAGCTTTTAGCAAATGGGTTTTGTAATTGGTTTGGTTAATGTTGAGCGCTTGGTTAAGTGGCTATTGTTTCCCGTTGACATTATGTTATAAAAGCAACAAACCGAAAGAGCAGTAACCATTACAATTATGTTGGCATGGTAATAATATTATCTGTTTTATAAAAAGTTTGATATTAATGGAATAAATAATTAGCAAATATTCTGTTATTGGTTAACCGGCTTATACCTCTTGCCGAAATTGGGAGAGCTATTATACAATAAAATCGACAACATACCTGGTTTGAATCGACTGCATCACAAATTATAGCTTTTTTAGCTTTTCACCTAAGCTCCTTTTTTTACTACTGTTATTTTCCCATAAAATAACTTTTATTTTTGTTATACCTTCATAGTTATAGAACTCGTGTAGTAAAACTTCATAACAAAATAAACGACCAAAATTGCGGATATTAAAAAATTTCCCGTTACTTTATTATTTTATTGCATTCTGTTTCAATTGTTGCTAGTTTTATTATTTAAAAAATAAAATCTACTGCAATTGTTCAAAATCCCACAAAAAAAAAACACGCATTCCTACAAAAAAAATTAGATTTTTTATTTGTACGAATCGTATATTCAAAGCATTCCCATGGAATTTTATTGTTACAACCGCTATGATGGATTGTGCGGTGTTTTGTGTCCTTTCATTTTGTTCTATTTTGTTTTTTTTTTGTCGTATATCCTGCTGGCCTTTTGCCATTTATTGTAACGAGGTATGCTGTTTCCTTTCTGTTGGGTTGTAGTAGGTAATACGTTGTTTTTTTTTTTTGTTTTGTTCGTATAAAATTTCTGTCGCTGTTTTCATAGCAAAAAGCTTCAAAGTTATGCCAACCATTTAGAATCAACAGATTTTGATGGCATTTTTACGCGAACAAAACGGCGCTACAACAAAGAAAACAACAAGAATGTGTTTCAAATATAGCCCCTGGGTCCGAGGTTTAACGCTGTTGTTGTTGCTGTTATTGTTGCCATTTTAACAATTTGTAAAAAAATACGTTCAGCTCGCTGAAGTTGCGAGGGACGGCGGTTGAAGAAATGTAACAACGTAAATGGCATTTGTCTTTAAGATAACAAGATTAAAGACTTAAGTGTAGGAGGAAAACGAAAGCGGCAAACGTTTATGCAAAATAATAAATATAAATACAACAACAAAAAATGACTAGAAGGGAAAACATATTAGCGTTAAGGTGATCATTGAAACAAGTGGCTTTTTGAAGGCTCTGCAGGAAACGATGAATTATTCGGAACAGGTGTTGGCGTTGAGAGCAATGAACTGATATAAGTGCATATTTGTTAAGGGCGAGGATGTAATTATTTAGTCGAGTTGATAAATTTGTTTAATTTGAGTGTTGAGTAACATAAAAAATGTGGTACTGATGATGACCCTGCTTTCCTTTTCCGAACTTAGTTTGTTCCTCTACACCTACGCTGTACGAGGATAATACATTTCAAATGCTACCTATAACAAAAATATATCGACTGAGGAGTGACATTATTAACTTCATTGAATAATATCAGTCTTAAAATACCTGCACGTATGTTTTGTCCTTCATCGAACACATCGTTACCAATCATTTTGTTTCATGTTGAACTCAGCTTGACACACTTGTACTCATGACCATTTCAGCACACTTGTGCCATGCCTAATGTCTGTACGAAAAATTCTATTGTATTTGCATTAAATGAATATTTCAACACCACTCGAGTCATTGTTACGGAGTGACCCTATTTCTACGTCAGCGATTGGTTGAATTTTTATTTGAAAATATAAGAAAAAACATCGTATGTGTTTGTTGGTTTAGTTGCAACATCTCACATATGTATAAACGTTTGCATGAATATGCCCTAACAGGTTTTAATATATTTGCATTCAAAGTTTTGGGGCCAGCAAAGCAATCAATATTTTGAAGTTCAATAGTTGAGGATTTACGTGTGTGGGTATGGGCGTGTTTGTATATTTGTGTTTCGTTATAAAAACATCGAACGATGCCACTTGACCTTAGCCGAGGCATAAACGCATGGGGCTATTTTCTAACTATTCATATCAAATATTCTGTGTGCTCTTAACAAAACAGTGAATGCCAGCAATATGAGCATATTTATATGTAGGTAAAGAACGTTTTTTGTTTTTGCTATGTTTTTGTTATTAGATTTCAATCATAACAAAGCAACAATGCCTTGGCATACAATTGGCATTTATAGCTCAAACTATGTTTGAAATTGTGATTTTTTTGTTTTGTTGTTTGACAAGGGTCATCGATGCGTATGAGTTGTATGCAATTGGCAACAACGGTCATACGTATACGCCATGGGATACAGTATATAATTGATTAGGTATTTGCAATAGAAGTTATGCATAATGTTAACAAATCGATTAAGCTGCAAGCGTGTACTCGATACAACAATGAATTACTGCACAATTCAGTAATACTTAGCAGTATTTCCATGAAAAGTACAGATTGTGTTTGTATTGGAGTTCGATTCATGGTCAAAAAACTAAACGCCTTTTTAGCAATATTTCTTATTATTGCGATTCTTGAGGGGCCGACCGTGGCATGATGGTTAGAACACTATTATGCTAGGGACCAAGTTTCGATTCCTGTCTCACTCATCTTCCTTTCATTCATCAACGGCCCCCTCGATGTTGCCGAAAGCAACTTTGCAGAAGAAGTTTAGTAAAAGCATTTCAAACAGGTGACCAAATAATAATTTCAATTCTCCTTCCATTAAATCATGCCTTCAAATATTTATATTTGTCTAAACCTTCACTGATGATATGATCATTAAAACTTTTGACTCAATCCGAAATATTTTTTCAATATTTATTAGTTGTTTGTCTTCTCGATAACACCTGCCCATCACTGTGTGACACATTCCTTCAGTTAATCAAACCCTCGTTTATCATTTGACTCGGTGGGTGGCCCATGTCAAAATTATCTAAAGTTTTGCTACGTTATCATTCCAATAAATAAGTGTCAGAACTATTGTTGCCTGGTCTAACACGAAATAGAGATATTATTCAAAAATATTCATAGAAAAAAAGCAACAAAGCCAACAACAACAACAACCCCTGTTAGGATGAATAAAACAAAGTCGTGACAATTTTGACAGTAATACCAGTTTTGATTTCTGTGTGACACAGCATGTGGACGAACCCACAAAGACTATAGGTAACAGGATAGTGGGGGATAGTCCAAACAAAAACAACGGTAATATGGTGCAACTCCACAGCCATACTATCATACCACAATATCCCATTACGAAGTAATTTATCATTCTTTTGTTTGTGAGTAAGAACGACCGAGAAAAGAACAATGGCATGAAGCAAATAAAAGCTTTAGCGTTTGAGTAGTTAACTTTGGTCCATAAAACTATTTGAGTTTTGTGATACCACTAACTTTGTACTTAAGACATGGATATTGTTTATTTCAATTAAAAAGCGTTGGCATGGCAGGGTAAAAACTGAGAAAATTAAATTGCTGGAGGTTAGTTAAATCGTAGTGCTATATATGGAAAAGTTAAAAGTAAAACTAAACTCATTACTTTTGATAACATCAAACCATAAATATTTACAAACTCATCAAATTTACTCCATTTTCATAATTCTCATCCCTGCCACGTAGTATGAGTCATTATTTTTACTCCTTAGTGTGTTAAAAAAAATATTACCATTCATTTGTATACAACCACAAATAAATTTCATGCACGCATTCTGCAAATAAGAGCAACACAACGACAAATGTCGATATTAAATTCTGAACCACCAAAAAATGAAAGGAAAAACACTCAACGACATATTTACCGTTTCTGTAAGTGCCACTAAACCGGAAATGATTCATATTTCCGTAAACAGACGTGGTGGAGACATCACTTGCAAGTGTGTGACTGATGTTTGTATGTATTTTAGTTCAGCGCGCTGTAAGTTAACAACCATCACAGTAATGCATACGAACTATGTTGTTGACAGCAGGAAAGGAGTAGTTTGTATACATATGTAAGTGTGTGTGTGTGGAAAGTTGCAATATGTTGGAGCATCTTTACACTGCATAACCTGCATTTGTGTAAACACTCTGACAGGAGAAACAAATATTTCCGCACAATTTAATTTTAATTTACTTTACAATTTGCGATATAGTTGCATTACATTAACGTTTATTTGCATATGTTAAAAACCTGTAAATTGTATAATTTTTCAGCTAACAGTGTTTTGATGATATTAGTCCATTATGTTTTTGACTAAGGAGAAAAATATCCTTGCGAGCATATCGCTTTCATTACACAGTTGATTCAACTCACTTCTGAGAACTGAAAGAAGCCCCAAAAAGAAGAAGTTCTGAATGCCATAATAATTAAATATCGATTTGAAGTTAGTAATCATCGTATAGGGGAATTTGTCACGTTGTAGGCTCTTTTGTATGACATAACTCGAGAACCACTAGTCCGATTTAGCTGAATATAACATTTCCCTACATAAGCAACAATTTCACTTTTTCATTCATCAAATGATTTTGAACTGGGTTTATTTTGTAGCAGTAACAATAAAACTGTTGTACTCCATGGCGAACGATTTACGTGGAATATTACTTATGATAATCATACGCCACCATATATTATTTATGTTATGTCAAACAAAAGAGCCTAAAACGTGTCAGTTTTCCCTAACGATACTTACTAACCTCAAATTGATATTAAATTATTATGGTATGTAACTTGACAAAACGAATAATGCAGAACTTCTTCTTTTTGGGGCTTCTTTCACGTGCAGTTCTCAGAATTGAGTCCCAAAATCATGTGTTGTACTGTGTTATTATTAGCCTTAAAAACAACTTGACAACATATATATTTATATCTTAGTGTCTAAGTCAGAGGCCGAAATGATAAAGGATTTCTATTCGCATCGATTTTGAGCGCACCGTCACCAGTCAATCCTATCAAGACCTTCCACCTGGCCTTTAAACGTAGTCGGGGTCTTCCTCTTTAGCACCGTCCTTCGAGGTCTTTATAAAATACCTTTCGTGCTAGAGTTCCCTCATCCATTTTCACGACATGGCCTAGCCAGCGTCATTGTTGCACTTTGATATACAAACAGGGTCCATATATTTTGCGGATTATTTTTCACTCACACACCGCCGATGAGCTGCTTCCGCCTGTGTAAGCACCCAAGATTCGGGGGCATACAACAGGATCGGTAAAATTAGTGCCTTTATGGAGTGGTTGCGTAGCCCAAAGAAACACCTGTTAGCGAGCATAGTTCTCCGTTTTATTTCTAGGCTGACACTGTTGTACTTGTCCATGGCGTATCCGAGGTAGATGAATTCATCCACTATCTCAAAGAAACAGTTTTTAACGTTCACTCTGCGTCCCCAACCGAAAGACACTTTGTTCCATGATACCATTAACTTTGTCTTAGCCTGATTCACTGACAAATCCATTTTCGCTGACTCCCTATCCGCAGATGAGAAACAGCTGTTACGTCTCGCATCGTCCGATCGATAATGTCGATATCATCAGCATATGCGAGCAGCTGCTTTCCTTAACACCTTCTACATTACTATGTTGAACAGTATACACTACCATTTCAGGATATATCCAGATACCATTTCAGATCGGAGATGTATTATAAAATATATGCGGTGTGATATTGAGAATAATCATATTCGAGTATCTATTTTAGAGAATCGCAAGAAAGGTGAATTCATGTCTTTGGAGGTTTAGATTAGACACACATCACAAAGTATATGCGGTACTCCGTACAAAGGTGAGCAAATGTCTTTTACATCAAGACAAAGTTCAATTGGATCAGATCACTATAACGTGTAGCCTATTTACCGACTGATTTACAATGTGCGTTCCAAATGAGTAAACACATTGTTCGTTGAAATAATTTACTTGGTTTTGCCCTCTTTTTTTACCAAACCCACTTCTGCTCGTAAAGACCACAATAACATCCCGCAGACATCGGCCAATAATATTTATATCATGGGCATACGCAGTCAGTTGTAACTTATATTACAGATGGATACAATTGTGTTTACTACAGCTTTCCACATGATCATCTCCAATAGAATGTTCAAGAAATCGCATGATACACTGTCGGCTTGTCGAAATCCGCGCCTGGTAGAAAATGGCTCTATTAGATTTTTAAGTAATTTCGGTGAAGACTTCATGTCGGTCAGTGTCAACCTGCTAAGTCGTAAGAGTCTCTGTCGTATCGGACTGTCAGCAGCTTTGACAATACAGCTTTGTAATCGATAATAAAATGACAGGTGTCGATCTGCATTTCTTGGATCTTCTCCAGGATTTGTCGTAGGGTGAATATTTGGTTGTTTTTGGATTTACCACGCTGATAAGGTCCATCATGTTCGTAAGGTGAGCTTTAGACTTTCACATAGCACACCAGACAGGACTTTGTATGCGATGGGTAAAAGGCTAATCCCGCGATTAACAGTATACACACTTGGATCGCCTTTCTTAGCCACAGGATATAGAACACTCAGATTTCAATCATAGGGCATGCATTCATGCATTTCATTTAGCCAAATCGTCTTTATGAGCTAGAGCATGAACGGTGTAGCTCATAACCGCCGGCATTAAAAAGCTCTGCAGGCAGTCCGTCGTTTTCCGCAGCTTTGTTGTTGTAAAGCCGTGAAATTGAAGTGTTTATTTCGTTCTGGCTCGGTGATGGATAATATACTCGTCGATGACTGGCATGACTTCGTCATTTACGCTATCTTTAGGAGCGGACAGAGTACGAAAGAGTTCCCTGTATATATATGCAGCACACTCTGCGCGTCCTCAACCCGATTTTTATCTCTGTACTTAGAGTTGGAGATCCCTATTTCAAGACTTTCTTTACATTAGGGTATAACTTTGGGGCTTCACCTCTATTTCTGTAATTTTCAATATCCTGCCCCTCTCGTTCCTTCCATAAATGTTTATTACTAACATATTCGAGTGCCTACATGTGTCTCTCTGTGCGAAAGTGAACGAGTGTTCTTTGGATCATAGCATTGCTCATGGTGGCAGATCACTTTCATATGTAGAATATATTGCGATTCTATTTCAGACCGGTGATGTATTACAGAGTACCTGGCAACTGGCCGCTAAGATCAAGATTTTTCCTGTGTACAGTCAAAAGTCTTTGTCGATAAGCCGCACCTATTGGAGTGCTACAAACAGTCATTGAAAGTTGGTCCTAAAAAACTATTCACATAGACAAGATATGAAACAAAATATTAGCAAGAGTACCAATAGTAATATTTGGCAACATATTCTGACTCATAGTGTTGCATAAAAATTTGCATAACATTACAAACAATACCATTTTTTTTATTACACTGTCGAACATAAATATCTGTTAGAAAAAGTAGGTGATAATCTTTCAATTTTCTAGAGTTAACGTCGTTTTGAAAGGCCGATATTTGAAAATTTATTTAGGTCCTTTAAAATATAAAGGAAAACTCAAAAAATTTACATATTTTCCATTCTTTCGTATGTATATGAGATTTTTCGGTACACAATAATTCAAAAATTTGTGTGTTATGTGTCTACAAAAAAATCCCACTTTGTATTTGTATTTATTCCTTTGTGTTTGTATTCCCAATATAGACACTAGAACAGATTCTTAAAGTAATATCACAGATAAGCATTTCATCATTTTCAATGCTCACATCGGCTAAGCAGTAGTCTATAAATTCTAATCTACATAACACTGTTCTCGCTATGGTAATATTCCAATTCATTAAAAAACCCAAAAAAAAACAAAAATCTTTTAAAGATTCATAACATAACACATTCGCATGATACACTAGCTGGTTTTGTGCCAGCGTTTGTATGCACAGCTTTTGCTACACCACTTCCGATAAAAAAGTGAATGTAAAAAATGTAACTGTCATGTTTGACAAAAAGCATAGCGAGTTATATTGAAGTTCTAACAAAGGTTCCATCAATTTTGGCAACACCAGCATAACGTCAAAGACTACATATGTATATATCACGCATGCAAGCATACACACGGAAACACACAACATACTTTATCTCAACCGCAAACACACCATTTTATACTTTTATAACGCGTTTGCATCCCCTCTCATACACACACACACACAAATGTGCCCATACGAAATCATAACAATTTCATTCAAGCATTATATAAGAGTGTTATAAAACCCTGAAAAGACACCCTGATGAAATAAAAACGTCAATTATCTTTTAGCTATTTCGTGTGCTCTGATGTTTTAGTTGGAGATTTTTCATTTCTTAGATTTACCGTTCTTCGTTTTTGGAAAATTAATATAAGGCAAAAGGAGAAAAGTCAAAGGTTTACTTAATTCATCTGATGCTTTAGTGAAATATTTGAAAATCCTCGCACAGACAATGGGAATGTATTCAACCGCAACACATACATTATGGTCTATAGAAATTAATTACTAGAAAGCCCTGTGATGTATAGGAGTGGGTTGGTGTGTCGGTGCACATGTGGTTGTTATTAGAAAGTGTTTGGGATTAGGCTTTGCAAACTACAAAGGAGTATAACAATTTGGGCAATATATGTTTAGTTAAAATTATGGGAATTCCTGGTTGTTGAACTTCCTCAAGGTTGTTAGTAGTGCATAAAATAATTGTTAACAGAAGAGTTAATTGATGATTTATAAGATTATATGATGCTTAGGTTGTAGCACGTGCTTTGGTAAAATAGGCGATGAAAGTACATGGTCGCGCTAGTTGTTACTGACCACCAACATATGTTAGTGCCGCTTAAATTTATATAAAAACTCACAATTAACACCTTCTATTATAAATGCCGATTGTCTCGACACTTTACTGCTGAGTTGCTGTCAATAACATCGAGGGGGACGCAGATGAAATATAAATATTTGGTTCATTAAAAGTAATTTTTTCTACAATTAAAGTACATTTTTCTACAATAAAATAACTTTTTGCAGCACTTGAAGTATTTTTGATACAATACAAGTTCTTATTGGCACACTAAAAGTGTTTTTGTACAATAAGGTACTTTTTGGTACACGTATAGATTTTTTCAGATACATCAAAAGTATTTTTGGTACATCAAATTATAATACAATAGATACAATAAAAGTACTTTGGGGTAGTAGAGAAATATTTATTGGTAACCTAAAATAACTTCTTATACAATAAAAGTATGTTTTGGTACAGTAAAATTACTTTTTTTGTATAATAAAAGTAATTTTAGGAACATGAGCAGTACTTTTAGCCACATTAGAAATACTTTTTGATACAATTAAGTAATTTTTGGCACTCAAGAAATATTTTTCGTATAGCAAAAATACTTTTTAATATACATAAAGTATTTTTTTTAACAAAAAGAGGTATTTTCTGGTACTATGTACAAAAATACTTTTTGTACTGTGTACAAAATGTTATCTTTCTAAGGCTTAAGAATAGTTTTGCCACGCTCACAGATCGAAAATTAAAATTCCGTCTACATATTCATAAGTGTGTTGCAGAGTACCATAGGGAACTCATATTGTATATCTCTAGGACTTAAATTCTCTCAATTACTTCAAACATAGAAAAAAATAGAGCCAGGACATGGAAAATTACAAGGATAGAACTCAGTTTACATATTCATAAGTGTGTCGCAGAGTACTATTTGCGTCTCAAATTGTATCACTCTAGGTCTTTAATTCTCTCAATTACTTCAAACAAAGAAAAAAGAGAACCAGAACATCAAAAATTACAAGGATAGAGGTGAATCCCGATAGTTGTAACGAAAAACAAAAAGCAAAGGCTACAAAGGACAGAGATAGAAATCTGGTCACTTACTTGTAGAATGTGCTGAAAATATGGAGGGAGTAAAATGTCCACAAATGAGACAAAATGAGATCAATTCGGTAATTGCACGGCATAAAAACAATAAAGCTGAGGAAGCCGATGGACTGCCTGAGCTTTTTAAGGACGGCGGTGATGAGCTGGTAACGTGCATGCATCGGCTCATAAGAAAGATTAGGCTAAAGGATTGCATGCCCAATGATTAGATTTCGAGTGTTCTATATTCTGTGTCTAATAAAAGCGATTAAAATGTGTGCTTTAGACCTGGTAAATCCACGACCGGCCACATATTGACTACCACAAATCCTGAAGATGACCCAAAAATGCAGAACGGCATGCGATAAACTTCCATCTGTTTATCATAATTATTAATGTTAATAACTAGGGTTGGTGTTCTAGGTCTTTCGTCGTCAGCCGTCGAAGCTCAATCAATACATTTGGCGGCTGGCGACAAATCTTTTTTGTTCCTGGATGGGTATCGATTATTATTTGGAATAATCGATTAATTCAGTTAATTGAAAAAAAAATAATCGATTATTACAAATTTTTCGATTAAACTTGTCATCACTACTAGTAAAAGCTTCTCCAACAGTAACGTTCGCTTTCGTAGACCCCAAGTATGTTAAGACCAACTTCGTTTCAGGATCTTAAGACGATAGTGCTATGTCCGTCCGTCTGGCTGGCTGACTGGCTGGTGGGTACAATAACTCGAGTAAACCTTAACTGATTCGTATGAAAATTAACCAGTATTAATATATTTCTTAACGAAGTAAAGGGATAGTAAATGCACAGAATACGCCACACCCCCTCCCCCACCCATCCCTTCCGGTACAACCCATACAAAATTACCTATTTGTGGATAATTAATATTTCTTTCATAACTTCTAAACGGACGACCACAGGATATTTCTGTTGCAAAACTAGACAAATCCTAAGAAAACCGAAACCTTTGCCACACCCCTTCTGGTAACTCTCATACAAATTACCGAATTGTCCCTCATTGTTTTACATACATATCTTTTTTGTAATTATGAAAATCGCTTATGAAAGTTGGACTCAGAAATGAATATGAATAAAGAATATACCTGTTCGCGTCTTCTGGTACTATTTTTGGAAAAAATTAATATATCTCCCATAACTTACAAAAGGACATTTGGGGGGTAATGCAAATTGGTCGGTTAATTTATCTTGTGACGGAATTCAAAACCTCAGAAAACCTAACTATTTGACACGCCCGTTCTGGTACCTCCCATACAAATGACCGACTTCATCCTCATAGTATTACATACATATCTTTTTTGCGTAAATTGTACGGACTATATCGGTTCACCTCTTCTGGTACCTCCCATACAAAATGACTTATTTTTGGATAATTAATATTTCTCCCATAAATGTCAAACCGGCACCGGGAGAATAATCAATTTTGGTCAGTTAATTTATCTTTCAATAGGATGCAAAATATCAGGACCCTAACTATTTGACACACCCCTTATGGTACTTCCCATATAATTGTTCTATTAACTTCAATAACTTAAGACATAAAGAATATCTTTTAGTGGGTGATGGTATTTATCAGACAGTTTGACATTTCTGTACTGGGTTTGATTTATACATATATATGGATAAGTTGTTATAATTTTGGTGTCATTAGATGTCTTGAAAGATAACTTCTCATACTATATAACTGCACTTAATGTATCCTGTGGCTATGGTAATATTATTCTACTCAATTTTTGTCCACCCTACATAAAAGATCCTAAGTTTTATATTTTATTGATCCCAAATTTTGCACAATTTAACTTATTACTGCAAGTTGCAAAGCTCATCAAATTCATAAATTCATTTTAATATATATGAATGAGTTAAGTATGCTTCCCTTAGCAATTCTCAGCCAATCTCAGTCAGGTTTACTGCAATCCCATACCAACCATTTATAAGACTGAAATATTTTATTTTTCGTATCTGTACAAATGTCTACAAAAATGTTACAAAAAATATTTTTTTTATATTACAAGTACAATTACGCACTCTATTATTTAGCATCCACTACATTCCCGAAAAATGAATTATTTATTATCACCAATCTCTACTTACAAATCCCACCCTCGTTTCAGCGAAATATGTGGGTTACTCACGGCCTCAGCTTTGAAATTTTGAAATAAATCTTAACAATTCCATGGGTTTATTTATGGCCACACGAAAAATCTCACATACAGCAAAGCAAAGCAAAGCAAAGGCAGGTTGTCGGGCAGGCAGAGCGCCAGCTTTTCCCTCAGCGTCGGTGCCAGTGTGAGATTGTATAATTTAAGCCAACTATTGTGGTTACAAAGTGCCACCTTATAATGACTCCCAGGTGGAGGGGTTAATATTACGAGAATTCCACCAAAGTCACCGCAATGCCCATGATACCAAGCTTGTGCTCGCTGAAATATATACTAGTACGCCAGCATTTTTGGGTCTATAAGTATTGCAGCGCAGTAATACAAATGACTTTGGTAAAGTTGCCAGTTGCATTTTTGAAATCATTGTCCCTTCATGCAACGAGAGAGAAGGGGGAGGTGGGAGATTTTGTGGTAAATTGCCAACGATACCTTTGGTTTAAATTTCAAAAGTTTTAGCTTTAAGACTGCAGTTAATTAAAGTTGTGTTTGCGTTTTTGTTTTACTTTTTTTCCTCCACCCCACCTTTGTGCTCTGGCCTCAGCAACTTTTGGAGAAATTGCACAAAAAAATTATAAGGATTGTACTTAGTCGTGATTTTTTCGTGTTCTTAGTTTTAAAGTTTTCTAAATAGTTTCAAGTGTTTGTTGCAGTTGTTACTGGAGCATTATGTTAAGAGAGCTGTTTCAGTATTGTCAAGTTCTTTCACAAAGTTTTCTCCTCTCATAAAATGCCTTACGTTGCGTTGATGCAACAAAAGGTCAAATGTTCTAAATGAAAATGAGACCGGATGGTTCGTTGAACTGCAATACAAAGTTTGGCCCTAATTAAGAGACTTTCGCACTGGAATGCGTAAAAACTAAAAGTGGGAAAAATATAACGTTCAGTAATGGCCAAATATGCAAAGAATGTGAATTGCCATGAAAGAGGAATAGAAAAATATTTAAATTATTACGTTTGCCACTAAATGTGTAAAACTTTTAACAGCTTGTTTCGTGTGAGGCATGAAAATGAAATGAATAGCTAATTATGAATACAAATATCAAGGTGAATTTTTGAAGGTTTTCACAATTAAATTGAAAACATGTTTGAAGAGTTGGGTATTAAATTAAAATAATTTTTTTAACATTTAAAATTTAATTGAAAAACAAATTTCAGAGAATTCGTTGTAGAACAGCCTACTTACCATGACTTTGTGTTAAAATTAGAAATGTGAACGCATGAACTTCGGCGAGACAATAAAATAATCTGAGAGAGAGAGAAATAGTATAAAACCAATAAACAATCTTGAGGGAATTAACCTAACTCATTTTAAATGTTGTCGACTCATAGCAACTGACTAGGTATGAATATAATATTTAACTGTCCGTAATTTTAGTAAGTTTTAAAATTAGGGTCGTATAAAGTGCACTGCCAATATTATATAGACTGTAAAACATACAACTTTATGTCATTTTCATAGGGCCTCAACATAGTTTCGCTAATCTCTTCTGTCTCATGCCATCGTTCCGAAGAGGTGAGGGCATATACCATTTGATACTAGAAAAAGTGTAACGCAATAAAGGATATGTGTTGGACCCAAAGAATCTTAAGACCAAATTCGTTTCAAGACTTTTTATGACGATTGAGAGATTTCTGTCTGTCTGGCTGGCTGATCGGCAGGAAAACTCAAGTAAACCTTAACAGATTCTTTGCTAATTTATCAGCGAACTTATGGAATTGTGTGTGAAGTCTTCAGCTATAAATGTGCAAAGTCGTGCCGAAATTAGGCGAGGTCGTAGCAATGGGAGACGAATCTCCCACACAATGGGAGTCCAATCTCCCATCTTTCATAAATACAAATAGCAAATTTTGTTCATAGACTTTAAGGAGCAAGGCTCCACGTCCTTTCAAACCGAGAAGTTTCAGAGGCAAAAGTGATGGACCAATCATAATTAAATTGTAAAAAAAAACAAAACATTTTTACCAATAATTTAGGTTGCAGGACTTAGTCTGCCGAGTCAGCTAGTAATACATAAATAATTTGAATTAAAATCGGTTAATTTTAAAAACTCTAGACTTAAAAAATATCATCATAGGATGATGGTATTTTTAAGTCAGTTTACCTGTCTGAAATTTCTGTACTGTTTGTAGCGTAGGTGACCCAAACCGTTTACGTCCGTAAAATTAAAGAACTCATTATTGTGTTCTTCAGGTACATATACGTAGCTGTACCTTTACAAATGAAAATGTAAATATAACAAATCGGTGGATTCGTTGTGTTTTTTATAAAAATTATGCTTTAAAAATACTAAGTTTACAAACTCGAATTTATTATCTTATTGGATTGCAATAGATACATACATATAAGCCGGTCTATTCTGACGTCACCACGGTTACAATAGACTACTTAGGTTACAAATTCAAAAAATCGGTATTCCGAATCCTTGTCACCGTGACAATAATTTCACAAATTGTTACCTGTCAGAAAGGAGGTAACAAGCTAGTTACATCTGTTTTGAATAATATTTTGAGTTGTAACAAACTAAATTTTGTTACATTTTTTTGGATTTATAGTAGCAAAAGGTGTGGAAAATAACAACTGCCCAGAAACCTGCGGGACAGCAGTGACCAAATCTTCATTGCACAGTTGTGGTCTAATATTTTTGACTGTCCACTTAATTTGGTCACTTGTCGGACTCTTTTATTCATTCAAATTTGTATAAATATCTAAAAAGGAATTTTTTTTCCATTTTCTGTGTTCTGTTTTCATATTTTGTTTGTTAAGTTCAATAATCAGCTGCGAATTGTCAATAATTTACATTTCACCACGAGGTGAACATTTCCTTGTTACAAAATTCCCAGAATACCCGTAACAGGAATTGGTTACAAAATTTTAACAAATTTCTGGTGACTAATTTTTGTAACTAAATTATTAGAATAGGGTCGAAGGTGTGTAAATATTGCTGACATCTCTTTTCTAAATTCATTAAACACGATGACAGTAAAATTTTTTGTAAGTATTGCAATTTAACGATAAAGTAATTTATTCTATAAAAGTACATAAATTCTTAAATCTATATATATAAAAAATTGTTGCAAGTATGTTGTGACTTCATAACTCACGAACGGCTGGATCGATTTGCATAAATTTTTTTTGTATGAGTTTGGGTGGCGCCCCGGATGGTTTATATTTACAATTCGGTCCAGTTGGACAAAGGGGCGTGGCACCGCCCATACAACTTGAAAATCAAAAGGGCTGTATCTCATGAACTATCAAAGGTATGAAGATGAGATTTGGTATATATGTTGTTGGAGCAGTACTAATTACAGCCAGGGTAGAAGTGGGCGGTGCCACGCCCCCTTTTCAAAAATCGCCCTATCGGCTTTTCTAATAGACCGATTGATACGAAAATTTTACCTAATGGTACTGTTGACCTGTTGATAGTCCCTGGCTATAATAGATTGTGATTGGATAAAGGGGCGTGGCACCGCTGATACAACTTGAAAATCAAAAGGGCTATATCTCATAAACTATCAGAGGTATGAAGATGGGATTTGGTATATATGTTGTTGGAGCAGTATTAATTACAGCCAGCGTGGAAGTGGGGGGGTGCCACGCCCCCTTTTCAAAACCGCTCTGCAGGTTTTTCCAATAGACAGATTGATACGAAAATTTTACCAAGTGGTACTGATGACCTGTAGATAGTCCCTGGCTATATTTGGTTGTGATTTGATAAAGGGGCGTGGCACTGCCCATACAACATGATAATAAAAAGGGCTATATCTCATGAACTAAAAGAGGTATGAAGATGAGATTTGTTACATATATTGTTGTTGCAGTATAAATTACACTAAGAGTGGATGTGGGCTGTACCACACCCCTTTTAAAATAAACAGTTATAACTGTCAAAATTCCACAGTATATTGCAGTTCGCCTAGAGATATGAACAGTAAGGTGGGCCAGTTTTTTTATTCGCAAAAATTTGTAACCAAATCTACAATGAATTGTTAGAAAATGTCACCAATAAACTTTGTGTGTAATATCAATTCCTAGCTCGCGCTGGAAAAGCTTAATTTAGTGCAGAAAACTGAAATTTTGATAGAAGTGTCTTAAAGCTGAAGTCTGTACGCTTTCAAAAATCATGGGGCAACGAACGTCACTTCTAAAAGAAGCGCAAAACGGAGTAAATAAACGAAAAATCCTTTTATCTTAAAAAAAGTATCAGGTAGGATTTTAATTCATGTGGATTTTTAATGTACAATTGACCCCTCACCCATTTACCGTTTTTGTTGCCATTTTAGGTCAACCAATTCGTCATTCAGGCGAGGTGTGTGAAGTGTGATAGACTTTAATACTTAATAATTATGTCAGTTAATTTTGTTTTAGAATATATGCCTAACAATAAGTAAGTTTTCATCATATCATGGTCGACACTGCTGATCCATTTTAGCAACTCTGACAATAATATATAATAATAGTTTAGATATATGAAGTACTGAATTTGTCCGGGAAAATCTCGCCCTTCAAATTGAAATATTTCAGAGTCCAATTTAATGATCCAATCGGAATTAGATTTCAACTGCACTCAACATATTTTACAATAATTTGGTGGCAGGACGAAGTCTGCCGGGCCAGCTAGTGTATTTATAAAATCATCTTCATTTTTATTGTAAATTTTTGTGGAAATCTTTACAATGTTTTAAGTAAATGCAACAATATCAAAATCGTCCATGATTTCTTAAGAGAGCGTTAAAGCCATTTAATTAATATACAAAATTACTCCTTACTTATCAAAACTTCCCATAAAATGCACTCTCTTATTTTCCGCATGTACATTTCAAACATATAAAGGCCACCTCTCTTTGAAAACGCTAACCAGAGAGTGGGTAAAGCTTTAACTGAATATGCTGAACACAAACAAATTTTGCTATAATATTATGATGATAAATGTTAAAATAGATTAGTATTAAGAGAGAGTTGTTTTTATAAACTAAACTTAAGCCGTAATCGTTATGAGATAAAAATATAAAACCAAACAGACATGGACACAAGCATTGCTAAATATAGCAGACATGCAAATAAAATCGTATTCCATTAATCTGTTAAATATTCTATATATCTACTGTTATCCTAACAGCACAATTTCCGTCACATATAACAGTTATAACAAATATTGTAACAAAAGATTCCTAATTTTCTACTAAGGTTGTGTATTTAATGTATATATGTACTGTTAGCCTAACAAAACAATTTCCATCACATATAACAGTTATAACAAACATAGTAACATTAGAGTCCTTAAATTTCACTAAGGCTGTGGGCAAAATGCTTACTATTTTTTTTTTGGTGGTGAAATTTGATAAACGTTGAAGATGAGGAACTTTTGTGTTTTGTTATTACATGGGGTAGCCAAAAAATCGGTGAACTAAGCTTTCGTACACAGCTTTCCGCCACATACGTCGTAGTTTGTTAGTAACTTATAAAGTCACTCTACTTTTAGTCGCAAAATTAGTTTGGGTGTTATGTATGTTATATTTGTTGGGGCTTATGTCCGTTATGCCCCGCGGACATTATCCCAAATGCAAATTTGGGGTTATGTCCGTGGGGGTTATGTCCGGGCATTAAAATTTAATTATGCATACAAATTTGTAGTTATTTCGCCCACAGCCTCAGTAATTATTACTGTTCCATCAGGCTGCTAAACATTTATTTGAGAAGCAGAAGTAATATCATAGTATAACAAGTTATAACGGTTCCCTTAGAAAAGCATTTCTGACATGGAAGGCAAGTGAGTATTGCAACGAAGTGATATAAAAACTAGAAATTATATTTGTCTTTGAAAAATAAGTGTACGTTAAAGGTGGCGCTGTCTTTAAGTAAAATGTCATACAAATTAGAAGATTTAGTTCAAAAATCAAGAAGTGAATGGATATGATAAATATTATGGACACACTCTACTTTTTAACCCTGTATTACTATCGACACTCTACCTATATTTGATAGTTTCAGCGTTTCTCATTTGTCAAATAAAAGTAGACACTGAAAAAACATTTTACATTTTATTTAATACTTTTTGTATGAACATATTTATATAGTTTTTAAGAAATTCATTCTTCTGAAAGGATTCTACCCAGACGACAGTAATGGAGGTTAAAACCAGTAAGAAAGTTTCAGTCGGGCGACCCGACTTACATATACCATCACCCTCAGTAAAATAAAAAAAATCTATTATATTGATATTATTACTCGATTTCTAAAGTGGGTGGAGTGTTAAATTTGTATGGGAGGTACTAGAAGGGGCGTGTCTAGGCTTCTAGGTTTATCCTCCAAAACTTTAGCCTGTTATAGCTTTACTAAATACAGAGTTTGGGCACGATAGCGTTGGATGTATTGATATTATTATTCCATCTCTGAAGTGGGCGGAAAGGTACATTTGTATGTATTGGAGGTCCCATAAGGGGCGCCGCTAAGCTTCCAATTTTTTCTCCAAAACTTTATCCTGTAATAACTTAATAAAATACAGAATTGGGGCACGATCGTGTCGAGAATATTGATATTATTACTCCATCTCTAAAGTAGGCGGCGTGGTACATTTGTATGGGAGGTACCAGAAGGGGCGTGTCTAGACATCCAGATCTTTCTCCAAAACTTTATCCTGTTATAGCTTTACTAAATACAGAATTTGGGCACGATCGTGTCTAGTGTATTGATATTATTACCCTATTTCCAAAGTGGGCGGAGTGGTACATTTGTATGGGAGGTTCCAGAAGGGGCGTGTCTAGACTTCCAGATTTTTTTTCTAAAACTTTATCCTGCTTGAACTTTAACAAATACAGAATTTGGGCACGATCGCGTTATGTCTTTTAATAATATTAATCGATTTCTAAAGTGGGCGGTATCAGATGTGTATGGGAGGTACCAGATGGGGCGTGGATAGACTTTCAATTTTTTTCTCCAAAACTTTATCCCGTTATTGCTTTACTAAAAACAGAATTTGGGTACGATCACGTTTGATTTATTGATATTATTTCTCCATCTCCATAGTGGGCGTAAAGGTAGGTTTGTGTGGGAGGTACCAGAAGGGGCGTGGCTAGGCTTTCAAAATTGTTTCCAAAACTTTATCCTGTTATAGCTTTACTAAATACAGAATTTGGGGACGATCCCTTAGGGTGTATTGATATTATTACTCGATTTCTAAAGTGGGCGGAATGATGTATTTTTATGGGAGGTACCAGAAGGGGCGTGTCTACACTTCCAGATTTTTTCTCCAAAACTTTATCCTGCTTGAACTTTACCAAATACAGAATTTGGGCACGATCGCGTTATGTCTTTTAATAATATTAATCGATTTCTAAAGTGGGCGGTACCAGATGTGTATGGGAGGTACCAGATGGGGCGTGGATAGACTTCCAATTTTTTTCTCAAAAACTTTATCCCGTTATTGATTTACTAAAAATAGAATTTGGGTACGATCACGTTTGATTTATTGATATTATTTCTCCATCTCCATAGTGGGCGGAAAGGTAGGTTTGTATGGGAGGTACCAGAAAGGGCGTGGCTAGGCTTTCAAAATTTTTTCCAAAACTTTATCCTATTATAGCTTTACTAAATACAGAATTTGGGGACGATCCCGTAGGGTGTATTGATATTATTACTCGATTTCTAAAGTGGGCGGAATGATGTATTTGTATGGGAGATACCAGAAGGGCATGTAGCCCATTTGCAATACCGTAAGTAGTTTTGAGAAAATAATAACTCGTGCAAAATTTCAAAACATTTGGTTGCGTCTTTCGAAAGTTATCGTGCGAACCAGCCGGACAGCCACCAGACAGACAGACAGACAGACGGACATGGCTCAAACGACTTAAAAAGTCATGAATCGAAATTGGTTCAAAGAAACCTAGGGTCTGAAGTGACTCCTTCTATGTGTTACACTTTTGGGTCGTATCAAATGATATATACCCTCATCCCTAAGGGTGATGGTATAAATAATACATAGTCTAATATGTGTGTATCTCTTTGTTCTAAAAATTGAAAGAATTATTTTTAATTTAATTTTTTTAACGGCATAAATCACTGTTTATGCTAATCCAATATTTTTTGGAATTTCCTTATGCCATAATACAATTTGTTTGAAAAATGCTGGGTGGGATTCCGTGCATATTCATACAATATAACTTTTAATTGTCATTGTCTCCTAAACTATCACCTATATAAGATATAGTTGAGATCTCAACTTGCAATGGCTGGGAAGTCGTAGTTATTGATATAAAGAAAAGTGGAGCTGGTCAGTTCACGCAGTACGCCGATGATATAGTTTAAAAATAAATGAGCCCAAAGTCTATAAAATTAATGGAATTGAAAACATATTGAGTGGCGTGAGTGCGCATTGGTGCCATCGGTGTACGCGAGTCTGCTGCAGACAGTTTTTGTCTGCCAAAAAATAAATGCTTAAAATCTTAGTCTGTGAATAATATTTGCATCCATTGCTTATGTATAAATTACTGTGTACAGGTTTTTTTAACAGTAGGTGACTAACTTACTTCCTTAATTTCCCTTTACACCCCATGAATAAGGTGTGGGATAGCTTCTCGCATTGTTGCGAATTAACATGCTTTCTATTTTAGATTCGCCACAAACGGCACCTACTTGCCCGTCGCACCGAATGCGAGCGTCACTGTTTGAGAAGCTTTCATTAGACATGCCAATTGGCTCGACAACACTTTACTGCGAAGTTGCTGTCGACATCATCGAGAAGAGCCGACAATGAAAGAAAAATGTAGATGACTGGAAGCGGGAATCGAACCCGGGATCTCCCGCATGGTAATCGTGTGTTCTAACCACTATGCCACGGCCGGTAGGTGACATTGTTGGGAATAATAGGAATTCATTTTTATAATGAATACAATTACATCCTGAAGACGACAGATGACAGCTAATGTGTTATAACTTCTTATAGAACAGTAAATTTAATACCTTAAGGGAAGCATGTACTTTACCATATTTATTGCACTACAAATATTTCAGAACTTTTTATGTATATTTTTTTCTTTTAACCTCTTCAAAAGCGATTGAATACTACCAACAGTGTTTTTTGTTTCGTACCAAAGTTAAACAAACAATTCGGAAAGACGCACAATTATATGTTTAACTTAAGTTTTCAGAACATTTTTGAAACCAACGAATCGGCTTACATCGGCCTACTTAATGGATTGAAATGATGGGTCATACGCCTTACATCCCTGGCGTATTCCAAGCCAGGCGACTTCTTTTGGTACCCGAATATCAGAAGACTGGGAGGTAAAAATGCATAGAAAATTGACTTAAACAAATGCAGTAGTGTATTGAAGAATACTATGAAAAACAGTTAAGCTATTTTTACGACGGCCTAACTGTTTTGCTTTAGTAAACTTAGTCATTTGAACATTTTAAAACTATACAATAAAAAACTGTTAATAAATAGGCTACGTAAGTCTACTACTCAACTTTATTAAAGTTACATTTTCGCATAAACCGTAATCGTAAATAAACTTAATGGTTTGACACACGAGTAACCACCTCCATGTTTACCCACTAAGCTTTGGCATGAAGACACATTCGCAAATGCACCTCTAGTGTTTATGACTTTGCTAAAATTCATTTGCAAACCTTTTTGTAAAATCTGTATAAGGGATAGTTTCTGTGAATATTTCTGCATGAAAAAGCTTAGTGGGTAAACATAGAGGTGGTCAGTTCAGCTTTAAAGCTTAATTTTTTGTTTCTATTAAGCGTACATACTTTGTGAAGAAGCTTCACAAACGAACTTCTGTGCAATTCAACATCTAAATCATACTTTGTGTCTTGTAACTTCATTAAAAAATAATTTGCAAGCTTAGTGTTACATATTGGATAATATTTCTGTAAATGTGTGTGCATGCTAAAGCTTAGTCAGTTATCATAGATTTGATTGCTGCTATAAAGCTTTCAAAAACATTGGCAAGTTGTTTTATGTTAAACGTAAAATGTAAATGCAGTCAAGTATTTTATAATCTGTGCACGGCAGATGGAAATCGATATATTGTTAAATGTGACTCGATTTTGCGACTTGCCATGATTATAGCAGCAGCTTCGAATTCTACATTACATTGCATTCATTGTAAACTAATTATCCATTATATATCAAAATCGTTTGTTGAAAAATTTTGCAAATTCTATCATAAAAGGATTTTATTAGGCTACATGAGGGGAAAATATACTAAAATTCACATTAGAGAAGTGCTTTATAAATACAACTAAGTTCAACTAAGGATTGTACTAAATTGTAAAAAGTTATTATTAACTTTGTGATTTTTTCTCAACTTTTGAATAATTGCGTTGCCATTCTTTTGTTTTCTTATGGATTTAAAAAAACGATTCAGAATTTTCATGCTTATGTAAGAATTAATGCTGACTAAAGTTTTGAATAGCTTTTGTTTTGGATCTGGGTATATGCATTCGTTTGTAAAACTCTAACATTATATCAAATAATTATAAATACAGCAGTTATAACTGCGTCAATGATTGGCAACTCCTATAATTTTTTATGCACTTAAATATATAAATTTAGGACCGGTATTATGTATGTTATCCATCGCCATAAAGCTTACAAGAAAAACAATATCCTTTGGCATTCTCTGAATACTAAATAAAATTGCTGCTCGCACTCAATGAGACCGATTTTCGGAGTTTTTAAATTCCAAGTTATATGCATTCGTGTTGGAAATGTACAGTACAACTTGGTTAAATAAAATATGATGTGTCAAATTTAACTTGGTTGCAACAAAAAGCTTATAATTATGCCTTATAGCATATTTCTAAAGTTAGGCTCACACGGATACCCTTTATTAGGAACTTCGATACCAACTTATTTATACACGGTTTGTGTCTCGATTTTAGAACAGGATGCAACATTTTGTCCTTAAATTATGTTGGGGAATGTTTCACATAAATTTTATTAAAATTTTGTATTTATAGCAAAAATTCAACACAATCTGCAGCAAACATTGGGTCCTACTCTCATTAGTAGCAAAATAGAAACCTCATTTGTGGTTTGTGTCTTAGATACTTTTTTAGAACTTACGCTACAGCATACAAACCGCCTGAAAACATCGCATTGCTAATTTGGAGATTCTGTTAGTGAACACATGTATGTTATAAAAATTTACAGTATTATGTACAGTACCTAATGTAATGTATACGAGAAAATCTTAAAAAGAGGGTGCATTTTAATCAACCCCCTTAATGTTAAAAACATTGGCCTATACATATACAAAATGTTAAGACTGTGCAGAGTTATGTGCGGTTACTGTAAACTAAGGTATACTATGCCTACCACTAAAACTCGTAGACCTTTCGAACAATTATGGATGTAAAGTTATTTTAACATCTATGGATAGTAGAAACTTTTAAAGATAATTAAAGCAAACAAATTTTATACAATAACAATAATTGAAACCGCTGTCCTGTCAATAGTATCATATTAACCTAATGGAAAAGACTATGATAATTAAAAACCATAACAACGACATTTTTTCTTATGAAAAACGAAGTGAACAATATGCCTTATTATCTTGCAGGTGTTTGTAAGCGTTGACAACAAATTACTCAATTATTAACTTCGGACCAACACTATCTCTGAGTGTGTTTGGCAATGTAAATCTAAACAATATGACAATAGGTAAATGTTTCTTAGTTCTATACAGTCTCACATAGCCAAATATACCAAATTGGAGCTACAATTATGGAATTTATCTATGTATTGTAATTAAAACTTATACAATATATAGATTAATTGAAATCGTACACAAATTAATATTCTTTTCTTAATTGCTCTGCGTTCACTTTAATAATAATATAATAATTATATTGTCTGTTGTCAATGGAAACAAATGTATGTATTTGTTTGACAAAAGTTTTTACCTCAACGTGAGTCAGGTTTCCTTCGTTGTTTTACTGACCTACTGGCAGGATGCAACTTATTATGGTGGTTCGTGTTATTGATTATGAGACATAGCATCATATCCTTTGGTAATTATTGATTTGAATGCTATTGTTTTACAATATGATAGGATTTGTTGAAAGGATATTGTATTATATGGGTCAGTTAATGAAGTCAATTGAATAAAGAGAGGTTCGGTTAGTTTAGATGTAAGAATTGAACAACGCAACAGCAATCATATGTTGTCAGAAGTCATAACATCCCTAGTCTGTGTTCAACGTTTTAAGTAGAGTAGTTGAAAGTTTCAGATCCTCATGAGTAGGCAGTTTTTGGTTTAAACTCGTACAAATTATTAAATTATTTTATACCATAAATTGTTTACAACCACAATTAATTAGTTTTGTGAAAATTTAAATCGAAGAAACTCTAAAGTAATTTTTAAGAGACTAGTAGATTTGGACATATCTTGATAACCTTCCCATATGAGGATACATATTTAAACCCCTCAAAAGGGGAAGGTTCTAAGGGAGACATTTAAGCTTGATAGCTCTTAAACTGTGGCTGTAATAGTGGGGACAGCCTGATGAACACCCCCAAAAAGGAGAAGTTTGTATGGGAAGTGCAAGTAGTTTTCGCCTGATCTCATTCATCTAAAAACTTAACCTACGCTCAAAGGGGTAAAGTTTGAATACTCAATTTCAACTATATAGTTCTTGAACTACGGCGGAAATCGCGAGAACCAACAGACGGATATCCCAAAAAAGGGCAGTTTGTATGGAAGGTGAAAGTAGTTTTTGTTCGATCTTTCTTTTTTGGAACTTGGAACGCTTAGGGGATACAAGCTTACATATCAAATTTTAGGACGATAGTTCTTTAACAATATCTAAAAACGCGGGGACGGCGGCCGTGGCATGGTGGTTAGAGCACGCGACTACCATGCGAGAGATCCTAGGTTCAACTTCTGGCTCCAGTCAACTAAAAATTAAAAATTAGCAACTTCGTCGAGTGTCGAGTCAATCGGCATATCTAGTAAAAGCTTATCAAGCAGTTACATTCGCATTCTTCGCTTAACAAGTAGGTGCCGTTAGTTGTGAATCTAAAAATAGAAAGCGTATTAATTCACAACAACGCGGGAATCGATCCCATACCTCATTCATGGCGTGTAAAGGGAAATTAAGTTTTTTTAAGAAATCGCGGGGATAGTCAGATGAAAACCTTCAAAAACGTTGAGTTCGTATTGAAAGTGGCAGTAGTTTTTCTGATCATGCTTATATTGGAACTTCCCACCCCTTAGAGGATAATAGTTGCATACAAACATTCATTTCGATAGCTCTTAAACTGAAATCGCGTGGAGCAGATAGACGGACACGCCCAAAAAGATGAAGTTAAATGGGAAGTGGCGAGTAGTTTTAGTGTGATTTCGTTCATCTTAGAATTTAAACTGCGCTTAGAGGAAAGGAGCTTGTACATTTAATTTCAGCTCGATAAACTATGGCTATGATTAGAGGAACAGACAGACGTACACCCTAAAAAAGGGGGAGTTTGTATGAGAGCTGGAAGTAATTTTTATCAGATCTTGCTCATCTTAGAACTTTACATCTCTTTAGACGACAGAAGGTTGGTTGGCATGCAGGCATCTCCTCCACAGAGGAGATCACTTAGGTCCATATTATCCCATTATTACAAAAGGTTGCATACTAAATTTTAGATCAATAACTCTTAAACTAGGGCTGTAGTTAGGGAACAGATAGACATCTTAAAAAGTGGTCATGTGTATGGGAGTTGAAAGTAGTTTTGTCCGTTCTTGCCAATCTTAAAACTTTACCGCTTAGAGGATAGAAGGCTTAATTTTAGTTTGGTAAATCTTAAACTACGGTAGTTATAGTGGGAAAGAAAGACGAACAACCCCAGGAAGGGGGAGTTTGTATCGCCTGTACAGACGAACAGACAGGCAGATGGACATCTTTAAATCGACTCAAAATTCAACGGTGATCATATTGTGACACAGAATAGAGCTTATTGTCTGGGTGCTGATCAATTCCTTTAGGGGAAGAAAGCCTTAGGTGAGGACATTAAAAAACCGGGAGGATAGATCCGCTCTAGGTCGAACTTTTTTTGTGACCTGTAGAAGTTTTTAGTTTAAACTCAACTAGAGTTTGAAATAAGTCCTAAAACGCTATGTTTCTTAATGATTAGTGATTTTCGATATCAGATGTCTCCAATTAAATTTAACAACGAATTATTTTGCAGATCATTTTTACTCTCTGCCTCGTTTAGTTTTCGTCCTTATTCCGAAAAATCTCAGAAAAGGACCTTAAAATGGAACTTTACAACATTAAAATGTTATACAAAAGTGTTGCTAAGATAATTTTACTCGGCGTGTTCTAAGACAAGAAATCGATATCTTTAACCTTTATCGGCTTTTTTAGGTCACTAATCACACAGTGCTTTGAAAGATGCAACATTTGTAGTAGATATCGAGATTTGGTTGTTCGGTTTTCTGAGCAACATTTTTGTAAAACATTTAAATGTTGAAAAGTCTCAAGCAAAAGAGCTTAAAACGTGACATATTCCCCTATACGATACTTACTAACTTCAAATCGATATTAAATTATTATGGCATGTAACTTGACAAAACGATGCAAAACTTCTTCTTTGTGGGGCTACTGTCACGTGGGGTTATCAGAATTGAGTCCCAAATTATTTAAGCAATACTCCACAAATTTCACCATTAGTTCATTGAAATCGACTGGTCAATAAATAGGGGTTTTCACAGAAAAATCCCACCGTGCGTCTCCAAATTATAAGTTTAGGGTATATCTTATTTTTATACCCTCAACCTACGGGTACGAGGGAACAAATCATTTGATACGACAAATAAGTGTAACACATAGAAATTATGTTTTATCAAGGTTTTATAAATATACTCCTACAAGAGCGTTTGTCCTTAGATAGATTTAAGATTTAACTCTTCTGGTATGATTACAAATTGCGATTTAATTTAAATGGCGCCAACAATGAGAGAATTAATCAAACTCGTAGCGGTGCAATATTTTTCCTCTTTTCAACATATACTTCTCGCCCCTTTGAGACATACTGTAGCAACTGCCAACCTTTGCCACCTTCTCTGTTTGTAGCCATCATTTCTCAAATTGTGTGTTGCCGTGTCCCAACAGATCCTCATGTTCATCGTTATTCTTTTCCTGGCACTGCACAATTTTGTGCTTTTAATATAACCATGTTGTCCAATTTTGGCAAAGTTAAGCCATATTCTTCTAACGAAAATGCATTTTGTATGTCATAGGAAAAGTCATTATAAAGATTTGCACTGACCAAATCATTAATTTGTCTGAGTGTCTCTGAGTGTTGGTGCTGGTAAAGGAACTTAAATAATTTCTTTTTTGTTTCACTTACCAAAGTTTAATTGTTGTGGTTACAGGGCTTTAGGACATAGAATAAACACTAAGCTTATACCCGTAATGAGTGGAGAGAGAGAATAAACACAGAAGCAGAATTCTGGAATAAGGAATGGATCCTAGGTCTTATGCATATGACTTGAGGCTCCTATGTAGTAGCTTGATAGAGTTAAAATAAATTAAAAGTCTGTTTGTCGTTTATGTTGGTTCTGCTGGTGTTGGATGGTATGAGTGAGTTTACACACAGTAGATATTGTTATGCCAAAGTGTGAATATACTTATATACATTTGCTGCTGGATGATGCATGCGTTTGTATGTACCCGTAAACATTTACAAATACATTTGCATGTATGCTTGGCGTAATCTCTAAAGTAAGAGTTTAATTGCACGAAAGTATATTCAAGCTATCCATACGTGTAGGACAGCAGTAACAGGCACAGTGGTTTTTATCTAATCTAATATCTTATAATTTGACTGCACTAAAAAGTAAGATTTAAGGGATTTTGTCAGATTTGGAGACCCACGGCCGCATGATGGTTATATATAAATCTGTCATCGGCGATCCCATTGATATTGTACACAGCAATTTTTCAGTACTCGACCGGCAATTTGTTAAGTAAAAGTTTCTCAAACCAGTAAGAAAGTTTCAGTCGGGAAACCCGACTTACATATACCATCACCCTCAGTATAACAAAAAAAAAATTTTTTATATTGATATTATTACTCGATTTCTAAAGTGGCCGAAGTGCTACATTTGTATGGGCGGTACCAGAAGGGGCTTGTCTAGACTTCCAGATTTTTCCTCCAAAACTTTATCCATATATAAATTAACAAAATACAGAATTTGGGCACGATCGTGTCGAGTGTATTGAAATTATTACTCCTTCTCTAAAGTGGGCGGAGTGATGCATTTGTATGGGAGGTACCAGAAGGGGCGTGTCTAGACTTCTAGATTTTCTCTCTAAAACTGTATACAGCCTGAACTTTACTAAATACAGAATTTGGGCACGATCGCGTTAGGACTACTAATAATATTAATCGATTTCTAAAGTGGGCGGTACAAGATGTGTATTGGAGGTATCAGATGGGGCGTGGCCAGATTTCCAGTTTTTTGTCCAATAACTGTATCCTGCTATAGCATTACTAAATAAAGATTTTGGGTACGATTGCGTTGAAAGGTACATTTGTATGGGAGGTACCAGAAGGGGCGGGGCCATGTAGCCCATTTGCAATACCGTAAGTAGTTTTGGTGAAATATTAACTCGTGCAAAATTTCATTTTATTTGGTTGCGTCTTTCGAAAGTTATCGTGCGAACCAGCCGGACAGCCAGACAGACGGACATGGCTTAAACGACTTAAAAAGTCATGAATCGAATTTGGTTCAAAGAAACCTAGGGTCTAAAGTCACTTCTTTTATGTGTTACACTTTTGGGTCGTATCAAATGATATATACCCTCATCCCTAAGGGTGATGGTATAAAAAGGTCCTGTTCTGTACGAAAATCTTAAATTAGAAGTATGCTTATTCACTATCCCATATCTCCTTCATACGATGCAAATCCAAACTAAGTTTAACTTTTACCGTAAAAATTTACAAATAGACCTTAAATGGTTACGAAACATTCCTCTTCAATGCTTTATTTAGGTATACGTCCCAAATTATGTTACCTCTCCCAAAACCACTGTATATTTCCTTCATCTGAAATTAAAGCCATATCCCAGTGTTACGTCACAGTTAAATCTATATGTGTCAACTTATATAAATGTGTGTAATGTAAATATACTACATATATATACACTTATATAGATGTCAATAGCTTCTGTAACCATATCTTAGTGGTTGTTACAATTTGAGCCAAATGATATGTGGTTTAAGTTGGCTACAGAAATTAAAAACAACAACAAAAAACACAACTGACACTATGATCATCAGCAGCTGCAGCAGAAGTGACGAGAAATCACATATAGATTAGAGCACAGCACATAGTCAAACCAACAGAAGTAAGAGACTGGCACAGACAAACATTGACGCAGAGAGAGAGCTACACTCATACAACTACAACCGAGACAACACAATAATCTAAAGCTTAGTAATGGTAATGTGTGTTTCTGTGTTACCTCTCCTAATACATACTCGTAACTTAAGAGTGCGGAAAAGGAAATAAAAAAGAACTGGAAAAAACATGAACACACACACATTAACATAATAGATACACACACACACATGTGATGACAAAACCCATTATCTGTACAATAACCGAGAGTATTGTACGAGATTGCAATTCTTATCTAATTGTTGCTATAATTGTTGAAATCATATCATTGTATAGGTCCATCTTGAGTATATGAAAGTGCCAAGTCTAAATGTTTATGATGCTATAGCAGTGTGTGTATGTATGTAGTTGTAGCCGTGATTAGTTGTTATGTACTTGTTCGTGGGAAAAAAGGATACATAACTCTAGTGTTGGCACACGTTCCAGTAACCGCACCGCATAATGCTGGAATTTATTAAGTCGTACACACACATGCTCAGATGTTATCATTTTGGTGCATGATATACTTACGACAAGGTTATGAGAATTTTTTAATTAACGAATTTGATATATTCGACAGCATACAATTGTTGGGATTGTGAACAATGAAAAGGGAAAACGACGAAAGAGGGCACAAGGCTAGAATGAGTTACTACTACTGATGTGAGGTGTGGGAGAATTTGGCAAATCATAGACATTTTAAACTATACATACTGTCCATGGATGTGACAGTGGAAGATTTGTTAATTTTACTTACCGTATGTATTAAAAAAAAAAAAAATTTTCATTAAAAAATTTAAACAAAAACTCTACCTACGAAACAACCTTTGAGCTCTAGTCCCAAATTAATGTTTTTCAACATCTTAAACTATGATGATGAATTCCAAGAAACCTTGCCCAAGGTACTATGGGTCTAAAATCAAAATATAGCCTTTGGTTTTAACGAGAAACTTTTTGTATTTCATATAAGGGAGCCCCCTTAGGGTGTGAAGATAGGGGGTAGGTATGTTTGGGGTAAAAATTTGAAGGGAAATAATAAAGGAGGTCGGTCATACTTGGGACCGGCCGTGGTATAGTGGTTAGAACACGCGACTACCAAGCGGGAGATCCCGGGTTCGATTCCCGCCTCCAGTCATCTACATTTTGCCGGTCCCCTTGATGTTGTCGACAGCAGCTTCGCAGTATAAGTGTCGAGTCAGTCGGCATGTCTAGTAGAAGCTTCTCAAACAGTGACGTTCGTATTCGTCGATAAACAAGTAGGTGCCGTTTGTTGTGAATCTAAAATAGAAAGTGTGTGAATTTGCAACAACGCGAGAAGCATTCTCATACCTTATTCATGGAGTGTAAAGGGAAATTAAGTTTTTTTTAAGTCATACACTTTACTTCTCTAGAAGGCACTATAAAAATTATAAATATAATAAAATTATATAACGACCACCCTAAGGGTTGAAGATAGAGGGTGAATATGATCTAAGAAATTGTTGGTGTTGGAAACATATTTAGGATCGGTCATACATTTGACATCCTAAAGGCGCACTTTTGGGACAGTCAGAGGGGTGGGAGCAAATTTTATAACAATCTGATTTATGTATGGGACGCTTCTTAGGGGATGATGAAGAGGGGTAGGTATGTTTTATATCTCTAGGAACTTCTCCGTATCAGTCTCAGTTGAGACGGCCTAAAAGTGTAACACATAGAAATAGTTACTTTAGACCCTAGGTTTTTTTGAGCCAAATTCGATTCAGGACTTGTTAAGTCATTTGAGCCATGTCCGTCTGTTTGTCTGGCAGATGGCAAATGTTTTAAAACTTTACACGAGTTAATATTTTCCTTAAACTACTTAAGGTATTGCAAATGGGCTTCATGGCCACGCCCCTTTTGGTACCTCCCATATAAATGTATCATTTCTCCCATTTTAGATATCGAGTAATACTATCAATACGCCCAACGTGATGGTGCCCAAATACAATATTAAGAAAAGCTATATCAGGATAAAGTTTTTGCTGAAAATCTAGTAGTCTAGCCCAGCCCCTTCAGGAACTTGCCTTACAAATGTACCTCTCCACCACTGCAGAAATCGATTAATATTATAAGTACCTCCAACGTGATGGTGCCCAAATTCGGTATTTAATAAAGGTTAAGCAGGATAAAGTTTTGGGGAAAAAAATTGGAAGTCTAGCCACGCCCCATCTGGTACCTCCCATACCCACTTTAGAAATCGATAAATATTATTGAAATAACCAGCGCGATTGTGCCCAAATTCTGTGTTTAAAAAAGTTATAACATCATAAAGTTTTAGAGAGAAAATCTGGAAGTCTAGCCACGCCCCTTCTGGTATATTCCAAACAAATGTACCACTCCACCCACTGCAGAAATCGATTAATAATATAAATATACTAGAAAATTGTATGTTTACATATACCCTGCAAGTTGGGTTTCTCGACTGAAACTTTTTTACGGGTTTTGCTCCTATTTCATGTATGCCAACCCTATTTCATATTAAAATTTGATATCTTCAAATCTTTTTGTTAAAAAATGGGGGCTCGATTTTGATTTTAGACCCATGGCGCAGATCAAGTGCAGGCCAAGGTTTAAGATGAGAATGTTCCTTCAAAATCCACTCCAATTCTGCACTTCTCATAAAAACTTCCTCGTTTTGGGGGTCTGTCCCCGCAACTCCAGCCGTAGTCTAAGAGCTATCGTGCCACAATCTTCTATTCTCAAGATCGAACAAAAACTACTCTCACATCCCATACAAACTCCCTATTTATACCATCACCCTTAGAGATGATGGTATATATCACTTGATACGAAAAAAAGTGTAACGCATTAAAGGAGACGAGTTAGACCCCAAGTATCTTAAGACCAAATTCGTTTCAGAACTTTTTAAGAAGAATGAGCTATGTCCGTCTGTCTGGCTGGCTGGCTGGCTGGATGGCTGGTCAGCAGGATAACTCGAGTAAACCTTAACGGATCGGTATGAAAATTTATTGTAAATTGTAAATGGGCTGAATAGCCCCACCCCTTCTGGTACCTCCCATACAAAATTACCTATTTTTGGAAAATTAATATTTCTTCCATAACTTCCAAACGGACAACCGGAGGATGTCTGAATTTGGTCAGTTTATTTATCTTGCAAAAGTAGACAAACCCTAGGAAAACCGAAACCTTTGCCTCACCTATTCTGGTACCTCCCATACAAATGACCGAATTGACCCTTATAGTTTTACATACATATCTTTTTTGCAAGTAAACTGAGAGCACTCAAATTTTGCGTATGATGTTTGCTTATAAATATTAGACTCAGGTATGAATATGGACTATATCGGTTCACGCCTTCTGGTACCTCCCATACAAAATGATCTATTTTTGGAAATTATATATTTCTCCAATAACTTCAAAACAGTCACTTGGGGGGTTATGAACATTGGTCGATAAATTAATGTTGTGATAGGAGGCGAAACCTCAGAGAGCCTAACTATTTGACACACCCCTTCTGGTACCTCCCATACAAATGACCGAACTCACCCCCATAGTATTACAAACATATCTTTTTTCTAAGTACACTGAATTCAGTCAAATTATGAGTAATTTGTACGCTTATGAAAATATGAATCAGGAGTGAATATGGACTATATCGGGTCACCCCTTCTGGTACCTCCCATACAAAATTACCTATTTTTGGAAAATTAATAATTCACCCATAACTTCCAAACGGACATTTGAGGGGTAATGAAAATTAGTCGGTTAATTTATATTGTGATAGGAGGCGAAACCTCAGAAAAGCTAACTATTTAACACACCCCTTCTGGTACCTCCCACACAATGGACAGAACTCACCCCTATAGTCTTACATACATATCTTTTTTTGTAGGTGCACTGAATTCAGTCAAATTATTCGTAAGTTATACGTATGAAAATTTGGTACCCACTATCAAAATTTTTTTTTTTTGAAAAATTAATATTTCTCACATAAATTCCAAACCGGCACCTTTACCCCCTACACAAATAAGTAAAGTTTTGGACGATTTTGCACCACAAGCAGGGGAAAAAATATACATAAGTAATTTTATTTTAATTAAAAATCTATTAATTTCAATAACTCAAGACTTCAACAATATCTTATATTGGGTGATGGTATTTATCAGTCAGTTTACCTGACTGAAATTTCTGTACTGGTTTTAAAGTGTCAGTCTGTCTGTCTGTCGCCGCTGTTACAGTAATAGTTTAAGAGCTATCGAGCCAATATACTCTAAGCGGATGTTAAATTCGAAAATGAGCAAGATCGAACAAAAACTACCGTAACCTCCGATACGAACCCCCCTTTTTGGTGGTGGCTGTCTGTTCCCGCTTTTACAGAGAAAGTTAAACATGTATCGAGCTGAAATTTGATATGCAAGTTTTAACACTGTGAGTGGAGGTTAAGTTCGCAGATTAGGAAGATCGGCCAAAAACTACTTCTACTCCCCCTTTTTTGATGTGTCCATCTGTCCCTGCTATTACAGTCGTTGTCTAAGATAATTCTAAGCAAAGTTGGGTATGAAAGCCTTTATCTTCTAAGCGTAGGTTAAATTCTAAAATGAACAAGATCGAAAACAAACAGCCCGCACCTCCCATACAAAATCTACCTTTCTGGGGGTCTCCATCTGTCTGTCCCCGCCATTAAAGGGGTAAGAAGTATCGAGCTGAAATTTTATATGCAAGCATCAATTCTCATAGCGGAGGTTAACTTATAAGATGAGCAAGATCGGAAAAAAACTTCTTCTACTTCTCACAAATACTCCCCCTTTTTGGGACTGTCTATCTGTCTCTCCCCAATATTACAGTCGTTCTCTTGGAGATTTCTAGGTAAAGTTGCTGAAATTTTATATGCAAGCATCTATTCTCAAAATGGAGGTTAACTTATAAGATGAGCAAGATCGGATAAAAACTTCTTCTACTTCTCACAAATACTCCCCCTTTTTGTGACTGTCTATCTGTCTCTCCCCAATATTACAGTCGTTCTCTTGGAGATTTCTAGGTAAAGTTAGGTATACCTATGATAGCGTGAAGTGTTGTCAATAACAAAAAATTTATTTTCCCATTTCTATCCATTTTGACTTTCTACCACCGTAAAAATAATCATTTGTAGCCACTGTGTATTGGATTATGCAATTAACCATCAAATAATATGTTTGATCAACTGATCTTATATAATACATGTAATGCATTTTATTAATATTATCTGCCACCACACATGTTCAAACATGTATTTCATTTTCAGCTTAACATCACTTCCATCCATAAATCATATTTATTAGCTTAATTTATAGCTTTCGTATTGCTGCCATTTTTTGTTGTTGCTTTTACTTAACTCAATATTTGCTGTGTAAACATCTGAACCACACATGCCCACTCATAAATTTGATATTATCAATATTAATTTATTATCATTAATTTAAGTAATACATGAAAAGCATATTTGTTCCTGTTATGTTTCGTTTACACTCATAGCTTTTCCTACCCCGCTGATCACTACTTCAAAGGAATTTAATCTTTACAAATGATAAAACTTGAAAATCTCTATGAGTTGTAGTAGTCTACACGGTCCATATAACATAAGTTCAAAGAACATTTGGATTTGACCAACTTTTGAAGAATTCAAGAGAAGCTATAAAATATTTCATTGGTCTCTAGCCTTGCAATGGCTTCCTTCAACATCGCCAGTGCCTTTACCTACCCCATTGGTTATAAATTCTATGTATGTAGTGATTTATTCTCATATGTTGCTTATAGACATACTTATAGTGTACTGCTGACACTGCCACACATCGGACCACATATCCTTTGCCACAATCTACTCAACGTAGCCTGCATTAGTTTGCACAAGTAGCAAGGAACAACTTTTCTAATATAAAGAAGACATAGATCTGACCCGCAAATCCTTTATACGTATAAACATTCACATACATGTAGAGAGATAGAGAGAGATCGAGTTTTTGAGAAAGAATGTAATATTTTTCAAATGAAATTATATTTATCTCAAAGAAATAAACTTAAACATTGGCAGATTTTTTTCTCTTAGCCTTTATTGTAGCTCCCTCCTACCCCGCTAGCAAACCCCTAGTACAACTGAGATATGAACTTTATTGTATATATTTCATTGATGTACTCATACTATCCCTTGCCACCGGCAGAAAGAACAAGATGAAACAAGGCAAATACACACAGAAAAAAACGAGCCAAGAATCGTCTCTTCGCAATCGTCGTATGTGTTTGTCTTTCCCAAGTGATTGATGACATCGATAAGTTGTTATAAATTACACAAGATTTTCAACTTCATATTACACACATAGCATGTTCAATGGCAGATACTTTCTGGTTGCGATATGAACATGTGTAAACCCATCCAAACTAAAGAAACATATTTTTTCTTCCATCGTCGTCATCGCTGTCTGTGTGCTGGCCTTAGCTCGGCACACCTACACGGTGGCAGTCTGCTTCAGCGTTATTGCATTACTTTCGCAGCAGCAGCAGTAGCAGTTGTTGCCTCAGTGTACAGCGACATCAATGTGAGTACTTTTAAAATGATATCAACTTGCAGAAGGAGGTTTGTAATAATCTGTACATTTGTTTAACCTCTGCTGCGACAATATCCATCTATTTGACATTTCGAAAAGGTAAGTAATCTTTTATATCCCATAAATTTTCTTTTGCGTTGTGTATTAAGTTGAAACATTTGTTTCTTGGCAAACTGATGATGGTGAAATGTGGGTTAAAGTTCTTTAACTGAAATCGGAAATGACATTTGAATTGAGTGTGTGTGCAGGGAATATACTTAAGGTAAATGTATGCGGTAGTGTAAGTAATTGATAGAGTGTAGGTGTGACATTTGAGATGTAGAATAATTCCATATGCAAACTAGTTTTGAATATGTAGTATCTTTCGGTGATGTTTGTAAAATTTCCTTTACTGTGTACTTGACAATCCATCGTATTGCAAATTACTCTTACGCGGTTTGTAATTTTAATGAAACTGTTGTAACAGAGCGATTACTATGTGATCTAAATTAAACTAGCCCAGGCGTTTAGTAAGTGAGCAAAGAGTTAGTAAAATATTATAATATAACAAGTTTTTACAATATCAAACAGTACATAAAGTTCCAGTTATGGACATCGCAGAGCTATCAGTTTAATTTGTGAAAAGTCTACATGAGTTTTAATCTAGTGAGATATAACATAGTTCTCCAATTTAAGATTTTATAATCTAATTCAATCCAATAAAAATCTCGTTCAGCTGTATGTTACTTTTGATATTTTATTTTCGTGTAAAAAATCATCGAAGAATCATGATAAGAGTTTCAGTTACATGTTGTCCCCATTTATATAAAAAAGAAAAGTAATTAATATACTACTTAGGAGATGGAGAATCTTTTAAATAGAGTTTTCTCATCGTTAGAAATAATTAGATTCTCTCTGTGGAGGTCTCCAAGCAGCTCAAAACATCCGGTAGACCTCGTGTTCCTCGAGTCTTGCAACTGAATATCCGTTCACTGGTAGAAAAAGTGAGAATGCGCAACATTAAGTAACCTAAATGACATGGTACTACCTACACGCATGAAGGAGAATGTAACAAAAGTTACTCAAGCTCAACACAATAGCTTTCTTATTAGATTTGGCAGCCACAAGAGACTAAGGTCGGTCGCGGTGACCTAATATGCCATTATTCTTAAATAAAAAAAATAATATGAAAACACGAAGAAAAGAAAAAAACAAGAACCCCCAGATGTGTACGACTCCCCAAAAATGCGATTGACGGGACAGAGATGCACACGACGAAAGAACTATACTATATTTTACAGCTGCAAAAAGACACGAATTTGGATGTGGACTCATAGTTGGCAAGAAACTTCAACATCTGGCCACATGGTTTAACCCAGTAAGTTACCGAATAAGACGAAGGCGAGGACATCAAAGATACACTCTATGAGCTCCAAAATTGTTCTAGGCGATCTAAGTTCTAAGATAGGAGGAAAGATCACGTGAAAATCGATGGAGGAATGTCTGAATCATATCTCAGGTAAATATTGACCTAGTTGAAAACGGTCGTAACTAAACCAAATTTTGTTCTTCCATTTGTAATGCCCATAAGAAAACGTTGTAGGATGACCGTCTGTCTGTCTGTCCCTGCGGTTTCAGCCGTAATTTAAAACTAAGATGAGCACGATCGGTCAAAAACTACTACCACTTTACATACAAACTCGGCCTGCGATTAGATCCGTGGTTTAAGAGCAAACAACACAAGCTGTACACAAGCTTCCCTACTCAAAACGGAGTTTGAGTTCCAAGATGAGCTTGATCGGTCTAAAACTCCTCCCACCTCCCATATCAAATCCCTCTTTTCGAAAGTGTCCGTATCTCTGTCCCCGCTATTGCAGCAGTTGTTTAAGAGACATCGAGTTGAAAATGTATGCAAGCTTCTATCCTCTAAGCAGGGGTTAAGTTGTAATATGAACCCGGTCGGTCAAAAACTACTCCCACCACCCATTTAAGATTCTTATTTCCACGGGATAACAGCCGTTTTGTAAGAGAAATCGCAAGCTTCCTTATTCTAAGCGGAGGATGAGTTCAAAAATTAGCCTAATTGGTCGAAAACTTCTCTAGATTCCACTTTCTGGGATGTCCGTCTGTCTTTCTCTGCAATTACAGCCGTTTTGTAAGAGATATCTAGATAAAATTTTGTAAGCAAGCTTCCCTAATCTAAATGGGCACAATTGGTCGAAAACCACTCCCACTTCCCTTACAAAACTCTCTTTTGGGGGGTGGGTTTGTCTATCAACGCGTTTGCAACAGTAGTTTGACCTTTTTGTTTTTAAAACGCTGTAGCTCTTAACTGGATAATCGGATCGACTTAAAATTTCATGATATTCTAGCCAAATCTGGAAGATATAGCCCAATTACAAAGTTGCACCCTTATGTCAACAGCATCCATACCTAGATATGTATAGTAAAATGCATGCAAATATGATTGAGTGAGCGACAGTTATGTTGGCATTCTCTGCGTCATCGTCAGATTCCAAGAGGTCATCCTCATCTACTGTTACCGAGTTAGAGTCATCGTTGACAGATAGACACACCGATTCATCGTCGCCGATGTTGGAGACCCCTTGAGCTGTAGCCTTCTTTCGATCATCACTTTTGTATACACACAGGAAGATGGAGTCAAATCCATAGCATACCCTACCTTGTGTTTTCTACGCGGCAAAAGTGAGTCACTATTAAGTATTATGGTGGCCTTCCTGGAGTCTTCCACCGCTTTAGTAACATTAACTACTTTCAAGCCCTGTGTGGGTAGTTAAGGATAACTGTATTGAAGAACTGCCAGGATTTCCATAGGGTCAGAGAGTTCGGCAGGAATATTGCCAATAGATCGTGACCACTGTAGAAAATCAGCAAGAATTATTTCTTCAAACTTTGTATCAGGCCAAACCTCACTGAGCGATTATATAGCTGCCTTTTACAGTTAACCTGAGCTCTCATCTGCACAAGGACCAATTTTGACGTGACCCTGAATCAAGCCCACATCATAACACTGCAAACGTTCGCTCGCGAACGAATTTTAATAGCGCCACAGTAAGGGTAACGACAACTGATTATAAATTTCTTGAGGAAATAGCGCTGTCGCTATTGTTACGGTCTGTGATCGCCCTGATAAGGTGGTCTTTAGCGAGGTTCTTCGGAAAGAAACGTTTTATTATGAGCCTCTAAACCTTGCTCAGCTGTAGGCACTAAGCAAGCTGAATTGGCGGTAAACTGGAGCATTGTTGTGTCACCAGCACTTCAAGCAGGGGTTTCGACAGGATTACATCCATTCAGGACTTTGGAAGTATTTGAGGTACTTGGTTTCGACGAACAACAATGTACCCGGCTTGGATTTGGCTGTGTTGGTTTGGTTTTTGCAACATCGACTAGCAGACCGACTAGCGGAGCCTGGCCCCACCATTGCAGTAGACATCGTCTCAGTAGCAGACAACATTCTACAGCCTGAAACCGACGATGTAGTAGTCAGGTCTCCGGATATTATCAAGAACGGATACGCAGGGGATGGTTTTTTTCTTGCATTTTATGTCTAACTGCCAGGCGTGAAAACCTGTCACTCCTCTAGAAACAGACATAGGCCATCAACCGCTTACTGTGAGGGCAGACGTTTATGGATTTTAAGTACCGGACCGACGACATTTAGAAGGACAGATAAAAGACTCCTAAGGAACAACGGACGTATGTCTCCAAGCCGCATCAACTGGGGTAAAACAGACACTAGGAGACAGGGGAAGATTAATTCTATGTTCATACTTAGTTAAGGCCTCATTGGCAATCGAGACTATGTTGGTAACAACTCATAGATACTAGCATTTTAATGGTAACGGCATGCCATTCCACATACAAAACGTATGAACATACCCAGGTATGTTGCTGTTGACTTGCGTGAAGCAAATCTGCTGTTGACATAAAGGTATATCAGTTTTTCAAAATTGGACCAAAAATTGTCCATACGGACGGTAACTAGAGGGTTAAAATGTTCCAACGAAATATTCCCCGACAAATTTTACTATAGGTCTCTGAAGACATGAACTATCCCAAATGTATTTTTACTCTTAATTTTTTATATTCCTAGATTCGACATTTGACCAATGAAAGTCAAACTTTAAACCACTGTAAAAATTGGGGTTTTAGGTTTTGTTACTAAGGTGAAATGCTATCGTTTGATGTTGGTTTGGTTCACTCCCGAAAAAGTGTGTCGCTCTGTTTGCTTAAAATTATACTTATTATTATTTCGATTTAACTTTGTAACCTTTGACTCGTGTAGGTTATTCGTCTTCGATAAGTCTTAGTGAATTTTCTGGAGAACATTTCTATTGAAGATTCTAACAATTTGAGTTATGCCAAAATTTGTATTTTAAGCTGTTTTTCAAAATGGAGCCTCAAAAAAACTTAAAAAATTTAATTTTTACTATTTGGTAAGGCGAAAGATAACTACTCTATTTCATGTACATAAATTATTCAATTATGACAGAAATGTATTTTATAATTTGTAATAATTTCAAGGAAAATGAAGTGTATTAAATTAAATATTTAATTTGAAATACGTTTTATGCAATAAAATATTATTTTAATTAAATTAATTGCGTTTACCACTCTGGCACAATAGTACATAATTATTGTTTATCATTGAATTCAAATATATTTCAAAAAAAATATAAATTTATCTATAGCCTGAAAAGACACCAGGGTGTCCTGTACATGGACCAATGTTATATACATATGTATATACCTCTATGTTTTTATCATTTAATCAAATTTGTCATATCAAATATATCCTACCTGGTTAACAGATACGTATTTTGATACACAACACAATATAAACAAATACATATATCATTATGCAAGCAGAATATCATAAACTAAAAAGCACAATCTCTTCTTTGTTCCATGTTAATGAATTAATAATTATGGCTGCACGTTAATATGATAATATCAATATGTTGTACTCTAATAAGTAATTTGAATATATGATCAATTTGAATATATGTCTATATATAATAATGTGTGTGTGAGTGAGCGGGCTGCAAATAAATACAGGCTTAGCTACATAAATATTCATTAGAGTAGACCAGCAATACCACTAAGATGTGGATTGAACTTTTGGCATAAGTTTAGTAGCATTATTTATGTTTGAGGACGACTGAGAAATCAATAAGATGAGCAATAATTCATAATATTTCATTAGATTGGAAACAGAGGGCCATATGAAACTATGCCAATATGATAGAAGAAGCAAACACACATACACAAATACGTGTAGTTATATGTTCATATGTGTTAGACTGAAATTGGAATCGTACGGCTTTACTACTATCTGTAACTAACAATTATTTCCATATTTGAATACATTAATTTGCTTTAATTTTATCGTATGTAAGAGGTAAGAGAGGGGGAGAAAGAGCTACTGCAAAACCAAACATGTGTGCGTGGGAATCCCAGTGTGACGGGGACCATACACATACACTATAGTTGGCATCCTGATGGCGCAACTACAAATACGTATTGAAAGGTAATTAATAATGCTTAAATTTGCTCGAATAGCGGCCATTTGTGAGTGTGTGTTTGAGCTTGTGTGAGTTTCTTCGTATGTCAGTGCGAGAGTGTGAGGATTGTATAATATTATATCAATGCTGAAAGTTTGCAAATAATTGCATGGCAAAGAATTGGAATCTGCAATTTGTATATTACGAAAATCTTTAACAAATAGTTTAGAATGTAGTTAAGGTATTAAGACTTCAGAAAAAAAGTACTTATGTACAGATTCCATCGTGCTGAGAAATAATTTTATAACTAGATATAGATTCTAGCAAAGCATAGCGCTTTGTCCTTTATCCAATATATCAGAAATCAGAATCAAACTTTAGACTATCAAATCTTTATAATCTTAGCTACTGTAATTACATTCTCAGCGCCGTATGTTATCATGTAGCGAAAATTGGTCCTAAAGATATCTATATATATAAAAATGGTGGCAAAAATTTATAGTAATTCATCAATTGAGAATGGCTGGGCCGATTTTGCTCAAATTTTTTTTTAATTGTTTATATTTGCCAGGAGAAGGTTTATGTGAAAGAAAATTTTGGATTTTTGGAAAAAAAAATGTCTAAGAATTCGGCAACAGCGAAATAGATGCAAGACGACGAATAAACGAGCTTTGGAAGTTGTAGTAGTAGTAGTCATGTAGGATTTACGAGGTTATTTAAAACGATTTGGTGGGGCTATGGTATTGCTCACGAAATCTACTGTTGCCGATTTACTTATATAATGCTTGAAATCGTCGTCAATGTCAGGAAGTTGAAATTGACCGCGAACATTAGAGTTGCCTTGCAGAACCTCCCATCGTCTGCTAAACTCATTGCCACTTGGCAATGGCCAAATTTGTGTTGATGGTTCGAATGAAGTGTTTCCCGCCATGGCACAAATTTATAAAAATCTCGATTGAAATTATCAACGGGTAGTACTAGCAGCGAAGAATAAGGACTTCGATAGCTTGAATTTCATTTCAAAAAGTCAAATCGCTGTCAATCGGGTCGCATGAAGCGACCAACAATCCGACCAAATTTGTCAACTGGCTTGAGGAGCCGCATTTTACAGATGAAGGTGGGATCGATCATAATCATATAGCGGAATCTGAAATAACCGAAATTGTGCCGACGATCATCGAGGGCAATTTCAAAGAAAAGAAAGTCCTTATCTCAAGAATTCAAATTATTTCAACTGATCATCTATTCCAATTGGCTTTGGCAATGACAATCAATAAATCGGAAGGCTATGTATGTGGGATTAATATCATTCAATTAATAAATTCAATGACAAAAGGGTTATTTTTTTGTGGAACTATTTAAATTTCTATCTTGACTCCATACGTGTCTTTTGTACAATGACAACTTGACAAACTAATTTTGACCTTTGAGGATCTGTCCTTCTGGAAATTTAATCTATTCAATTAAGGCATCCATTGCGTAATAGAATTATTCCTAACCCAAAAATTTATAGCATTGTGTTATTTATAAGCACTGTTATTCATTAGGATTTTCTATGACGAAATCTTTAACAAAATAATTATTCAAGTTGGCCATAAATTCCATAATGATTAAACGCAGTGCGTATACAAACAAAAGCATATTTAACTCCACTTACTAAAAACTTGCTTTAATACTTATAATATGTTGTTCGAATATGATAGATTTCTCAAATAAGTGTTTGGAAGTATTAGGATGACTTCTGTTTGACTGCGTATATTTTCTAGTAAATAATTTCCATACACATCTCGTATATCCATATGTGTACAATTGAATGCTTATAAGCTGTATGTATGTATGAGTTTGCATTTGTATTTGTTTTTAACATACATAACCACACACACACGCTATTCTGCTTTGCTCATGTAACATTCAAAAGCACACAAACACACACAAATACTCACCAATTCATACACAATCTCATTGAAAATTTACTGAAAAGAACACATTTACACAAGCCAAGTGTGAAAATAATTCATAATATTTTGTTTGCATATATAAACAATTGAAATGAACAATTATTATTGTTATAGACTTTTATTGATAAATATTAAATACTGCGATTAAGTACACATGCACACACATATACACGTTAAGTAGTAGTCTTACTTTCATATGCCTCAAACATTAACAGCAGCAACAAAAACAAACAAACAAATTATCCTTTGTACTGCAATTCATTTGTGTGCTTTTTGCATGAACAAAAATTAAAGACTATTTGCCGGGCAAGTGTTTTTACGACTAATTCCTCAAAACTTGGCCAACAACGGGTCTGAAATTTCATGTATAGTTCATTTTAGTATTATTGCGAAATAAATTAATCTTGCATGTATTTGATACAACTGTACTGATTAATTATATAAAATGTTTTTTTTTTATAAAAATATATATACTATACTATATTCTTAATGATAATCGAAATTTCAGTTAAATTTTAAAACGATTCCAGTGTAGTGTGGAGGTCAAAACGAAGCCTTAACAACATATTTAATATTGGTTTATATTGAAAATTTAAGCTCAGAAAATTTTTAATATTGAGTACCGGCTAAAGGCCTTGATGTGTCGTTTAACATTTAAAAATAATGTCAGGCATATGGCCTTCGCGACTGCGTCTAATTAACAAATTTAACAAACTTTTTCGTGCACACCTGGTCTTCTTACGTGCGTCAAAGGTCGGCTTCTAACTAACCAATCAATGCTGGTTTATCAGAATATACCAGAGATTTGACGTACTCCCACAAAAAGCTGTCAAAACGTGTCAAGTTAAACGAACGAGGTGGGCAATTAATAGTTCCATTTCTTGAGATTATTCGATCGCCTGAAGTTTGGCTCAATAAAATGATTCCTTAACGCGCTGTAAGGCATGTTGCGCCCTCTATGTTGTAACCATTTTTCCTACAATTGAGTGGCAGTGACATGAAGAACAAACAAATCACGAATCCTGTTACGATGAAGAATGTCGCATAGCGTTTGAACAACACGATGCTGCTTTTAGGGCAACGCTACAACCAATTGAAAACCGTGCTGTTAGGGAACGGCACAAGGAGACCGTTAAAAAGATGATACTGCTAGTTAAGCGAAAAAAACGTCAGAGGAATGAACGGGAGAACGAGAATATAGAGCAATACAGGGATAGAGTTGGGGCCAGAAAGTTTTACCAGAAAGTAAAAGAAAAAGGCTACGGTAATAGGCTTCCCTCGGGTAAGGATAAGGATGGATATCTTGTTGTAAATACGAAAGTTTGCTGTATATTGAGAAAAGACTTCCAGCAGCTGCTTTAGTTGGCAGCGCACGTGAAGGTCTCACGCAAATTGTCGACGACGGCTAAGAAAAACGGCAATATCGCAGCTGAAAATTATAAAGAAGCCGGTGCCGACGAAATTCCGGTAGAGATCTTCAAGTCCGGTGGCGAGGAGCTGACAACGAGTATGCACCACCTCTAACTCTAACACTCGGTTTGGCTTAACGAGTGCATGCCCAATGACTGGAAACTAAGCGTATAACGTCCTGTGCTGAAAAAAGATCCAAGTGTGTGCTCCAACTACCGCTAGATCAGCCTTTTACCAATCGCATATGTATAAGGAGCAATAAAATGGGACCGGTCGTGGCATAGTGGTTAGAACACGCGACTACCATGCAGGAGATCACAGGTTCAACTCCTAGCTCCAGTCATCTTAAAAGAAAAATTTTCTATCATTGTTGGCTACCCTCGAATGTTGTCGATAGCAACTTCGCAGTATTAGTGTCGAGCCAATCGGTATATCTAGTAAGAGCTTCTCAAATAGTGACGTACGAATTCGTCGACAAACAAGTAGGTGCCATTATCGCGAGAATCTATCCCATACCTAATTCATGGGGTGCAAAGGTAAATTAAGTAGTGTGAAGGAAAAAAGCCAGTGTTATCCAATCTTATCAGTCCTTTTCAGTGTGGCTTTAGACCTGGTAAATCAACAACTGACCAGATATTTTCACTTCGGCAAATCCTTGAAAAAACCCAGCAGAAGCAGATGGATACGTTCCATCTATTCGTCGACAATAATGCTGTCTTCTACTGCCCGATACGGCAGAAATTACTCGAAGCCATGGCTGAGTTTGGTATTCCAGCGAAGCTGATACGCCTTTGCGAAATGACGCTGACTGACGAAGCCTAAAACAAGGCGACGGTCTATCGTATGACCTCTTTAACAAAGTGATGGAAATGATAATGAGGAAAGGTGCAGTAAACACGAGTCGCACGATATTCAACAAAAGCCAAATGCGACTCGCGTACGCCGATGACGTAGATAACATCGGGATGTGACTGCAGCCTTCTCAGGTATACAGAAGGAATTAGCGAAAATGGGTATAATGGTGAACGAGAGCAAAACTAATTTATTTGTTTCAACGAACAAAGAATCTACTCGTTTAGGAAACTGCGTGAACGATGAAAACTATAATTTCGAGGTGATAGACAGTTTTATCTACCCACCGCCATCAACAAAGCATATAATGTCAGCCTCGAAAACTGGGTAAGAAATCCAAATAAATGCTACTACGGACTAAGCAAGCGATTTAATGACAGAGCCCTCTAGACACTACTAGATACTTGATTTATGGTTCAGAACCCTGGGTTATGACACAAGCGGATGAATTGGTTCTGGCAGGTTTCGAGAGAAAACTACTCCGTATATATATGGGCCCATCATCATATGAATCGTGAGCTGTACGAGCTGTACACTGACATTGACGTGGTCAGACGCATTAAGGTGCAGCGGTTGCGTAAGCTCGAAAAGTCTTCTAGAATGAACTCAATGGATGGCGTAGAAGAGGGCGACCAAAACCTTGCAGAACTTAGTGTGACAAACTGGAGAAGAAACGCTGAAGAACAAAGCGCTTATAATATTTTTCTACGTGTGTTATATAATCCAATAGGACTGCAAAGAAGTTAAAAAAACCTCATTACCCATTATGACGTAAGGGATAGCTTCTCGTGTTGTTGTGAATTAACAAGCGTTCTTTTCTTAAACCTATCACCTGTCACCTATCTATTAAACAACGAATGTGAATGTCACTGTTTGAGAAGTTTTCACTAGACATACCGATTGTCTTGGATTGTCACTGCGAAGTTGCTGTCGACAACATCGATGGGCCGGCAATGAAAAAAATGAAGATGACTTGAGATACGAATCTAACCACGGATCTACCGCATTGTAGTCGCTTGTTCTAATCATCATGTAATGGCCATCCTGTTATTTTTTTATAAAGGAGGTATCAATGCTGCCAGTTCAGTACGTTAGTGGCATAAAGTGACACAAATTTCAAGTCTCCATAAGTAATAGTTCGCCAGATATTGTAGTTGGTCGTACGAGAGCGGCCACATTCCTTGATCTGATCCTGCCCACATTCCCTTGATTTATGTATACAGATCTAAAATTATACAGACTATGGCATATGGGTGAGGATACAAAATCTTTATAAAGGGTGATTAAATTGTTGAAAGTGAACCACACCTAAACGTTAAGTTTTTTACTGCATTTCATTCGACATTTCTCAATTTCAGACTAACTCAATTTCAACCATGAAAAGATACATAATTGACCAACGAATTAAAGTTAGTCAGGCTTATTATGAAAATGGGCATTCAAATCTAAAAGAATACCGTGCACCGTGCACATTATGCATAAAGACTTGCATTTACATGCTTACAAGGTGCAATTGACTCAAAAACTAAAGCCTCTTGACCATTCCAAACGTCGTCAATGGTCAGAATGGTGGCAAGAAATGGCAACAGTGGATGATCAATTTTCGAAGAAAATCATCTTCAGTGATGAGGCACACTTTCACCTCCGTGGATTCGTCAATAGGCAGAATTGCCGCATTTGGACGAATGATTATCCAGGAGTGATTGTTGAAAAACCAATGCACCCACCAAGGGTGACTGTTTGGTGCGGTTTATGGGCTGGCGGCATCATCGGGCCGTATTTTTTCCGAAATGATGTCGGTCAGACAGTTACTGTGAATCGTTTTTGTTTCAGAAAATTAGCAAATAATAAATTCATAAATGACTTAATGTGACCATTGAGTTATTTAAGTGGTCTATAACTTTCTCTGCATTATTGCCTTTCTAATAAAACCAGTTTGTAAGATATCGGTTGTATGGTTACAATATCTATAGTAGTCATAGATTAGGGTATTGCGGCTGTGCGAATGTGGAGCTTTGATGGCGCTTTTTGATATCGTTTTAATGTCAAACAATGAATAATTATGGGGTAATCTGTTATCATCTCAAAACAGCAAAAAATTAAACTAACAAAATAAAATACGCTTTTCATTTTTCAAGTTAAAACAGATATTGCTTTTATACTCTTATTATAATAATTGTGGAGAAATATCCGGGTGAAAAACATCCCACACAAGAATCTGTAGTAAGGCGAAATGATTATATCGCTGTTTTTCTTATTGGCCCTTTAGCACACATCCTTTTATATACGTGTCCCATTATCAAAACATCGAATCACATAATTCTTTTTGCTTTTTGGCACTTAACACACCTCCTTTTATAAACGTGCCTCAATATGATAAAATTGAATGACATAAGGCGAATGGTTAATATGGGTAAATATTATGTTACTCATACGTACTCATTTCAAGGGTAATGTAGTCGAATAATTTGAAAGTATGGAAAGCGATTCTCGTATAAACTGTTAATATATATATGTTAAACAATTGAATGGTTGACCCTTAGAGTTTATTTCTTATTGCCTATCCATTAATAACACTGTGAGACAAATGGTAGGGGTCAGTGATTGGGAAGGGTTCAAACTACCGGGGAAAGTTATATCGGTAGAACAAAAGTTATTCGTGTCCCGGCGTTTCGCTGGGTCACGTCGAGGACTCGAGATATATCGATTTGAAGTTAGTTAGTATCATATAGGGGAAATTGTCACCTTTGGTGGTCTTTTTTTGACATAACTCGAGAACCACTAGTCCGATTTTGCCCAAACAAATTAAAAAAAAATTAAAAATTCCTTTAATCTGTTCATATATAAGCAACAGTTTCCTTTTTCCATCCGTCAAATGATTTTGAACTGGGTTTATTTTGTAACAGTTACAATAAAACTGTTGTACTCCGTGGCGTATGATTTAAGTGGAATATTACTTATTATATTCATACGCCACCATATAACAATATAACAAATGAGCATAAAACGTGAGATATTCCCCTATATGATAGTTACTAACATCAAATCGATATATCTCGATTCCTAGACGTGACCCAGCGAAACGCTGGGCCACGTTTTTGACCGATATAACATTTCCCGTTGGTTTCATCCCATTCCGATTTTGACTGTCGCATAGTGTAATTCATATTTCATAATTAATTTCTCTTATTTGCGTCACTTCCTTGTCGGCATTATTTTATATTCGTAAAACATAAGTATCACATCCAGCAATTATCTGTTATCTCAGCATGTCTTAGATGTCAATTTTTTACTTTTACTATACCTTATACAAATATAGAAGCCATTCATTATTCTCAAGGCTGTGTTATGCTACAACAAAAATTAACAAAACTTTTTCTACTAAAGATGTACAAATCCTTTTCCATTTTATGTAGTTTGCAAATTAAATAAATAAAAAAAAACGAAACATGAAATACTAGAAAACTACTCTTTTCCACTCTTAAGGTTCACTTCAGAGAAAGCAAATGAAAACAAACAAGTTTCTAACACGCTTCCATAAATTTCGAAGAACTAATAAAAAGATTTGTTGCGAGTTTGAAGTGTTTGCGTTTTTTTTTCTTCTTTACTCATTTCAAAAGAGTGGAAAAAGATGTTTTGCATCTGGTGAAAGTAAGTAATGAAAATACTTGAGAAATTGTTCTAATAAAACGGGGTAAAACAGAAGAAACATAAGAACCAATTTAAAAAAAAAACAGAAACACATAAAAATATGTAGGTTAAGTACTAGTAGTTTAAGATATAAAATAAATATAAAATTGGGTTGCCCAGCAGAGTGAGAAGAGTTCGAAGAGCGGTTAGCTTTCATTGTCTTTCGTCAATGATTTTAGAGCAGTAGAATATGTTTTTCTTTATTGTTTATTCCTAC
>OZ035881.1:153650230-153720748 GCA_964034835.1 Muscina levida
ACTTGGCTGCAACCAGGTAATGATCCGAGCCAATTTTAAAACCACGGATCACACGCACGTCCATGACACCAAGTGCATGCTTGTTATCAATTACCACATGATCAATTTGATTTTACATATTTTGATTGGGGGGGACACCCAAGTTGCCCTGCGGATATCTTTGTGCTGGAATCTGGTTCCACTCACTTCTATGATTAGCTATGGGCAAATTCAAAATCAAAGTTCAAAAAGTTCAAAAAAAAAAAAAGAGCGAACGATGAGCGAGAGAGCCACACACGTATTCTTACACCTATTGAACGAAAACAAACAAATGCATTCAGTCTCGCTAGAACATTCGCCCGACGCGGTTGTGTCGACGCTTGTTAGTAGCACGGCAATAAAAAGGAATACATTTTTTCAGTAAAAATGAATTGTAATATGTTAATGTGCGTTGCCACGCGCACGGCAGTAATATTTATTAATTATTTCCTGGATTTTTATATCATAATTTTGTTTATAGTTATGGAAAAACTATATAACAATTCCCTTCTCTACAGTGAGAGAGGGAAGAGAGTAACTCACCAACACAAACTGATATTGTGGTTGTATTGGGCTCCCGTTCATTGAAATAAAACATTGAAGCACAAACACATGCAAGGCTTTCAAAGTAGTGGTGCCCATAGCTATCTATGATCCTTCCCGCTGCGAAGCTAACCAGCCTAAACCGTTTGTCAGACGTGTCGGTATGCAGGCTGAATCCACGATGGACCAAGAACATCTTCTCTTCCTATTTTTACATTAAAGTCTCCCAGAACAAGTTTAATCTCGTCGTCTCTCAATGAGCACAAATCAGCGTGATGTAGAAATATTTCGTCTTAATGCGGATTGTGGCTAAAACCGCGAGACAAAATGTCTGAGTCTTGCCTTAACAACAAATTCACATCCAAATTGTGCTTTTCGATGGCAGCTGTAATAAATATCACAATTTTTACATCGCGAGTATCCTTGTCCTGTCCCTCTCATATGTTTTACAGCGGCCTTACATTTTTTTAGGATATCCTCCAGTCGGATAGTGGCACTTTTTCTATAGAGAGTCCGGACGTTCCAGGTGCATGTCCTTAAATCATGGTACTTATTACTCTTGCAAAGGTTGTCAACATTTGGGGGATTCCGTTTCTTATTTTTTCTTTCACGTGTTTTCATACCCAGTAAAGGACCTGAAGGCGGGTGGCTAGCCGAACCATCAGGGTTCGTCGCTCACTATCTGCCGCTATTCAGGTTTTAGACCTGGTAAGTCCGCGACCGCCCAGATATTCATACTACGACAAATCCTGGAAAAGTTCCAAGAAATGCAGATCCATTCCTACCATCTGTTTATTGATTACAAAGTCGAGTCGACAGTCCAACACGACAGCGACTTTAAACTTCGTTGGATGAACCAGGTGAAACAGCTGTTTTCATAACATGGTGTGGAGAACTATTTACGAAGCGCAAAAGACCAGAGCGCTTGGAATTCTTTTTTAAGTGCAGCTACTGATGGATGAATGTCTGTTAATGCTGCCAAATGATAAAAAGAAGATTGGTCAGGAAAATAGTAAAGGATCACATCTGGATGAGGCCACTTTTATACAATAAAACCCCTAATTATTCACTTTCATAACAAATGAATAGATTTTTAAATCATTTTTTTATTTATTTATCTTCATTTAAAAGTAAAAGTTCTTTTGATCCACCCGGTGGTAGTGATTTTTTTAGTTGGTAGTTCGAGTACTACTATTCTCATTACTTTGCTTTACCCGAACATTAAAATTTAATAAAAAAACTCATCTGCCATATTACAGATTATTTAAGTCCAAATTGTCCTTAATACGAAAATGTAAATCTAACGCCGTAAAATGAAAGCACCTACTATCCTACAAATATATCGCGACAATAAATCCTATACTTACAAGCTAACACTCAAACAATATTACTTAAAATTATTAAAATTACATATGAACTCATCCCATACCAATATTTAAAAAGTAAATGAAATTGCTTTTCTCACACATTGTACAAAAACCCCACAAATCGCTTACATACATACCACGACATACAACATCTGGAAAAATCTTCTAAGAACACAAAATCTTTGCCACAAAGAATCACTTTCAAGTAATGCAAATTTTCCATAATTCTGTAAGCATTATTCTCTCTACACACCAAATGCATTTCTCTGAAATTCTCACTGACGATTGTTGTACATATTTCATTGTATGTCTATTGTACTTGTTTCCCATCTTGCAGGATATTACAATTGTTGTCGATTCGTTTTTTTGTTCATTGTTTTCTATGAATACAAAAGCTAACATTTTTAATATTTTTACGCTTCACTAAATATGTTAAATGGCAAAATGATGAATGACGTGCTTAAAATAAAGTCCTCCAGACAATACAACAATCTCATGTGACAATATTCTAAGATAAACCCTCATGTCGTCTAAAATCAGGATTTTAATATAAATAAAATAAAGACGTACGTATGGGAAAGTAGAGGGGAAAGGGTATAGCTCAATAAATTAATAATTTTAATTACAATAGAAAATTTTAGTCAATTTTAAATACATATTATGTATGTTGTTAGTTAATAATATATTAGGTGATATTTTGTCAATCACTGCCGATATAGTTTTGCACATATTACTTCTCCTATCCTTTACACAATTTCTAAAATCTTTCTCCGCTCCTGCCATAAAGGAGTTTAACGTTTTTTAATGCAATTGTTGCGTGACGCGACGCAAATGTGTTTTGAACAGACTAACATGTATACGATATACTATACTACGTACACATGTGCACACACACACTCGCTACATCCTATCATAATCCTTTACGCAAAAGTGGAACTGGTAGAGAAACTTTACAAAAACAATGGCACAAACAATCAACATGAAGTTTTAACAATAAACAACATCAAGTGGAATACAACGAAAGCAACAACGACAATAACTGCAACACATACGTTCTCGCACGACGCATCGACGAAATATTGTATATGAGCACTGACTAAACGGAAGTATAACAACTACATCCGTTTGTCAGAGACAAACTGTTTAAAGTAGTATCTCCAATGTCGATGTCGGCAACGATGATGTGATTGGTGTGTGTCTGTGTAAGTCTAGATAATAGCAAACGGGTTGAACTAAACTAAATGTTTGCCTGTATAAGTGTGCAATTGCCAGGGAATGGGCAGGGAGCACAACACAATAGATTTAGCGCTAAATGGAGAAAATGAAAAACTCCTAAGTACAAATCTCTAAGCAATGATGAGTTGGGTTTCCTCCATACCCGAAAGGGTACGTTGCAGTTGATTGTCATTGTTTTAACTGTTATCGTGATTGTTTCTAATACCGCTGTTGTTGTTTCTATTGCTGTTGTTGGTTGTACAAATAGATTTAGTGAAGCATTAATGACACACTGTCATGGAATTTGCTGACGTTTGCATTCACTTCAGCTGCTGCCCCCCTTCGGAATCGCTTGAAAGTACTCGTTTTGGTAACGGAATACCACGGAATACATTTGTTGTATTTACAGTTAGCAAAAACCCAAAAAAAAAACGTGTGGCGAGAAAACTATGCTTTTGTTTAAATTGTGATCGTTTGTCTTAATGCAATTTTCATTTGAACGGTTTCGCTGTCATCAGTATTATTTTTGTATTCTATTTCAACAATATTATGTCATGCTTGCGTTGATACTGTGTGATGTCACATTTTAGTTTATGTGCTATGATAGTATTGTTGTAGTTGTGTTTGTGTATGGGTCGTTAATGGGTCGCAGTAAAGGTAGACTTCCGGGGGTTCCCTACCGAAATATGGCAATGGTATGTAGTACTCTAAGTGCATAAAGGAATAGCATTTGTTTACAGTGCTGGTAACTGCTACTTCTTGATATTCTTTGTACTAGTTGTTGTTCGCTATGTTGTCAGATATCTGTTGTTCGCTGACAAAGCTTTGGGAAGTTTTCAGTAATGATACGAAACTGAAGGCCTGATGGTAATGCATTACAATTACATGATATAACAAAATATTGGTCTTCTAGCGATCTCCAGTTATTCCTTAATAGAGAAAACAATTTCCGTTGGAGATGTAAAAAGAATCTTGCATTTCAAGCCCACTCACAACCTACTTCGTGGTGGCACCTGGGCAACGTTGTTCGTGATATTTCTTTTAATCATGAATAGCGGCGTATAATGAGTGACGAACCCTGATGTTTCGGCTAGCCACCCGCCTTCAGGTCCTTTACTGGCTATGAAAACACGAGAAGGGAAAAGTAATAAACGAAACCCCCCAAATGTTGACGACCCCCGCAAACGTAAAAAGGACCATGATTAAAGGATATGCACTTGGAACGTCCGGACTCTTTATAGAAAAGGTGACACTATCAGACAGGCGGATGTCCTCAAAAAATTTTAGGCTGACATCACCGCCATCCAGAAGATGATGGATAGGACAAGGATGCTCGCGAAATAAAAATTGCGACATCTATTACAGCTACCATGCCGAAAAGCACGAATTTGGATATGGATTTGTAGTTGGCGAGAGACTCAGACATCTTGTCTCGCGATTCAATCCTGTTAGTGATCGAATAGCCGCAATCCGCATCAAGGCGAAATATTTCTAAAGCACGCAGATTTGTGTTCATGCCCCGACGGAAGAGAAAGACGATGAGATTAAAGATGAATTTTACGAGCGCCTAGAAGAAACATACGACCGATGAGATTAAATATGAATTTTACGAGCGCCTAAAGGCCACGACATCAAACTTGTTCTGGGAGACTTTAATGTAAAAATAGGAAGAGAAGATGTTCTTGGTTCATCGATGGGTAAATTCAGACTGCATGCCGACACATCAGACAACGAGTTTAGGCTAGTTAGCTTCGCAGCGGGAAGGAACATGGTAGTGAGTGGAACCAGATTCCAGCAACTTGGCTATCCCCCGATAAAACATCAAAAATCAATAGATCATGTGGTAATTGTTGTGGTAAAACAAGGCGATGGACTATCGTGTGACCTCTTCAATATAGTGATCATTTGATACGAAAAAAAGTGTAACGCATTAAAGGAGACGAGTTAGACCCCAAGTATCTTAAGACCAAATTCGCTTCAGGACATTTTAAGACGATTGAGCTATGTCCGTCTGTCTGGCTGGCTGGCTGAATGGCTGGTTAGCAGGATAACTCGAGTAAACCTTAACGGATCGGTATGAAAATTTACCAGTGTTAATATTTTCCAAAACGAACTTATGTCATTGTAAATGGGCCAAATAGTCCCACCCTTTCTGGTACCTCCCATACAAAATTACCTATTTTTGGATAATTTATATTTCTTTCATAACTTCCAAACGGACGATCGTAGGATATTTGAATTTAGTCAGTTTATTTATCTTGCAAAAGTAGAAAAACCCTAAGAAAACCGAAACCTTCGCCATACCCCTTCTGGTACCTCCAATACAAATGACCTAATTGACCCTTATAGTTTTACATACATATTTTTATATAAGTAAACTGAATTCACTCAAATTTTGAGTATGATGTTCACTTATGAAAATGGGACTCAGGAATGAATATGAACTATATTGGTCCATGCCTTCTGGTACCTCCCATACAAAATGACCTATTTTTGGAAAATAAATATTTCTCCCATAACTTCCAAACGGACTCTTGGGGGGTGATGAATACTTGTCGATTAATTTATGTTGTCATAGGAGTGAAAACATCAGAGAGCCTAACTATTTTACACACCCCTTCTGGTACCTCACATACAGATGACGGAACTCACCCCCATAGTCTTAAATTCAGTCAAATTTTTCGTAAGTTGTGCGTATGAAAATTTGAGTAAGGAATGAAAAAGACTGTATTAATTAACCCCTTTTGGTACCCCCTATCAAAATAATTTTTTTTTGTAAAATTAATATTTATCACATAAATTCTAATCCGGTCCCTATACCTCCTATACAAGTAAGACAAGTTTTGAACGATTTTGCACCAAAAGCAGGGGAAAAATTATACATAAGAATTTTATTTTAATTAAAAGTCTATTAATTTCAATAACTCAAGATTTCAACAATATCTAATATTGGGTGATGGTATTTATCAGTCAGTTTACCTGACTGAAATTTCTGTACTGTATACGATATTCAACATAAGCCACATGCTACTCGCGTACGTTGATGACGTAGACATCATCGAACGAAAACTGCAGAATGTGACTGCAACATTCTCAAGTGTACAGACGGAATCAGCGAAAATGGGTCTTACGGTGATCAAGGACAAAACGAAGTTATGAGTTTCAACGAACAAAGAATCTACTCGTTTGAGAAACTGCGTTAACATTGACAACTATAATTTCGAGGTGGTAGCTAGACTCTGCCATCAACAAAACAAATAATGTCAGCCTCGAAACCCGGAGAAGCATCCTGCTTTCTAATAAATACTACTACGGACTAAGCAGACGATTTAATGACAGAGCCCTTTCTCGACGAACAAAAATTCAGCTGTACCAGATACTGGTTCTACCTATCTTAATGTATAGTTTAGATATCTGGGTTATTACACAAGCGGATGAATCGGTTCTGGCAGTATTCGAGATAAAAATACTTCGTAAAATTTATGGGCCCATCATTTTAAACGAAAAGTATCGTCCTTGTATGCATCATGAGCTGTACGAGCTGTATACTGATATTGACGTATTCCGACACATTTAGGTGCAGCGGTTGCAAAAAAAAGAGTCTAAAACGTGACAAATTCCCCTATACGATACTTACTAACTTCAAATCGATATTAAATTTTGATGGCATGTAACTTGACAAAACGAATGATGCTGAACTTCTTTTTTTTGGAACCATTTTCACGTGCTGTTCTCAGAATTGAGTCCCAAATCAATGAGCTGAAAAATGTTGTACTGTGTTATGTTGTATAAATATACTTTTGACTCCTACATACTGCAGCATAAGGTGAAACATATTCGATATGCTCTTTAGGATCAAACTTAGCATATTTTCAAATGCCACAAAACAACATATACTAGATTGCATTTTACCGTTGTGTTTATATATTTTTTTTTATGTACGACATTTGTACAATTTTACTCAAATGTTATGAGAAAATTTTATTTATGTTTTGTGTGTCATATACCCGTATATGGGCTGTGTTATAAATGACGAAAAATAATATATTGGTTAAATGAAAAATTACTTTTTTAACAGGAAAATGGGAAATTTATTGAGAGACTTGTAATAAAGTGAAACTATTGCAAATCAATTGAACTGGAAAGTGTTTTTAATATGCCAATATGTCAAATGCATCAAGGGGAGATTAGAAAACGCGATGGATATTAGTACAAATCGGAATATTTTGTATAAAAATACAAATATGTATAGTGTAATACCACATGACAACATACCCAGCAGAAAAAAAATGAAAAATGGCCCAAATAACACAACTAATGTTGAAACTAGTAATTGGTCATAAAACATAACAAAAAATTAGCAATTAACAATTATTGAGGCATTAACGTGTAATATTACTTATGATAATCATACGCCACAATATAAAACTATAACAAAAGAGCCTAAAACGTGGCTAATTCCCCTATACGATACTTACTAAGTTCAAACCGATTTAAAATTATTAATGCATGTAACATGACAAAACGAATGATTCAGAACTTGTTCTTTTTGGGGCTACTTTCACGTGCAGTTCTCAGAATTGAGTGTTGTGTTATACTGTGTGTTGTACTGTGTAATCATGAGACTTAAATTTCTACACACAAATTAAAAGTGCAATTAATACAACGAAAGTAAATATACACATTAACAACAAATATTTGGTTGATTTACTACAACTTTGCTTTATATCGATTAGATGACCTGTATCTTCACTCATACATATCGAAGGATATCCTTAATACCAGATTATCAGATGCGAATACCCTTAAATTCTCTCCGCACTTTCCATTAGCAATATTTGTACAAAATATTTAAAAATTACTAACAAAAATACACGCTGTAAGTCCCTTACGTCCCCAAGTTTATGTTAATCTTAACCAAACCAAATTTGTTTTCGTCCCTTTTCTTTTTAACATACCTTTAAAGGCAACTTAATTTTAAGTATTTATACCTAACATACATATATGCAACATGTCCTAACCGAAACGTGATTAAATTTTACAAAATCTCTGTCATCTTGTCAAAAACCACATTAAATTTCTATCCATCTATCATGTCTAATAGAAAAATTTGTACATAACAAACAACCATTCGCATTCCCTTGTATGTAGTCACTGACCACTACTTAATGTATCTGGCCAAAGGTATATGATATCAAATCATGGACGACACTGGCAGCAAAAACATCAACCAAAACCGCACATCCAGTAACTTTGAGGTTTCACACAACATTTAATCTGTTCACAATCTAAGAGCACATAAATCAATACACGAACGGTGGCACGTCAAAATAATGGTGAACCACAACATTTAAACCAGAAGATCATTTCATTATAGACACATTCAACGTAACCACCATTGACCACCAGCACCAGGCATCCCACTATGGCACTCAGGCATGAAGTTTAGCAGTAGTGTTTTTAAGGGTTCTAAAAATGCAGCATAAATATTTAGATGGCATTTAATGCTTGATGTGTGTGTGTGAAATATCTTGACCAAAGCTTTGAAAACACATTAAAAATTAAAACATTTAGTAATGGTTATGTACAGCTAACGAAACTACTTTTTATAAAAGTGTGATTTATAAATTATAAAATGGTTGTATTTTTTTACTAAAAATATGTATCTGACGAGAAGGTGTTTGAGAGGTACCATCTTTTTTATATGCTAATGAAGGTAAATAAGGGAGGTATGATGTGTCAGTTGATCAAGATTACTAATCCGTAGCAACGCACTCAAAATTATTGTTAAAGTTCTCCGGAGAAATGAAATACTTAAAGTTGTTTTATTTGGGAGGGCCTCTCACCTTTGATTGCTTTCAAATGCTTTAATTTTTGCACTCAGACATTTGAGAAACTGTTACTAGGCATGCAGATTGACTCGACAAAACAAAATTTAAAACTTAAACCTCATACTCTAATTAGGTCAAAACAGTCCTTTTCTTCCTTTCGAAGAATTTCCATTATGCTGCGCAACGTTGTTTTGTGATATTTTCACCACAGATACCGGTAGATAGTCAGCGTCGAACCCATGTCGGGCTAGTCCCCAGCTTTCAGGTTCTATACTGCCTACGAACACACGATAAATTAAAAGTAATTAACGACCAATGTTAACAAATGTTGACGACGCCCGAAAACGTTGTAAGAACCATGTCTTAAGGATATGCTCTTGGAACGTGCTGACTGTTTATAGAGTAGGTGCCACCATACGACTGGTGAATGTCCCTAAAAAAAATACAAGAGTGACATCACCGACAGCCAAAAGTTGGAATGGACAGGGCAGGGATGCTCGAGACTTAAATAATGCAACATGTGAAAAAGTACGAATAATAGGCCAGAGACTAGCTATCGTGATCGCCACCATCTACATCAAGGCGAAATAGTACTACATCACGCTGATTTCTTCAAATGCCCCCCGGAAGATAAAGCCGATGAGATTATAGATGCATTCTTCAAGCGGCTAGAGAAAATATACGACCGGTGCTTTGGCATCGACATTAAAAAAGTCCTGTGAGTAGGAAGATTTTCTTTGTCCATATATCGGTAAATGCAGCCTGAATGCCGACACGTCCGACAACGAATTTAGGCTCGTGAACATGGTAGTAAGTAGAACCAGACTTTAGCATAAAGGTATACACAAGGCTACTTGGCTACCAAAAATCATATTGATTGCCTTAGAAGTGCGCGTGATTCACGTTCGATCATTAAGGCGCGCAGCAGCCTGAGCAGATCAAAACATTTACGTAACTAGTCTAACTAGTCTGCAAACCCCAGCGAAAGCAACTGCCTACAAGGTTTCCCTGCTATAAGGACGAGGATGGAATTCTGGTTAGAGATATACAGGGTATGTAACAAATAAGGAGAGAACAACTTCTTCAGTAGCGGGTTTCGGAAGGCAGCGCAAGTAAACATGTAAAGCCAATTTTCGACGACGACTTTTGTTGCCCATCAGTGTGGCCTTAGACTTAGTGGATCAATTACTGACCACATATTCATACTGCGGCAAATCCTAGATAGACCCAAGAACAACAAATCTACACGTACCAAATTCAATCAAATCCGCTTCGAAGTTGCAAGGAACACGATAGTCAGTGAATACAGAAAGATATCTACAAGGCAACTTGGCTATCCCCCGATCAAAACATTAAAACTCTCAATAATACAGTACAACATATGATTTTGGCACTCAATTCTGAAAACTGCACGTGAAAGTAGTCCCGAAAAGAAGAAGTTCTGCATCATTCGTTTTGTCAAGTTACATGCCATAATAATTTAATATCGATATGAAGTAGCATATATCGATATCGATATGAAGTAAGTATAGTATAGGGGAATTTGTCAGGTTTTTGACATAACATAAATACTATATGGTGGCGTATAATTATCATAAGTCATATTCCCCGTAAATTAAACGCCACGGAGTACAACAGTTTTATTGTTACTGCTACAAACAAATCGAGTTCAAAATCATTTGTTGAATGTAAAAGTGATACTGTTGCTTATGTAGCGAAACGTTATATGAACAGATTAAAGAAATTGTAATTCTTATTTTTTTAAATTTGTTTCTCAAGTTATGTCAAACAAAAGAGCCTAAAACGTGACAAATTCCCCTATACGATACTTACTAACTTCAAATCGATACTAAATTATTATGACATGTGACTTGACAAAAAGAATGATGCAGAACTTCTTTTTTTTGGGGCTAGTTTCACGTGCAGTTTTCAGAATTGGGTCCCAAAGGAATGAGCTGAGAATATTGTACTGTGTTAATCATATATGTTGGAGATGATAACGAGGAAAGCTGCAGTAAACACAAGTGGCACGATATTCAACAAAAGCCACATGTAACATGCGTACGTTGATGACATAGACATCATCAGCATTCATCATCGGGCTAACAGTGAACGATAACAAAACGAAGTTATGAGTTTCAGCGATCAAATAATCTATATGTTTGAGACGCTGCATGAACGTTGACACCTATCATTTCGAAGTAGTAGATGTTTTGAAGTACCTAGGCTCCGCCATTAATAAAACAGATAGGGTCAGTCAATATATGGAACAATCATCGTTTACGGAGAGTATCGACGTCGTGTGAATGATGAGCTGTAGGAGCTATATAGCGACGTTGACGTGGTCAGATGCATTAAAGTACAGTGGATGCATTGCATAGGTCATGTTGTATGTATGACAATGATGTCGATGGACGGCCCAGAAGAAGACGACCAAAACTACGATGGAAAGTCTATAATACTAAGAATCTAGCAGAACTTTGTGTGCCGAACTGGAGTAGAAACATAGAAGATAGAAACGCTTACAATACTTTGCAACGTGCGGCACATAATCAAAATCTATAATTGTTAGGAATAGTCATCTAAGTACGTATAGTGAGTGATATTATTATATCAAATTTTAGGTACAGCTTTTAGGTACAGCTTTAGGTACAGACTGGTGTAAGAGAACATTTTGTCTAGTCTTACAGTACAACTTCCAACTTTAAGCAGTTTCTTCACAAAAAAATACGATATTTTGACACCACATACTAATACTGAATTCCAAAATAATAATTACCTCCGAATATTACACTAACCTCCTATATGTCTACAAAACTACGTTCAAATATAATCGTGATAGCGGCCAGATAATCAACATATGCTGTCAATAAGCTGTACAATACCCATCAAATGATGATGACGGGACATGGACATCAGTACAAAGCTGTCAAGTTGGTAGATCTGATGAAGTCAGCTCGGTTAAATGGAAATTCTTACGGCTCATTAAATCTACGCCAGAATTTTTTCCAACACACACACACACAGGCTAAAGATATAAGAAAGGATGAATGAACAAAAGGGCCCACCATCAGTTTGGTGGTAGCAAATGTGATGCCTACAAATGATATTTGTTGTTGATACACACGAATTTATGTAAATATCAGTTTGTATGTATGCTTATGTTCATGTGTGCGTGTGTGTATGTCCTGTCAGTATATCATCATCAGTTAACGCAAATTTCCAAATGCTTGGATTTGTGGTCATTCCAACGTAACCAGGTCCAGGTTTTATGCGTCAACAATTTTGTTTTGTATTTCTATGTAAATAGGGCTATGCGCATAGGCGGAATCTTTGCGATAGAGGATAACACAATATGGCAGAATTGGATGAATGTAAAAGTGTTTGCAAGTAGAACTTTGACAGATAAAAACCGTGAACCGGTTTAGCAGGGCCAAAAGTAATCGGATTAAAATGGACATTAATGATAAGATGATAAACTAAAAACAACCATTCTTTTTATAGATTTAAATACTTTTTTATATGGAGGTGAGCAACTTTGACCAATACGCAAAATTTGGTATATGAAAAACAAGTTTTACGCAAATCTTATTGCGGTGTTTAATCCAAATCTCAAAGCCCAATTGTTACCATCTGGTTTATTGTCACTCTCATATATTTTACCTTATCTCAATGTCAGCTATTACCGATACTGTCTAATCCTCACATTTTCTAGTAGAACTGCACTACGGGAAAACAAATAAGCACGAGACTAGATTGCGACTAGTCCCTGTTGGGTAGGAACCGTTTCTAGTTAAAACTCAAATATATAAAGTTGACACGTCATTTTGAAACGGCTTTGTCATTGGAGGTGTGTACTAACAACTTACGTCATACATGGGACCACTCCTGTGTCTGTTTTACAGGAACTGTCTTAGGACCAACATCAAGGAACATGACTCATACCACTACTTAAAAACAATAGGAACTATAAGAAAAAAAATGTATGTATTCTGTTAAACGCCGCCATTGAAAAAATACAACTCCGCCTGAATACTTCACATCAGTCTCATAGGCATTTCTTTAACACTTTAGAACAAGTTTGGTGGCAATCGCAATAACCGGTTTTTACTTTACCTAAACCTGACTTTGTACCTCTCAAGTTTCATATCACACAAATTTCTAAATATATACCCATCAACCATAAATGGTGCACTGAAATACGTGATGGTTGTTGTTCATTAATAGGGGTGGATTGGGCGGTTTTTAATCAGCAAATTTTACAGCAATCATAGGTCGCATTCAAAAATACGGGCTAGGTTATAAGCATGCATGAAAGGGCTACATAGCTTACAGCCATAGACATAATGCAAATCTATGCATTTAAACTACGGCGTTGTTAGAACGGTACGCGCACGCAGTGCCTACACTTAATAGCTATTTTTGGAATTTTCCAATATGTTGCCTGAAACGTTATATACAACAGCTAGATATTCATATTTGAAATACCTATTCAAAGCCAGAAAAAAATTGCAAATGCTATCACGAACATATGTAATGGTTAAACCAGGGAATTGTCTGTACAATTGGCGATGTTGTGCTGTAAGTCTTTATATGTTGTGCAGAGAAGGGTTGTTATAGCAAATTCCCTATGTAAAATTTATTCTTGTGGCTGTAGATGTAGCTGCGCTTTCAATTATTAGTTCTATGACAAGGAAAATCGGAAGTTGCATTCGGAGCAGGAATTAAAGTAAAATTTTCTTATTTTGACCCCACCAGCATTTTTTAGTTTTGCGATTGTCATACAGGTTTAATGCTGCAAACGTATGCAGCAAAAAATTTTATATTATTACATCTTCGTATATTGCAAACATCGTTTGTAAACGCTGAAAGGTTATATTAAGGCATTTAAGACTCTACAACAACATCCTGTGGTTGCAGCTTTAAACGTTGAAAATTTAAAATTGTAAACCTGATGAAACTTCTGAAAGCGATTCCATGTTTCATTTTAGTTTGTATGTATAGTATATATTAAAGCCATTACAAAAGCCACAAATGTGCCACAACAATAACAACGACACAATTCTACATACAAACGCAATGTATATCGTACATATATATTCATGTATTTTAACGTGTATGTGTGAGTATGTATGTATGCGTATAATTGTTAATGTTTACAACGCAATTTGCTTTTTGTTTCACGCTTTTAATTGCATACAAATACACAGAACAATACTAAGCTACACACAGTATGTACCTACAATACATATGTACAGTACATGAAAGCATGGAATGTATGCGTATAACAAGTACGTCTAGGTATGTACTTGTGACTGACTTTTGTGTTAAAAACAGTAAATTAGTTTCATACCATAAGAAACACATGCAAACACACACACCAATACATGTAAACACAGCACATCAGACATGCCTGCATGTGAAAGAGAGTAATCGTAAGCATTTGCCTTTGCAATTCACTGCATTCACACAATCATTATTTCAGTTCACGGTTTCATTAAAATGCAACTATAAGTATGTTTGTGTGCGAATGTGCGTGTACATGTGTTATTATGCGTATTCGAGTATTTTGGCATTTTTCGCTTAATATTTAATTCTCATTTGTTTACAAGCCAATATGACGGTGAGTGCGTTAATACAAATAAATTGTTAGTGCTTTATTGAGCAGCGAAACGGGCAGACGTTTGTAATCAGTATTTAATATTCGAATGCATGTGGACTCTGTTTGATGACTTTGTTGAGTTTTCTGTTGATATAACAGCTGTGGCTTAATCATTGCAACAGTTGGCAGCAACGATAAATAGATAATAAGGCGCATGTTTTTATATGTATTCTCATGTATTGGTATGAATTCGTCATATGATTATCTTGAATGGAGGAAGAATACAACAGAAATATCGGTTTGCACCTGACATTCGCATTATAATATGGGAAAAATAACGTTATACAAAAATTTAAGTAACTACAATTATCGGTAAGTCCTTTGGAATATGTATACCTTCATATATCATATATATATATATATCATTTGATACTAAGAAGTCACTTTACACCGTAGGTTCATTTATACCAAATTCGATTAATGACATTCTAAGTCGATTGAGTCATGTTCGTCTGTCTGTCTGACTTTCAAAAGACGCAACCAATTGTTTTTAAACTTTGCATAGGTTAATATATCCCCAAAACAGCTTACGGCATTGCAAATAGGCTACATGGCCACGCCCCTTCTGGTACCTCCCATATTCCATTCCGCCCACTTTAGAAATCGTGTAATAATATCAATACAATCTGGAAGTCTAGCCCTTCTGGTACCTCCCATTAAAATGTAAAACTCCGCCCACTTTATATAATATCAATATACCAGAAAATGTTATGATTTGCTGAGGGTGAGGGTATATTTAAGCCTATTTTCCCGACTACAACTTTCTTACTGGTTTTCTTATGTGGAAGTTGGTCAAACTTCTATTAGGAAATAACGAAGGCTCGCAAAATATGCGCAAAGACTTCAAAGACCAAAAAAAAGGAGACGAAATCGTTCAGTGTCTGAGCAGCAATCTCTCTTTCGTTTCGTTTGTGATCTTGTTCTCGGGTTTCAGGTTGAACGGAACACATGAACCAGTATCTTACTGACCGCTTAATACGAACAGAACCGTACGTCGCTCAATTACAGAGAGGCAGTAAGTGAGCAAAACAAGCAAATTGTCCACAAAAAAGGTCTTTATTTTGTCTTAGCGTTTGCCTTATGTTGTTGCATTAGATATTTCGTCACAGCAAAGCATTAATGAGGAAGGAAAAAGAGAAGGGGATAGGCCCCTATTAGTGGGCATATGCGTATATTTGCCTATCCACACGCGCAATACACATACATGCCCAGAAGACTATTTGCCAAGTTTTTACGAAGTAAAGAATCTCAAGTGAACCCATAAGCCGAGCGAGCGAATAAAAAGGCTCTTGGCTTAGGCGAAGAGCAAGCCAAAGAAGAACGAATTTTGACGGTTTTTTCGCATCGTGTCAGTGGATGAGTGGCTCTTTTTCTGCTCTTTGTTCGTCGAGAGATTGCTTTGTCGTAAAATCGCAGCAGTTTGCGATCAACATTCGTCTCTTCATTTCTAGGCTGACACTGTTATTTTTTGTTAAGGCGTATCCAAAGTAAACAAAATCATCTACCACTTCAAAGTTATAGTTGTAAACGTTCATGCATCAAAAACGAATAGACTCTTTGTAGGTTGAAATAAATAACCTCATATTGGTCTCATTTATAACTAGACTGACTCACTTTTGCCGACTGCTTCTCAATGCGAACATACGCGAACAGCATGTGACTTTTACTAAAGATGGTGCCAGATGCACCAGATGTTTAGGAGATCTCAAGACATACTATCGTCTTAAGCCTCGCTTGGTGAAAATGCCTTTGTCGTAGTGTAAATATCTGGTTGTTCAAGAATTTATCAGGTCTTAAGCCACACAGATCAGCTTCGCTAGGATAGGTTTTAGTTTTTCAAAATGATCTGCCTGCAGTCTATCGGCTCTTACAGCTTTATTGATCGTAATTCTTACAATTGCCGGGTTGATCTCGTTTCGACTCTTTGCTGGACAACCTACTTCGTCGTCGATGGCTGGTGTGATTTCGACACTTATGCCGCCATCGGGAACGAGCAGAGTACGAAAGTGTTCTCACTGTATTTGCAGCACTGTCTGTGTGTCCTTGGCCAGATTTTCATCCCTTTCCTTACAGATGAGAATCGCTGTTCCAAAACATATGATTTTTGCCATTTGATAAAACTTTCTGGCTTCACCTCTATTCCTGTAATTTTCGATATCCTGTCCCTCTCTGTTCTTCCATAGGCCCATTTTACTCCTGAAGAGGTCTTTCAGCTCCCTCCTCTTCTCGCTATATCGTACCGTCACCAAACTCGTTACCATTAGCTACAGTTTTTCCTTGTGTGCAGTATCCATTTTCTCAGATATTACTAGATATTCTTCATCGCACCAGGGCTTTTCGGAGTGTGGTTTGTCATACCCCAGTACGGTCGTTGCGGCAATGGTCATAGATTTCCCAATATGTTGCCATTGGTTGTCGGGAACATCAGAATAAGGGGGGTTGGTTCGAAGAAATTGAGAAAATTGATTTGAGTAGACATTGGCTATCTCTGTAGTATGCACCTTTGCGTTTGCCTTACTAGTTTTTCTTTCATTCGTGTTTGCATAATAATTGGTTTTGTTTAAGAGAGTGGCTTATTAGGCCACCGCTCCCGACCCTAGTTTCTAAGGGCTGCCAAAGCCACTAAGAGAGCCGTTGCGTTGAACTTCAGTAACTTCTGTTACCTATTATCTAAGACGCATGGGTGGTGGCATATCATTAGGTTACTCAACATTGCGCCTTCTCCCATTAGCTATCACTGGACGGATGTTCAATGACATTGCCCGGGGTATACGTGATCTCTCGGATGTTGTGAGCTGCTTCGGGACCTCCAAATAGAAATTCAGCTTTTTCCCAGTCGAATAACTATCAAAATGCTCAAATTAGAAAATCCCCTATCCCCTATGTGTAATACATAAAAGGAGTCACTTTAGATCCTAGGTTTCTTTGAACCAAACTCGATTCATGACTTCTTAAGTCGTTTGAGCCATGTCCGTCTGCCTGTCTGGCTGTCCCGTTGGTAAGCACGAAAACTTTCGAAACACGCAACAAAATTTTGCACGATTTAAATTTTCCCCAAAACTACTTACGGTATTGAAAATGGGCTACATGGCCACACCCCTTCTGGTACCTCCCGTACAAATGTACCATTCCTCCCACTTTACAAATCGAGTGGTAATATCAAAATACCCAACGCGATCGTACCCAAATTCTTTATTTAGTAAAGCTATAGCAGGATACAGCTCTGGAGAAAAAAACTAGAAGTCTAGCCAAGCCCCTTCTGGTACCTTCCATACCCATCTGGTACCGCCAAATTTAGAAATCGATTTATATTATAAATAGACCCAACGCGATCGTGCCCGCATTATGTATTTAGTAAAGCTATAACAGGATAAAGTTTTAAAAAAAAAGAAGTGTAGCCACGCCCCTTCTGGTACCTCCCATACAAATGTACCACTCCGCCCACTTTGGAGATAGAGTAATTACATCAATAAATTTGACACGAGCGTCAAAGACAAAGTTTGGGAGAAAAAATCTGAAAGTCTAGACACGTCCCTCGACCTCGATCTTCCATGATATGTACCTGACTACTAGGTGAGTTTTAAGATTACCACTTTCAATCACCATTCCAATCATCTACCGACCAACAAAGTATACACATACATATGTTTGCGCGTACAAACATACGACGTGTACATATAAAGTTACACTTATGCACACCCAGCCACATTTAATGATTCCTGCTGTCCTCTCTCGTACGTAACGTCGGCACATTTAATTAAGGTTAAATACACAATGAGTAATGCTAGTTACACTTTTGCTCTCACCAATTATGGGTAATTATATATGCACATATCAGACTACATACACGTAAACACACACACACACATGCAAGATAGTGTTGCTACGTTGGTCAACACAAAAGCATCAGATATGTGTAATAAAAGCCTGAAGGATGTTTATGCTTTTGTACTCATCCCTTTTATTTGTAATGGAAGATCAAGCGTTGGTAATTTAAGCGGTGTTTCGTAAAATTTAACAAAAAAAAAAAAAACAAAAACATACAGAATGTAAAGTAGACGAATGAAAAGCTGAATATCTTAAGGTATCATTTGAAAGAATAAGAAAAAAATACCAATTACCAATGGCTACAGAAGTAATGGGAAAGTTTATACAGACGTGACAGAAATTTAAGAATTTTAAGATTTATCTATACAAAACATACTATAATATAGCTTTATAGTCAGTTTTCACAAAACATTAAAAAATCTCAGTGTTAACTCACGGAAAAATATATAAAATCAATTACATAAGATCGGCAAATAATCGCAACAACAAACATTCACACAATTGTAAAGAATATATAAATCGAATTCATTGGAAAAACTTTCACAAAAACTTGACCAAAAATAATATCGCAATAACAATCACCACAAAACTGTGTTCCTGGCTGGAAGCTATGATAATTAATACTCCTATTACCGACAAAAGAGTACACAAACAAAAAAAGCTCATAATAATTAATGTAACCAACATAACACACACACACATACAAAACTCTCCTTTTTCCTTCGTTACTCACACTGACATAAAGGCAACACAAAATATGGCATTTACAAAAGGAAAATTGGCAAGTAACCCCCCCAAAAAGAATCACAGTTTCTGTTAATGGCTGGTCATTAAGATAGTTTGTGATTAAATAAAATAAATGGCAAATACTTTTGCTCAAACTCAAATGGAAAAAGGACCACATAAAATGAATATATACAGTTACAGGATATGCCAAAACAAAAGCAAAAATGCTATTTTTCATAGCTGATTGGTCGAAAGTAGGTATTAGTGTTGGCGATAACTATCCAGGCGATGCCCATGCCTCGATGTTGAGGGTGAGTAACGAGTGTGACTTCTTAAATACCGGCTTATTTGCAAGCTGTTCTATTAAGGTGTTGTAATTATTGTTAATTTTTCCTCTCAACATTATACCATGTCGTATTTATAAACCAACACGAGCGTGTGAATACACGCCTATACACGTACATAAATATGTGCATAATTTACTCTACATGTGTTTGTTTTGGCCTTCAGCTTTGTATTGTAATGCAAATTATGCCAATTATTAACAGCAGCAACGTTGAAACCACCGCCACCGGGCTATACGCAGTAAGAAGCCCGGCAACATGAGACAATATTTCTTGCCGCATTTCAGTTTCATGTTTTCTTAGAATTTTTCATTATGGAGTTTGCGACATTTTATTGTACATAATTACTCGAGAGAAAAATACTCCGCAAAATATTAAGACCCATCATCGTGTTCGGCGAGTACCGTCGTCGAATGAATCATAGAGCTGTATGAGCTGTACAACGACATCGACGTGGCAAAGCGCGTTCAAATAGACCGAATGCGCCGGCTTGGACACGTTGTACGAATGGACGAAAACGCTCCGGCTCGAAAAGTCTTCGGCAATAAACTCGATGGGTGGCGCAGGAGGGGGCGACTAAAACTCCGATGGACGGACCAGGTGACGGAACTGTTAAGAAAGCTTGGTATGACGAACTATCTACGGAGCGCAAAAGACCGAAGCGCTTGGAATGCTTTTCTACGTGCGGCTACTGATAGATGAATTTCTGTTGTTGCTGCCAGTAAAGAAGAAGAAGAATTCCTTATGTCCCAGGAAATGTTGTTGGTTTGGAAAAGGCTGAAACAATAACATTCAATTGGAAAAGATGTCATTTAATTGCGTCTCTCAATTGTAAAGAGAGTACAATCTATATATATAAAAGGCTTGTGACTGACTGATCACTCCCCAGCCCAAACGGCTAAAGCTAGAACCGTGAAATTTAGAATGTATGTTTCTTTTATGACACATGCGCGCACTAAGAAGGCATTTTTGGAAATTCGGACTGGAAGGGGGTAAAATGGGCGTGGCACCGCCCCATACAACTGGAATTTTAAAATTGCTTTATCTTCTAAACCACTATAGGTACGAAGTCGAGATTTTGTACGTATATCGGGCGTGTAAGAAAAAATACCTTGTTTGCGGAAGGTGGGCGATGCCACGCCCCTTTTTTAAAAATAGTTATATTGGCCAAATAAAGCGACCCATTGCAATTGAATTTTCTATGTGGGATACTGTCTAGAGGGCCTCTATCAAAGGCTACATGAAAACATAATTAAACAAAGGGGCGTGGCAACCCCCACACAAACCGAAATTTCAATCGGTCATATCTCAAGGGGCATTAGAGGTACGAAGATGAGATTTGCTACATATGTTACTGATACAAAGAGGATTACGTCTCGCTCGACGGTGGGACGGTACCACGCCCCTTTGAAAAAATCGTTATCTGGCCGAAGTAAATGGACCGATTGCAATGAAATTTTCACTGTGTAGTACTGTTCGGAGGGTGTTTATCATAGGCTACATGAAAACATTATTAGATACAGGGGCGTGGCACCGCCCACACAATCCAAAATTTCAATCGGTCATATTTCACAAGCCATTAAAGGTATGAAGATGATATTTCCTACATATGGGGAGGTACATAGGGGATTACGTGTCGCTGGGAAATGGGCGTTGCCACTCCCCTTTAATAGAGCGATTGGGTGATATGGCTGTAGATAGGATAATAAAATTTAGGGTGGTTTTCCCCCTTTTCATGTAAACGTCAGCTAAGAATGGATTTTTTTAAGTGTAAAAATTATCAACATGTACCATCACCCAGACCAATCGACTGATGCTATAATTGCAAAAATTGATATTCTCTTGGGCAAAAAATCGAAAAGGGGATAAATATGGTACTGTCGCCCAGACCAAACGTCTAATAATATAATCATGATAACTTATTTGGGCTTGCTACCTATAGAATTAGAATAAAGGCAATAGGGTTTTCGATATTTGTCAATTTTTGGAGTAAGAATGGTCAAAATGGTATAAAACTTACTAAAGGTATAGCCAAAAATGCAAGTGAATATTTTAGTTGTGCGATGTGAAGTAATTTTACAAAATTCGTTCTTTATAATATAAATGGTACATTCGCCCATGTATTAGACTTGCTCCCTATAGAATTAGAGAGCCGTCAAATGGGGTTTTTAGATGGGGTTTTGAAAAATTCGAACATTTAGGGGCAAAAAGGCCGAAAAAGGATAAAGCTGGTACCATCACCTAGACCAAAAGGCTTCAGCTATAATCATATATGGGCGCGCTTCCTGTAGAATTAGAGGGGGTACCAGTCCATTTATCTTTTGAAATTTGTACTTAAGAATAAAAGGCGACTAAATCGGTACAATAATTTAGACCAATGGAATAAAGCTGCAATCACATAAATGTTCGTTCGTCTTATGAAGCGTTTGTATTTTACATATTTTGCTTAAATTCGTAAGAATATTCATTGTAAGTATGGGTGAGGCAACGCGAGCCGGGAAAGCTAGTACAACTATATATCTGTCACCTCCTGACATTTTACCTACGACATGCCTACATTACATTCTCTCATGGCATGCCAACAACTTAAATATCCTTCATAATGACCACTGTTCTCAGCACACGTGAAAGAAAACTTATATTAATGGTTTACATTAATTTTGTGTGTGTGTGTGTGTTTTTTTTTGTACCGCAGAATTAATGCACGACAACAAAAATATGTTGGTAGCCAAATGAAATGGCATATCTCCAACAATATCATATTACCACCAAGTTGTAGTAGTAGTGGTGGGGATTTTTGCCACAATAATGCAATACTTCTGCTTAATATCATTTGTATTACAAACAATAAAAGATTTAACTCAGCGATACACACAAGCATAAAAGAAAAAAATATATATTAATATGGCAATAATATAAACGACAGCGGAAACGTAAAACGGAAATAACAAAAGCCAATATGGTTAATGTAAAATATGCATAGCATATTCATGAATGTCGTAGTGCACGAGCGAGTGTGAATAAACAAGTGCGAGAATGCGTGTGATTGAATGTGTCGGTGTGTCTGAGTACTTATATGGTTCATAAGTAATCAGCTTAAATACAAAGAAACGTATTATATGTGTTGATAATACGTCGGTCTTTCTGAATGTTTAAGAAATTGAATATGTCTTTTATGTAAGAGGATGTTGCGTTGGATACTTTAATGCTGTGTAATAGCGCCAAAAGTTACAATTAAAAACCAATTTCGTTAAAGGTGGAGGGGTTGGATAAGCTATGTAATATGAACCCTAGTTGGTTATGAAGTAGTTGGTTTTAGCAAGCATCTGCCATCACGCGGTAACCCTATACAACATCATTCCGCCCACTTTTGAAAACAAGTAATAATATCAATACACCCAATGGAATCGTATCCAAATTCTGTAGTTAGTAATGCTATAACAGGATAATGTTTTGGAAAAAATATATGTCTATCCTTCTGGTACCTCCTATATAAATGTATCTTTCCGCCCACTTCTGAGATTGAGTAATAATATCTATACACTAAACGCGATTGTACCCAAATCCTATATTTAGTAAAACTATAGCAGGACAAAGTTTTGGAGAAAAAACTGTAAGTCTAGCCACGGCCCATCTGGTACCTCTCATACCCGTCAACTACCGCCCAAGTTAGAAACTTTAATATTATTAATAGATCCAACGCGTTTGTGACCAAATTCAGTATTTAGTAAAGCTCAAGCAGGATAAAGTTTTGGAAAACAAATTGGAAGTCTAGCCACTCCCATTTTGGTACCTTCCATACAAATGTCCGATTCCGCCCACTTTGGAGATAGATTAGTAATATCAATACACCCAAAGTGATTGTGCATCAATTTTGTATTTAGATTTGGTAAAATTAAATCAGGAATAACATTTTGGAAAGAAGTAAGAAAAGAATAAAATGGACCCCCCAAAATGTTGACGACCACCGCAAACGAATTAAGGACCATGATTTAAGGATATGCACCTGGAATGTTAGAACACTGTATAGACCAGGTGCCTCTATCCAACTGGCGGAAGTCCTCGAAGAATACAAGGCTGACATAACCGCTTTACAGGAAATCCGGTGGACGGGACACGGGTGCTCGCGCATGAAGACGTGCGACATCTACTATAGTGGCCATGCGGACAAGCACGAGTTTGGATGTGGATTTGTGGTTGGCAAGAGACTGCGACACCTAGTCTCAAGGTTCAACCCGGTGTGTGAACGTATAGCCACCATAAGAGTCAAAACAAAGTTTTTCCACATAACACTTATATGTGCCCATGCTCCGACAGAAGAGAAAAGCGATGAGGACAAAGACGAGTTCTACGAGAGCCTAGAAAATGTATATGACCGTAGCCCGAGCCATGACATTAAAATTGTACTAGGCGATTTTAATGCTAAAATAGGCAGGGAAACCGCATTTGCGCCTACCATCGGAAAATTCAGTCTGCACACCGAAACGTCGAACAATGGCATCAGACTGATTGATTTCTCTGCGGCAAGAAATATGGTAGTTTGCAGCACTAGATTTGACCATAAAAATATTCATAAGGCAACATGGCTATCTCCAGATCAATTGACGAGGAATCAGATTGATCATGTGGTAGTCGATGGAAGGCACGCATCGAGTGTTCTGGACGTACGAGTGATTAGGGGTGCGAACATTGACTCCGATCACTTCCTTACCGCAGTTAAGGTACGCACAAGGCTAAGCATGGCGAAAAACGTACGTAACCAGGCACAACGAAAGCTGGACATCGGTAAACTGCGGACCACAGAGGTAGCAAACGCCTACTCCAACCACCTAACTCAACTGCTGCGGAATGCTCCAACCCCTGACAATATAACCTCGCAGTGGCAAAATATAGCCGACTCCTTAGAACGGGCTGCGAGAAGCGTACTTGGGTACTCAAAGCCGTCTCAAGAAGATGCCTGGTACGATGATGAATGTCGCAATGCCACGAGAGAGACGGTTGCTGCATACAGGGCGAAACTGCAGCCAATGGCAACGCGAGCTGTTCGTGAACGGCACAGGGAGAAGAGACGACAGGCAACGCGTCTTTTTAGAAGAAAAAAGAAGGAGCTGAAGAAGAGGCAGGACGAGTGCACTGAGTTGCTCCGAAGTAGAGGGGAAGCCCGAAAATTCTACAAGAGAGTGAAAGCGAGAATGCGTGGAACAGGGTTGCCCTCCTGCAAGGACAGCGATGGTCAGCTAGTGACGGACCCGGATAACGTTCTGAAGATATGGAGAGATCACTTTAGAAATTTACTGGATACTGACACCACTCCAGAAGACCCCGCTCCAATCCATGACGATGGTATTAACTGTCCACCTCCGAGCCAGAGCGAGATACGTATGGCCATCTCCCGCCTTAAAAACAACAAAGCTGCTGGAGCCGATGGTCTCCCTGCTGAATTGTTTAAGGCTGGCGGGGAGGAGCTGATTAGGAGCATGCATCAGCTCATGGAGAACATCTGGCAAGAGGAGAGCATGCCCGGGGATTGGAGTCTCAGTCTGTTATGTCCCATATACAAGAAAGGAGATCGTAGTGAATGTAAGAACTACCGTGGAATAAGCCTATTACCAATTGCGTACAAGGTCCTTTCAAGCATATTGTGTGAACGTCTAAAGCCAATTGTAGAAAAACTAATTGGACCATATCAGTGCGGCTTTAGACCTGGCAAATCTACGACGGATCAAATATTCACCTTACGACAAATCCTGGAAAAAACCCATGAAAAGCAGATCGACACCTACCACCTCTTTGTCGACTACAAAGCTGCCTTCGACTCTCCGATAAGGAATAGGCTTTATGAGGCCATGTCTGAGTTTGGTATTCCTGCAAAGCTGATTCGACTTTGCAAATGTACCTTAGACAACACCAAATCCTCTGTTAAGATTGGTAAGGATCAGTCTGAACCATTCAACACGGAAAGAGGTCTCAGGCAGGGCGATAGCCTGTCCTGTACACTATTTAACATAGTTATGGAGAAGGTGATGAGAAAGGCTGGTATCAACATGTCTGGCACCATATTCCACAAAAGCCACATGCCACTAGCCTACGCCGATGATATAGATATCATTGGCCGAAATCTGCGGGATGTTACTGCAGTTTTCTCATCGCTAGAAAAGGAGTCAGCAAAAATGGGTTTAGCGGTCAACGAGGACAAAACAAAAATAATGATTTCGACGAACAAAGAGTCCTCTCGATGGGGACGCACCGTGAACGTTGACAATTATTGTTTTGAGGTAGTCGACGAATTTACCTACCTCGGATCTTCCGTCAACAAGATGAATAATGTCAGCCAAGAAATTAAACGGAGAATAGTGCTAGCCAATAGATGTTTCTACGGACTTCGGCAGCACTTTAGTAACACCACCTTCTCTCGGAATACTAAGAAACAGCTATACCAGGTGCTTATCTTACCTGTTCTGTTGTATGGTGCCGAATCATGGGTGCTTACTACAACGGACATACAAAACCTGGGAGTATTCGAGAGAAAAGTACTCCGAAAAATATATGGACCTATCTGTGTCGAAGGCCAGTTTCGCCATCGGATGAACCATGAGCTGTATGAGCTTTACCACGACATCGACGTAGCTAAAAGAGTCAGAATCCAACGACTTCGATGGCTGGGACATGTTGCCAGGATGGATGTAAATGCTCCAGCGAGAAAGGTGTTTGAAGGCGAACCTGAAGGACGGCGCAGAGCAGGGAGACCCAAACTCCGTTGGAAGGACCAAGTGGTAGGCGATGTGCCATCATCTGGTAGGACTAACTGAAGAACACACGCAGAAGACCGAAGCGTGTGGAATTCTTTATTACTTCAGGCCTCAAATTTATGAACTACGTTTCGTAAATTGTAATTGGCCACTTAAGTAAGTAAGTAAGTATAACATTTTGGAGGAAAAACCCTTAGTCTAGCCACGCCCCTTTTGGTACCTCCCATACAAATGTACCACTCCGCCCTCTTAAGAAAATTTTTTGTTTACTGAGGGAAAGAGTATATTTTATTTATTTTCACGACTAAAACTTTCTTGCTGGTTTTTGTATCAAATCAACCCTAAGGCTCAGGGAAGCGGGAGTAGTTTTTATCCGATCTTGCTCATCTTTGGAGGGACATTCCCAATTTTTTATATTTGTTTAGGGCCAAAGTCACTTTATACGCCTTTCCAAAATGTTCGATCTAAAACTTAGCTTGCATTCTAAAATAAAACATGTCCCGCGTGGGTGATAAAATTTACCTCGTAAATTTTGTACCCACTGTGAAAAGAGAACGATTTCGTTCTAACATGGTGAGGGGTTAAATGTGGCATGGGAGATTTTCTTATTTGAGTTTTTTTTATCATTATTCCCTTGGGAAAAGCCAGAATCTATCATTGAAGGGCTCCAAGCAGCTAAGTACGTCCGATAGATCACTAGTTTATGGGCCATGACACGGATCATCCGTTCAGCAAATTTTCTACCACTGAACGGATGAAGTCACAACGTTGGTCCACATAATTGGCACGCTACAACCAAGCTTCTTACAGAATACGTAACAGAAGTTACTGAAACTCAACACAAAGGCTCTTTTTTTGGCTTGGGCAGCCCCATGAAATTAGGATCGGGTGAGAAGAAAAAGAAAGAACCTCCTCAAAGTTAAAGACCACCTCAAAATTTATAAGGCCCCTGTTTTAAAAATATGCACCTGGAATGTCCCAAGGATCTACAGAGATGGTGCCATTTATCGAGGGAGGGAGAGTTTGTATGGGAGGTGAGAGTAGTTTTTGACCGATTGGTCTCATCTTACTACTCAACCTCCACTTGGTGTAGGGAAGCTTGCATACAAGCTTGCATACAAAATTTCAGCTTGATTGTCCTTAAACTACAACTGTAATCATAGGGATACCCCAAAAAGGGGGAGTTTGTATGGGAGGTGGGAGTAGTTTTTGACCGATCGAACTTAGAACTTAACCTCTTAGAACTTAACCTCCGCTTTGAGGATAGAAGCTTGCATTCCAAATTTCGATATCTCTTAAACTGCGGCTGTAATCGCTGGGAAATACAGACGGACAGATGGACAGACGGTCACCTTTAAATCGACTCAGATTTCGATGCTGATCATTTATATATATATTGTCATACCTACCACGCCTCCTTATGGGCGTTACAAATGGAAGAACAAAATGAATATACCCTTCACTCCGTTCATGCGCATGGTGAAGGGAATAAAAATGCACGGTGATTGCAATCTCAGTGGTCGTGTGTCTTGTGCTTGACACAGTAAGTGTACCAAATATGGCGGGGTAATTCGTTTACATAATGCATACAATGTCCTGCCGATTGTACTTAAGCCTATCTTAGCGAATTTAATTGGACCTTATCAGTGTGGCATTAGACCTGTAAAATCCATGACCAATCAGATATTCATACTACTACAAATACTGGAGGAGACTCAATAAATTAAGATCGACACCTTCCGTTTATCGATTACAAAGCTGCATTCGACCATCTGATACTACAGAAACTATAAGATGCTAAGGCTGAATTTGATCACCCAGCGAAGCTGATACGACAAGAAGTCTTCAGTGAAATTACATAAAAATCTGACAGAGCTGTTTCCTACCAATCAAGGTTTTAGGTAAATCGATAGACTGCCTTGCGATCTCTTTAAATAATAACGTACCTTCTGGAATAAAAGTCACATTCTGCTCGCATATGCCGATGATATAGTGGGAAATGGCCAATGACAGCGGGATGTTACTGTAACCTTTTCAAGCGTTGAAAAGTAGTCGACAGAAGAAGAAATAACATATTTGTTTCAACGACAAAGAGTCTTCTCTTTTGAAATGTTGCGTAAACCTTGACAACTATAACTTTAAAGTGGTAGAGTATTGGCTCTGTCGTAAACAAAAGGAAATAATGTCAGTCTATAAATCAGGGGACTAGTATTGGTTGCACACCACTGCTTCTATGCTGTAAGAAAACGATTTAAGGACAAAGTCTTCTATCGCGGAACAAACATTCATTCCACCAGACAATGATCCTACCTATTTTGTGCTACAGCTCAAAATCCTGCTTAATGAAGCATGAAAAATACTTCGCGAAATATTTGGACCCATATTCTTTAACGGCGAATACCGTCGCACAGTGGGGTATTGAACACCCAAAACGGAGATTAATTCAAGGAAGCGTCCGATCTTAGACAAATTTGGCACGGATGATCCTTTTGCTATAAGATCGATTTGTTTGAAGTTTTTAAGAAATCGGTCCATATATACATATAGTCCCAATATATATACTTATATGTATATTTACTGTAGAAGAATCAAACCTTTATAAAAGGTACGGTTTGTATTCGATCTCTTTGAAATTTGATATTGACTTATGTTTTAAATGTTAAAAATATATATAAATGCTTATGTACATATGCATACACACCTTTGTGTTTATATACAGGGTGGACCATAGAGCAATCTCGGCGGGGTGGGGTGGAGGCGTTGGGAAAGGAAGAAACTGCCCATGGGAATTCATTATTACAGCGTCATTCCAAGTTGTAGAATATCTAATGCAAAGCGTGCACAGAATGCTCACGGTTTCTAATCGGCTAGCCGGTATCTTTAGCAGCGGTCTCCGCTACAGGCGCAACATTCTCCGCTCTGTAGGATGAAAGTAGTATTTTTGGTTGCGTATTAATCAATAACGTACACTCAGGCTAAAATTTGGGAATGATATTGGCAATAGTGCCCTCAGATAGTCTATTATGCACACTTATTGATGAACGAAGAGCTCGAAAAACATATTTCGCATGTGTCGATAAACAAGTAGGTGCCGTTTGTTGTGAATCTAAAATAGAAAGCGTGTAAATTCACAACAACGCGAGAAGCATCCCATACCTCATTCATAGGTTGTTAAGGGAAAGTAAGTTTTTTTTTAAGTTTAAATTGTTTATATAACGTTTCCCTACATAAGCAACAGTTTCACTGTTCCATTCATCAAATGATTTTGAATTGGGTTGATTTTGTAGCAGTTACAATAAGACTGTTGTTCTCCATGGCGTATGAGAATATTACTTATGACTTTATTACACCATGTCAAAAAAAGAGCCTAAAACGTGACAAATTCCCCTATACGATACTTACTAACTTCAAATCGATATAAAATTGTTATGGCATGTAACTTGACAAAACGAATGATGCAGAACTTCTTCTTTTTGGGGCTAATTTCACGTGCGGTTCTCAGAATTGAGTCCCAAAATCAGGTGTTGCACTGTGTTATGGACGATACCTGTCTATCAATAGGCAACGAAATAACTTTAGGGCAACGTTGACCATGTGGAGTAGGTAATATTTGTGCGAAAATTAAAATGGTATCACAATGAGAACTATAATTGTTATATGTGTCAACTGCAATGCAAGCGACAGAAAAAGTTTAATTGCCTTAGTGTAAACTTATTATTAATATACTTTGCTAAATTTAACAGGATTTGACAAATCGACTTGACAGCCCACTCTTGATGTTAGCATTTACAATTAATTCAAATATATGTTAATATACTTACACTGTTTGATGTACTATATAAGTATAACAAAAACATCGTGCCACCACCGCCGCCAAAGAAGTACTCATATTTTGGTTTGTACATAATTATTTATTTGTGCCTAGCTTGGGCAAATATTTCAACTTGGTTTAACATGCCGACACATTCATTGCCACAAAAACGTAAACACAAATACATATACATTTAATGAAGATAAATCGCATGATACGCACTCTCACGCATGCCAAAGACATAAGTTGCCCTCGAGCGTTTGTATAATTACTGACTTTAATAATGTCTACGCTGCGGGAAATTATAACTTTGAATTAATTTACTAACACATATTGCAAAATATTAAAACTCGCACGACGCATTCTCATGCTCAAGCTCACACGCACACACAGTCGCACACAGTAAACCAATTACAAGCATTTCCGCTTTGATTATTGCAAAAAAAAAAAAATAAAAACAAAAGCCCATGTATGGATATATATGTACGCTCAAATATACCCGCATGAAAGTATATTACATTATTGTATCGCGATGCATAAATATTATGTGTATGGAATGGTGTGAATCTTCATGGCCGTGGGTGTGCGCGTAATGCTGACATTTAATCATTCTGAATTGTATATAATTATTAATACTATTAATGTGTTATGTGTGCACGTACACACACACACTCGCGTATACCATGTGTCATGGCAACAATTTTGTGATGGGTGGAAAGACTAACGAAGAAAAAACCACAGGCGTGAAAATTAACCATGATTAAAAATGCATATACAATTTAATTTGTTTCCTTGAGCAAAATTTGTCGTGGTAGTTGAGCCAAAGGCCAAGAGACTATGGACATTTGTTAATTGCACACATTGGCGCTGCTGTCGCCATTAATGGCTTTTCATTATAAACGAATTTATCAATATTGCTATTAAAGGAACTTTGTAAATTGGTGGAGAGCCAACGAAGGACATTTGCTTATGGGAATATGTTTTAAATTTGCTGTAAGATTAACGATGATTTCGTAAATTACAAAATTTGAATAAAAAATGAAGTGGATGGGTGATTCCACAGTAATGGTAGCAAACTGTTGTTTAAAATAATTTATTTAAGATTGCCAACCTGCATTGTATAAAAGGTGTGAAATCCAGAAGATTTGAACATTGGTAAAAGTGACGGCAAAAATTGCAAATACTTTGACCAAGTCTTTTAAAGAAATATAAATTTACTGTTTATAATAACATTGAGTTTACCCTAAAAAAGTTTCTTGTGTTTCAAGACAACTAACATCCACTTCTATTTAAATTATATTAATGTCACGTAGACGATACTCGACGCTATTTCCTGTATTGACATCAAATATTTCCTTTTTTGGAATTGATTCTATAGTATCTTGCACTAGCACATGTTACTACCATGATTATATTCTGATTTAAATCACTTGCCTAAAATTGTATACCATTACTATGATTTACAGTAGCTTCCATAGACCATTGTTGGCGTTTAATCTTAGAAATATTGTTACAAATTGCTTTTTTATTAGGGGCCTCTTGCAGTCGCTTATAATCTCTCCCTTTATCACTATATAACACAACAATCACAGTGACCCCATACTGCCTATCACTGGCAAACAGACGATTTATTTGTGCTGCATACGTTTATTATTGGCACAAAAAAAGCCTTTTAACAAAATTAAAAGCTCAACCCGAAAGTGAAAAAAGGCAAACAATGGCTATGTCGTCATCACACAAATATACTATGCAAAATTGCTATAAAAAGAGTAGAGTTTTTTGATGTCGAAGTTGAAATCGATGGCAATAAAACAAAGTTTATCCGACAAACCTATTATGTAAATAGCAACAGCAACAACAAAAACATTAATAGCTTTTGTTGTTATTTTGTGTGCGTATGTGTTGGTTGGAGAACATTAAAGGTTGGTAGGTTTGAATCTTTGTTAAAAAATAAAAACAATAAATTTATGTCATTGATGGGGCGTAGTGGCTTTTGAATGTAATTTCTTAGCACAATGGGTGGAATTAGAGAAATATGGATGTAGTACCAGTGAAGTAGTATTAGTAGTAGAAACATCAGTTTGATTTTCTTTGCAATATACCAAATTGAGCTATACGAGAAGTTACTGCTAGAACAATTTGCTAACCACAATATACTATGGTAAAGTTGGCCCATGTGAGAAGGCCGACTTCTTACATTATAAAGTGTGATTCATTTAGAGATTCTTTTACAGACCACGCATTACTGTAGTCTAGCTGGTTCCTTGTTTAATTGGATATTGTCTGACAATTTTTCGTAGAGTGATCTACACGTAATTATGCCTTCATGCGAAATATAGCGTTCTTGGAAAATTATTTTCGCTCAATACGCGCAACATATGCTGTGCGTACATAATCGACATTTCGAGCCCAATATTGCCAATATCGTTCAATAGTGTGATTCTCAGTGAACTCAGCTGTCTGTTGAGAGGAGAATATTGTGGAGTGTGGCTAATTTGTGGTGAATTTCTCGCAAGAAACTTGGTTTGTTAGCTTAGAAGATTTATTTTAACAATTGGAGTCGCTTCACTGAAGTTGAAGTTGTAATTTCAGTCAATAAGCTGTGATACAGCTTTTGAGACGTTAGAATCATCGTTCAATCTTTGTTTTTAAAATTGGGCCAGACAAAAAATAACCGTCAATGAGGAGCGTTACCACACCATGACAACGAATTTCTTGCAAAATTAAGTTAAAGCCCGTATTGTCTGCTACGTTTGGTAGCATTATGACGCACCCAGTATGCGACACGATAGCTTTCCTGGAAAATTATTTTGGGAAACACCTAATTTTTGTACTTTAGGCCTATCAGTTGGCCGCATAGGTCTAAATTTTTTTCGTTAGAGTTTTATGAAATCGAAAGTCTTCTCCGATAAGCTAGCCATGATTCAGAACATTTAAGCCAAGATTACTGACGTTATACGCGATATACTGCTTGCTATGCTAATCGAAAGATGGACTTTTCGAATAGTAGCACCGACAAACTTTTGAACAAAGCTATTGTTATTAAGTAAATGTCACAGATCCTTGTTTCGGGTTATGATAAAGATTTCAACATCGCTTTTTATTTTAAGTATTTTATTTACAATTAAAAATCAAACTTATAAATGAATCTCTCTTTAGTTTAGTTCTAATTTTCTTCCTTTTCTTAATAAATATTAAATATTAGATTGCAAACATAAAAAATGATATATACGCGAACAGCATGTAACTTTTTTTAAAGATGTTGCCAGTCTTGTAGCAGTTCGCAAAATCTTCTCCTTTATGTTGTTAAAGAAATCGCAAATGGGTCTGTCAGACTTTTCCCAATTTTCATTGAAATCTTCATTTCAGTCAGTGTCATCATTGTAATCTCAGCCTTAGCATATAATAGTTTCTGCACTATAGAACTATTGAATGTAGCTTTGTTATCGATAAACAGATGGTAGGTGTCGATATGCATTTCTTGGATCATTTCCAGGATTTGTTGTAGTGTGAATATTTGGTCGCTTGTGGACTTACCAGGTCTAAAGCCACACTGATAAGGTCCAACCAGGTGAAGCTAGGATGAGCTTAAGTCTTTCCCATAACACTCTTGGCTGGACCTTTTATGCGTTGGTAAAAAGCTGACCCTGCAATAGTTGGTATCCACTTGAATCTCCGGTCTTAAGCAAAGGACATGAAATACTCAGATTCTCATCGTCGAGCATTCATCTCTTTAGTCAAATCGTGTTTATGAGCTGCTACATGCATGTTTCCAGCTCATCGTTGATGCCCTTAAAAAGCTCTGCCGGGAGTTCACCGACTTCCATGGCATTATTGTTTTTAAGACTTGCAATTACCGTGCTTGTCGTCGGTGGTTGCCGTGATGTCGTCACTTATACTGCCTTGGAGTACGGGTAAAGTCCGAAAGTGTTCCCTCCATATTTGCAACACACCCTCCGTGTCCGTTACAGGTGGCGATCCTAGTTCCGTCACAGTAAGCGCCGTCCATTGGCTGCAGTTTTGACTTTTATGCAGCATGCAGAATTCTTCAGACATTACGCGGCATTCCTCATCGTACAAGGAAAGGTTGAAGCGTGATTTTACATAGCGTTAAATTCGAAATATGCTATGTTGGGAGTATTAGAATTAGAAGGGTTTGTTTAAAATAATTGACACAGTTGATTGGGGTAGGGATCGGCTATCTCGGTAGCACTTAGCTTTGTGATGTCCAGCTTCCTTTGCGCTTGGTCACGCATGTATTTACCAGGTGGTGATCCTAGTCTATACGTACTTGCATAACGCATGAGGCGTGTCTTTCATCTATACCACTTGAGCAATCTGGTTGCCTGAATTTTCATCAGGGGCTCTCCAAGCAACAAGTGGATATCATTATGCAGGAATCTGGTTCCATTCCATACCATATTTCTTGTCGACGCGAAGCTAACCAGTCTGAAGCCGTTATCGGAGGTATTGTAGTGTAGACTGAATTTTCCGACTGCTGATCCCATCCTATTTTTAACATTTATTTCTCCCAGAACAATTTTAATCTCATGAGCAGGCTTCCTGTCACATATTTCCTCCAGTTGCTCATAGAATTCGTTGTAATTATCCTCGTTTTTTGTTTGGGCGTGTACACAAATCAGCGTTATGTTAAACTAGGTGGTCACTTATAGGGTTACACCGCGAGACCAGAAGCCGAAATATTTGCCGTCTATGAATCCACATCCAAATTCGTGACTTTCTGCATGGCAGCTCTAAAAGATGTCGCAGTTTTCGTCGTACTCATTCCTGTCCCGTCCTCGCATTTCCTGTATGTCGGTGATGTCAGCCTTGTATTTGTCGAGGACTACCGCCAATGAAAAAGACACACCATATCTACAGAGAGTTTGGGCATTTTAGGTACATATCCTTCTATCATTCGCGTGGGTTGTCAACATTTAGGGGGTTTCTTGTTTTTTCATTTCTTCCTGTAGTGTTTTTATTTAAGGCGGGTGCTTTATTAGGCCACCGCGCCTGTTCTTAGTTTCTTAGAGCAGCCACAGCCGCTAAGAGAGCCTTTGTATTGACCTTCAGTTGCTTGTTGTAGCCAAGACTCATCGGTAGTATCATGTCATTTAGGTTGCTCGACACTGCGCCTTCTCACATTTGCTACCACTGAACGAATGTTCAGTAGCATTATGAGGACATGTCTTATGGGTGCACATAAATAAATTCGGATATCGAACAGTGTGTTTTGCTTTTGGAATAATACCTAAAATTGAAGTACGCCACAGTCTGTTGTATGGTCCCTATACTCAGTCCATATCATGGGAATAACAATCGACATATCAAGTGATTATTTATTCCAAACAGTTAAATTTTTTTCACTTTATAAGCATCATATAATTAAGGTCTAAGCTTACCATTGCGTAAAAGTCAGTTCACGATAAATAAAACAAAAAGGATCGTCAATACAATTTCAAGATATATTCCCGCAAGTCGTTGCATTTTATTGGAATTAAAACAACAACAAAAGATGCAAACAACAAGTATATAGCGCATATAATATATCATGTTTTACCCCACAGTGCACAAAAACTCATGCCTACGACAGACTAAATAAACAGACACATATATACATATGTAATTTACCAACGAGTCATGCGTCTAGACAATGTAAAAAATTAAACAAAAACTTTTGGCTCAACTATATTTTTCTCTTACACATTTTCAAAAATAGTTCATATGTTACGAGGGCAAAGGTCCAATTCCCTTTAAAATGTTTGTTGCTATGATTATTGTTGCAATTGTTGTCATTGTATCCTTTCATCTCTGCTGCTCAATAGCACAAATAAATGACCACTTTACAATTCAAACAAAATGATTATAAAAATAACCATGACGACGACAACAACAGCCAGTCAACATCATAATAAAAATAGAAACAGAGTATACAGCAGCAGATATTAATAAATGTATATTATGTACATCATGTGCATGTGAAAGTTATATAAATACAATATATTTACTTGTATGTTAGTTTAGTACACAACCAACCAACCAACCAATACACGATTTTAAATAAAACGATTGCAAATATAAATATCATAAATTATAAAGCAATTTATTTTGTCATAAATATTTGTTGAAAATTACAAACGAAAAATGGAACAAAATCATCATAGTAAACTCTCACAATGTCGTAGCAACAACAAAAAGGCGGACACTGAACTGAAAACTATGTGTGTATACATTTTGTGTAACATTTTGTATCGTTTGCAAAAACAAAGTTCAATTGAGTTGAGCTGAGTTTCGAACTAAAACTGTATGAGTACACCCCATAAATGGCCACAATAAATTTATTATCATTCAATAACAGATAACAGGGGAGAGGAAAAACAAAAACAACAAAAAATGCTACAACAAAGTAGCTAGAAATGTAATATTTTTAGCATTTGACATTCTATTCATGTTTAAAATAGACTTCCGTTTGCAAGGTCTTTTCATAGGAATAGTGGTGGGCAAAATTGTGTGGATGACAATAATACTAATTTATTGTTAACATAGATAAGGGGCAGTAAAGTGGACGAAAATTAATTAAATGGTTGTAATTATTTATAATATATTGCAGTTGATGACATCGTTACATTTAATTGGAAGCTACTAAGTTTTCTTTAGCAAATGTGATAATAATTGTGAACAAGTTGAGGGTGCTATATTTTACCAAAGTTTTGGATAATTAGTTATATTTCGGTATCTTTAATGCGGGTATCATTTGAAGACTTATTTTTTCTTTTGATGTGATGAGTAATATAAGAAAAGGTGAGATGCAATTTTAAAAACTAGTAAATATAAAAATATTAAAATAATAAAAAATATTAATGATTAAAAATATTAGAACTATTAAAAATATTAAAAATATTAAAAATATTAATAACATTAAAAATATTAAAAATATTAGAACTATTAAAAATATTGAAAATATTAAAATTATTAAAAATATTAAAAAAATATTAAATGTATGAAATATAATAAAAAATACAAAAATATTAAAAATATTAGAAATAATAAATATTAAAAAAATTTTAAATGTATAATAATAATAAAAAATCCAAAAATATTAAAAATAATAAAAATATTAAAAATAGTAAAAATATTAAAAATATTAAAAATATTAAAAATATTAAAAATATTAAATACATGTAATATAATAAGAAAACCAAAAATATTAAAAATAATAAAAATATTAGAAATAATAAAAATATTACAAACATTAAAAATAATAAAAGTATTAAAAATATAATATATATGAAATATATGAAATATAATAAAAAATCAAAAAAAAATAAAAATACTAAATATATTAGATATAATAAAAATATTAAAAATCTATATATATAAAAATGGTGGCAAAAATGTATAGTAATTCATAAAGCGACGTTCATCAGGGGCAAATTCCAAGGAGAGGAAATCCTTATCCCACGAATTCCTATTATTCTAACCAATCTTATCTTCCAAATTCAAGCGAATTCAACTCCCCATTCTATTGGCTTTTGCGATGACAATCAATAAATCGCAAAACCCATCAATGAAAGTTTGAGGGATCAATCTCGAATTTCCCTTCTTCAGCCGTACGTTGTCTGTTCGTGTATTGGCAAACCGTCTTCATTGTTTGTTTTTACGCCGGAAAACAAATCGAAAAACATTGTTAATCAGATCGCTCTTCAGCGCTCTTCACTTATTTCGATTAAATTCAAATAAATCACATTAAAATTTTAACTAACTGTGTTATACTATACCCCCTTGAGCTTATATGAATTCGTTACCTTAGGAGCGAGACGAAGTTTGCAGGGTCCGAAGTTGTATCGCAGAACAACGTTTGCCGGGTCAGCTAGTATTATATATATTTAAAATATTAAAAATAACAAAAATATTAAAAATAATTAAAACATTATAAATATTACAAATATTAAACATATAAAAAATAATAAAAATATTTAAAATGCTAAAAATAATAAAAATATTATATTGGATTAGGTTTCTGACTGAATTTGTGTATGATATATGCAGTCTATGCATTTCATTCCATTTATCCAATGATTAGAAAAGAAACAACAAAACTTCTGCATTTCTGACTGATACTGTAACTTATACACATGCAATCACATAATTTCTCGTGTCCTTGTTAGGCATAATAATCGTATACAATATGAATGCACATTATGAATGAGGTATACCTTTGCCATTGCAGAAGTGCATTCACACAGAAATCAAGACACTAGGAAATATCATTCCATTCGATATATGCAGAGACAAGCAGAGTTGCCGACCCCCATTCAAGGATGTTTGACACTCAAATGGACTGCAGTTTCTATGCATAGCGAGTGAGGCAAGTCAGTCATTCATACATTCGTTCATTCATTCATTCGTTCATTTATTCGTTCATTCAATGACTCTCCAAATATATGAAAGAATGTCGACTGGTTGGCAGCTTAAATAGGTTATCTATTCGTAGAGCTCAGAAAGTTGGTCACTTACAGTTTTATGTGATTGCTGAGGAATTTTTTGTTGTTGCTGCTCTTCTTCAATTTAGATGCAATGAAGTTCTGGTAGTGCAACAATACACGTTGTATGGCACAGGAATATGTGCAACAATTTTTTTTTTGTACGATACGAATGAATTCGTTCTATGCAATCGTTACGGGTCATTGGTAGAGATAGTGCGAGTGTATAGGAAAGTTCTAAATTATAGTTACGGAAAACTAGAGTTTTATGGTGATAACGTGCTTTGTTTTCTTAAAGAGAATGGGTGGGGGAAATATTTAGTTGTTTAAATGTAAATGTATTGTTGTAAACTTAATATTGAATATGTTATAGTTGGAAGTAGTTGTTATTCGATATTGTCAATCAATCTGAGTTGGTATTCAAAGAAATTCATAAATGAAAATATGTACATAGCATAGTAACGGGTTTAGAAAAAGAAAAATTTTAATTTTAATCAGAAAAACTCCTCTCAAGGTAAGATTTTTCGTGACACAATAGTTCAGTCAAGAATTTCTTGTATGTATTTTGTTATTCGCATTTAATGATCTGTGTCGTCTCCCTAACCAATTTCCCAACTGAATACCGCTGGAAGCTACTATTACTATAAAGCATTGGTAAGCATAACAATATGGCGGTGCTTCTGTGACGTCGCACAAAAAGCGTCAGTGCTGTCAAATTGTGCATGGTGAAAAAGTTGCGCTCTGCTTACAATCGAGCTATCGTGCTTTCCCAAATAACGGTGAATATTCTTTCTATGTCTGCACTTTTTTTTGTATGTTGAATGCGAAACAAACGTGTTTGATGTTTCTTTTATAACACTCAAGCAGAGACGGACTCTTTTTAATCAAACAAAGCTTTCAACTACGTGTGTACTGCCGATCGTATCTGGGTGAAAAATATATTATTGCCAGCCTCGCGAGGCTATGGGATGCCTATCACTATTTTAAAATGGATGGGTTTATCAACAGGCAAATGGATACGATGACTTATGAGATTTGTCAAACCTTTTAAAAAACAAACAATTTGTAAGTATGTGCAACAGAAAAAACAGTTTAAAATTATTAAAAATGTGTAAAATTTAAACATATTTCAACTGGCAGACTTTGTCGACTATTAGCTATTAGTCCATCACTTTGCTAGGTGCGGCGCATAATATTGCGATGTTGTTGTAACAGCTGGTGGTTAGCTGGGGTAATAATTCTTTATACCGATTTTTAATTTATCGGCACTCGATCGGGCATATAATCCGATTATCATACGATCATTGTTGGCAACTCTGTTTCGTTCCTTTGTAGATAACAAGGTTTGTGTCAAGGATTGTTAGGTGTTGTTGTTGTGAGTTTTAACCGCTAAATTCCACCAGAGATTTTTGTAGTGGAAGCATCTAGAATGAGTTTTGTTGGCTGCAGAACTCGAAAGTATTTGAAAAGTAATTAATTTTCCATCGATGTTGATTTGGCCAGTGCCCCGGCCGGGAATCGAACCCGGCACCTTCGGATTGCTCCTCGCTACCTCGCTTCCACTGAGCTTTCGAAGGGCACCCTAATATTGCGATCAGTATCATTGTTTAAAAATATTTAAAGTATTAAAAATATTAAAAATATTAAAAATATTAAAAATATTAAAAATATTAAAAATATTAAAAATATTAAAAATCCCCTTAACTAAATATTATTGGCGAATATAACTATATTCAAATCAAATCTAACATTTTGTAGCATGGTGTACTTACAATCTGTATACAAGTTATAAAAGATTGGTTTACTTTACATTTTATTAATCGTATGTAATTTTGCGACTCTATTGTGTATCCTCTCACAGCACCCTTAGCGCAATCACGACTTGCAACATACCTTGCTAAAAGAGAAATATCCCTTCTTCAAATTTCAATTGATTACATACTTCATTGTATCTTCTTTTTTTACCATACGACAAATTTTACACTCAATATCATGCAGCATGAAGCTACTACCATTGAATGCTCTGCACAGCAACTCATGGACACTAAAATTTGACAAGCAAATTGAATAGCCGTAGAAAATGACGTATTCTTGTTTCCACTATTGCTGGCACGAGAAAAAGCCAAACAAAGTAGGACAGAGGAAAAAAAGTCAAACTTTGCACATGAATTAATCGATGCAAACAAGAATCGAAACTGATGGAACATGAACACAAACATGCCTCTATGATTTTCCAGGACACTGGATCCAAAACATGCAGCCACTGCTACTGCAACAAAAACCGGCTGCAAAGCTCAAAACAAAAAATGCAGCAGAAATCCCAAAGGTATAAGAAAAGATGACATGATGCATCGTGCGTCACAAAACATAACTAATGCTCATTTTTCACACATATTCAGTAAAAACGAAGCAAACCAAAAAAAAACCTACAAGTGGCAAAAGTGTAAAAATGATGCAGCAACACGATACGTTGTCCCTTTGGTTTTTGTGTGTCGGTTAGGTGTTGTTATCGGTGTGAACACCACAAAATGGCAACAGCTAGCAACATCATGGATGCAACACTGCCACACGAGGTGTAAATGAAAAAACCCAAACTTTAATGTGGTAGTGTTTTGTGTGCGGTGAGAAAAACATGAACATGTATCGAGGGTTTTTTGCCCACCCTTAAGCAGCAAATTTCTTTACAACGCAGCACCAGTCTATGTGAACACATTGACAAACAAGATTTGTGTTCGTCTGCATATATTTTTTCTCCGTGGTTGTTTAAGTAGTTAAGCATGTTTTCTTAGAAACGAATAAAAACTATTAAGGAAAAGGGGAATAAGAGCTAGTTTTTTTCCCTAAGTGAGGAATTGGCAAAGATGCCGAGTCATGGTATACTGTTATCCAACGTCTAAACGACAGGAAGATGAGCTGTGACATTTTCTACAAAGGAATTCGCTTAACTGCATAAACACTTGACTTTTTTTGAGCCTTCGTTAGTTTAAGCTATGGGCCAACAAACGAAAACTCTAGTAATAAGAGTATATATTTACATAGGAAAATAAAAAGATGTTTTCACTTAATGATTGCCTTAGGCGTGCGTAGTCGAACTTTAAAAAACTGCAGATCACTTTGCAGGTACACATTTTTCTGGACCGGTAAAGATCTAATACATGGTAGTTATAAATGTATTGTGCGGCATAGACTACAGTGATTCTGCAAAATTTTACAGAAATAACAGATGAGGGAAGGGAGAGGTAATTGCGGATCCTTTTTTTGCTAAAGGGGAACGAAATTTCAATAACGTTGTTTCTGATTTTGAAACCTAACACAAAAAAATCGAACAAACTTCGCTGCGAAGGGACAGCTAATAGGTATGAATATTCAACAAATATATTGAGAAACGGACACAAAAAAGATTGAGGAATTCTAAAATTCTTCTGGTCTCATATTTTACGTGTGAGAAACATAATACCCATCACGTTGCGTATACGTCCCTGCATACTATTTTACCATGGATGTTACCAAATTTTAGATTTTCTTGCCTTTAAGTTGGAAAATACAGAAACATTGTTGAAAGTTAGTGCACTTACATTTTAAAGTTATTTTTGGACCGGACCAATCCTTCTTCCACCTCTAATATAAGTATATATAAAATAATGTCCAAATACAGCGAAATTTACTTTATAAAAGCCTTAGATGAAATCTGTTTAATTTCTACAAGAACAGATGAAAAGATCAGATGAAAGAACAAGAGAACGAGGATATAGAGCGATACATGGATAGAGGACCAACATTTTTACCAGAGAGTAAAATCAATCCTGTAAGGACTAGGATGGAAATCTGGTTACAGGTACTCATAGTGTGCTGCATATATGGAGAGAAAACTTCCAGCAACTGCTCGTTCCAGAAGGCAAAGCAAATGAAGGTATCATACCAATTATTGACGACGGCTTATTTTTTAGATTCATAACTAACGGCACCTACTTGTTTATCGACGAATGCGAACGTCACTGTTTGAGAAGCTCTTACTATACACGACGATTGAATCTACGCTTAATATTGCGAAGTTGCTGTCAACAACATTTGAGGAGCCGACAATGAAAGAAAATTTTATTTATCCTTCTTCCACCTCTAATATAAGTATATATAAAATAATGTCCAAATACAGCGAAATTTACTTTATAAAAGCCTTAGATGAAATCTGTTTAATTTCTACAAGAACAGATGAAAAGATCAGATGAAAGAACAAGAGAACGAGGATATAGAGCGATACATGGATAGAGGACCAACATTTTTACCAGAGAGTAAAATCAATCCTGTAAGGACTAGGATGGAAATCTGGTTACAGGTACTCATAGTGTGCTGCATATATGGAGAGAAAACTTCCATCAACTGCTCGTTCCAGAAGGCAAAGCAAATGAAGGTATCATACCAATTATTGACGACGGCTTAGATTGTCCACCACCTAGCAAAGCATAGGTAAAAAGAGCAATACCGCGGCTGAAAAAATCAAAGCAGTCGGAGCAGATGGACTTCCGTCTAAGCTCTTCAAAACCGGTGGCGATTAACTGATAACGAGCGTGCACCAGCTCCTGCGCACGGTTTGGCTTAATGAGTGCATGCCCGACGAATGGAATTTAAGTGTATTATTGTCCTGTGCTGAAAAAAGGTGATCCAAGTGTGTGCTCTAACAACACCGGGATCAGCCACTTACCCATCGCATATAAAGTCCTGTCGAGTGTGCTATGTTATCCAACCAGATCGGGTCTTATCAGTGTGGCATTAAGCCTGGTAAATCAACAACTGGCCAGATAATCACACAGATCGACATGTAGCATCTTTTCATCGACTATAAAGCTGCCTTCGACAGCCCGATACGGCAGAAATTACTCGAAGCCATGGCTGAGTTTGGTATTCCTGCGAAGCCGATACTTCTTTGCGGAATGACGCTGACTGACACGAAGTCTTCATTGGAAAGGACCTTATGGAGCCATTCCACACCAGACGAGGCCTAAAACAAGGCGACGGCCTATTGTGTGACCTCTTCAACATAGTGATGAAGCTGATAATGAGGAAAGCTGAAGTAAACACGGATGGCACGCTTTTCAACAAAAGCCACATGCTACTCTCGTACGCTGATCATGTAGACATCATCGGTCGAAAACTGCAGGATGTAACTGCAGCCTTCTCAGGTATACAGAAGGAATAAGCGAAAATGGGTCTAATGGTGAACGAGGATAAAACGAAGTTATTAGTTTCAACGAAAAAAGAATCTACTCGTTTGGGAAACTGCGTGAAAGTTGAAAGCTATAATTTCGAGGTGGTAGCTAATTTTATCTAACTAGGCTCCGCCATCAACAAAATAAATTATGTGAGCCCCGAAATCCGGAGAAAAATCCTGCTTGATAATAAATGCTACTACGGACTCAGCAACGATTTAATGACAGATCCCTCCCTCGATGAACAAAAGTCCAGCCATACCAGATATTGGTTCTACCTGTCTGAATGTGTGGTAAAGTATCCTGGATTATAACACAAGCTGGGACCGACCGTGGCATAGTGGTTAGAACACGCGACTACCATGCGGGAGATCGCAGGTTCAAACCTGAATCCAGTCATCTTAAAAAGAAAAAAAAAATAAATAAAATTTTCTTTCATTTTCGGCTCCTCGAATGTTGTTGACAGCAACTTCGCAGTATTAAGCGTCGATTCAATCGTCGTGTCTAGTAAGAGCTTCTCAAACAGTGTCGTTCGCATTCGTCGATAAACATGTAGGTGCCGTTAGTTGTGAATCTAAAAATAGAAAGCGTGTTAATTCACAACAACGCAAGAAGCTATCCCATACCTCATTCATGGGGTGCAAAGGGAAATTAAGTTTTTTTTGATGAATCGGTTCTGGCAGTATTTAAGAAAAAAATACTTCGTAAAATATATGGGCCCATCATCGTTAACGGAGAATATCGACGTCGTATGAATTATGACCTATACCCTGACATGGACGTGGTAAGACACATGAACTCTGTGTACGGCGCAGAAAAGGGCAACCAAAACTCCGTTGGAAAGACGAGGTTACCAAGAACCTTGCAAAACTTGGTGTGACTAACTGGAGAAGAAGCGCAGAAGATCGAAGCGCTTATAATATTTTTCTACGTGCGGTATATAATCCAATAGGATTGCAAAGATGTGCCAGCTAAGTAAGTTCTACTCTGAAGTTCAGTTCAGAATTCTGTTTATACCACCACAAGTCTGACTGGAAATAAACCCAAGTGATCAATTGTTTAAGAACAACTGAGTATATGCAAATACGTGTATTAACAAAAACATATCGTATTTTACTACTTATTAATACCAATCCTTGTATTATATTTTTAGATCTTGCTAAGATGTTGGTAAGTAAATAGATGATAGATTTGGTACTTGCCTTTGACCTGTGATTTATTTTCATTGCATTAATATTATGCCTTAGTTCGCATGATTGATATACAATGCAAAGCATCAAAGTTGAACGCAAAGACTCATCAAAGAAGCTGTGTTCCCCAACTTTCACTACAGCTGACACTTTCGCTCTTCAAAGGTAACTAACATCATTACAGTCACTACTGTAACGAACTAGAAATTATGTGGTAATATTACTACTGCAAAAATTAAGCAAATTCTAATTCACCATAATAAGATTCCCGCGAATAAATATGTAGATATGCAGGTATGTAAATTGAATCCAAAATCTTAAAACTCCCCTACCGCCTTGGCTGGCAAACAGCTATAATTGCATAGGTATACATGTCATGCATATGGCTGTATGTGTGACTGCACTTGTAACGATAACGATGTCATAGCCCTGACATGTTTTTTGGCACACCAACACATAAAACTGTGTCCTTATATCCCTGGCAGCTGCATCAGATTACTACAAGAAGAACGCTAAAAAAAAAAGAAAATTGCACCAGTTGTTTGCTCAATTGCAATCTGGCCCCTTTTTTTGGTGAGTGAGGGTGTGTGCACCATAAAAAACAAATATGTATACGGTAAAAGGTAAAGTGAAGTTTGTAGTTAAACTCAGCCAAGTTCTGTCCGTTATATGATGTTTGCGTTGTTAAGGAAATTTTAAATGTCTGACACAGCCATTAACATTTTTTTGAGGTAGTGAACATTGAAAAACAAAACAAATGAAAACAGTAAAGTTGAGATTTTCTCAACAATTTCTAAAGATAGGTTAAGAAGGATTACCAACAATCAATAAGTTGTGAACAGAAAATTAAGAAAATTGATCATTTTGCTGCTTATGTCCAATTTTGTCTCGTCCGTTTATATTACTTGTTTGTTTATAACACTATGACACAAAATCAAACTTTTTAAAAAACACCCGAACGTGGCTATATAGGTTCGATAGTACAACCGGAGCTGAGTAAAACCCTAGCTCAGTCTGGCTAGATTGGCTACCAATTTTTTTTTGGCACCATAAACTTTTCGAAACCCCTTGGATTCCTTGAAAAAAGGTGACATCAATTGTTGGCCAACAGTTTCTACAGTTTTTAATCTAGCTCTTTCTCTTCTTCAATAAAGTTTTAGCTAATAGTCCGCTTAAGAAACTGATATAATAAAATTTTCCAAAAAAAATTATACTTCCCTCGTTTATTTTTAAAAAACTTCGATAAAAATTCTGATTTTTTTACTATTTTTTATATAAGTCGTAGGGTATCCAGATTTTTTGCATACTCTATTCAGTGAAATTGTAGTTTAGGTAACACCGAAAAACTTCTCTGAACAAACCTATGCAATCTGAACAAGTCTAGGGATATTAAATAGCTCTCAAAACACACTATCTACTTTAAACAAATCAGTTTTTAAGAGTTTTGGGCCATTGTGCAATGTTTTTACTTGCTACCTTTACCAAAAACTTACTTATTGTATAACTGAATAACTTCTGTAAACAACCAATATGATCGGAATACTCCACCTCCTTAATTGTTCACAAAGAGCATTAGGGTGTTCCTTATATGGCATTTTTTCGAATTTCGTTAAAAATATGTATTAATCGCGATGTTGGTCATCTATCTTCACCTTACGTTTCTTTTTGCCAATATTAGGAATATATTGTGAGAAATTTTGTATCGATAATTGGACATTAGGGTGTGCCGCAATGAGGTTAAAGTATGAATTTGTTCTCAAATCAGTTTATTGCCGCTGAGTATTTTTTTTTCGTATTTATACTAAGTAGTAACAAGCCGTTCAATAGCTGAAATAAAGACCTAAAATAATATGTGTTTGATTTTACCATATCTCTTATAGACGCCGAGATATTTGATATAGAAGTTGGGATATTTTTAAAAAAATTATTAAAAATGTTGAAATTGAATTTCGATGTAGATTATTATGAGCAATTATATATTTCACCTTTTAAAGGTTAATCAAGTTAAAATCTATATGTTTAAAAAGTATATGTGTACATTATCACTATCTCTATCAATTCTCGAGATATCAGGCGTTGAAAAACGGAATTTTTGACTGTATGCATAGCAATGTTTAATGAACTTTTGTTCCATCTGAATACCCATTGAATACTTACCAATAACGATTGTTATATGATAAAAATAATAAATCCCCTCAAAAGACCATTGGATATTAATGGTTTTGGTGACATTTGTAAGCATACACAATGGATATACAGGTGAAACCAAAGTTAAGTAGTCATTGCTATGCTTTTTTAGCCCGTGATATCTCGAGAATTGATAGAGATAGTGATAATATACGCATATACTTTTTAAACATATAGATTTAAACTTGATTAACCTTTAAAAGGTGAAATATATAATTGCCCATAATAATCTCCATTAAAATTTAATTTCAACATTTTTAATAATTTTTTTAAAAATACCCCAACTCTATATCAAATATCTCGGCGTCTATAAGAGATATGGTAAAATCAAACACATATTATTTTAGGTCTTTTTTTCAGCTATTGAACGGCATGTTTCTTCTTAGTCTATATACGAAAAAAAATACTCATCGGCAATAAACTGATTTGAGAACAAATTCATACTTTAACCTCATTGCGGCACACCCTAATGTCCAACTATCGATACAAAATTTCTCACAATATATTCCTAATATTGACAAAAAGAAACGTAAGGTGAAGATAGATGACCAACATCGCGATTAATACATATTTTTAACGAAATTCGAAAAAATGCCATATAAGGAACACCCTAATGCTCTTTGTGAACAATTAAGGAGGTGGAGTATTCCGATCATATTGGTTGTTTACAGAAGTTATTCAGTTATACAATAAGTACGTTTTTGGTAAAGATAGCAAGTAAAAACATTGCACAATGGCCCAAAACTCTTAAAAAACTGATTTGTTTAAAGTAGATAGTGTGTTTTGAGAGCTATTTAATATCCCTAGACTTGTTCAGATTGCATAGGTTTGTTCAAAGAAGTTATTCGGTGTTACCTAAACTACAATTTCACTGAATAGAGTATTCAAAAAATCTGGATTCCCTACTTATATAAAAAAAAGTCAAAAAAATTAGGATTTTAATCGAAGTTTTTGAAAATAAACAAGGGAAGTCTAATTTTTTTGGGAAATTTTATTATATCAGTTTCTTAAGCGCACTATTAGCTAAAACTTTGTTGAAGAAGAGAAAGAGCTAGATTTAAAACTGTAGAAACTTTTGGCCAACAATTGGTGTCACCTTTTTCCAAGGGGTCCAAGGGATTTCAAAAAGTTTAGGGGGCCAAAAAAAAAATTTGGTAGCCAATCTAGCCAAACTGAGCTAGGATTTTACTCAGCTCCGGTTATACTTTCGAACCTATATAGTCCCGTTCGGGTGTTTTTTTCACTGTTGCACTGTGTAATTATATTTAAATTCACCTATAATAATTAATTTGAGTCAAATTAGCTTCGGCATAGGCTATATTGACAAACATTTCATTACTGTCCCTTATTGTTTAGAACACTTTAAAATGTTGCAGTGAATCCTGTTTAGTAAACGCTTATGCATTTCCCTTCCCCACAACTTTTATGCATTCCCTTTAAACCACTTTGCTTTTCAGTACATTAGCGTCACAGCTAAAGTTCTGTAAAATCACACCATCATTTTACAAAGGTATGTTATTATCAAATTGTACACAACCATTCCACACATCCACTTCTATTTCAGTTAATTATGACATTCCTGCGGGTTTTCATTCTTGGCGTCTGAGTCAGCTTAATAAATTCCTCATCCGCAGCAATTTATATGTTAATTGTCTTTTAATACAAACTCAAAATAAAATGTGCCAATTAGGGTATGTTTCAACAAATTCCCATTTAACATACAATTTGTGGCATTCAGATGAGAGAATACAAACAAATGCAGCAATATAGAAAAAAAAACAAATCTCACTGTAATTTAGCAACTTTTATATTACATTTTGTTTCACAGACAACCACACACACACACACACATCAACTCACCCAACCATTAGAAAATATAAAGTGGATATGGATACTTTAATGAGAGTTGAGTACATTAATTTGTAAACAAACCCACACATTCGCACGCTCACCTCCTTTTAATATTTACAAAGGATTATTGCATGTTTATTACGTCGCCCGTAGTGTGGGTGTGTCGGTAAGCATGAAATTTGTATCATGTTTCCACGAAAGAACACATTAAAAAAAGTTTTACCTTAGCGCTCAAAAAGGGTGCCATTTGCCAAACACATTAGCAGTAAATTTATATGATTTTAAATTGTGTTTTGAACATTTAGCCTTTCGTCTCTTTAGTCTTACCCCTGGTAGCATTTTATTTATTAACATTTTGTGTGATGTATATCGGCGGTAAGAGCGCAGCACAAGTTTTCCTGTTTAAAATAATGTAACGAAAAAACAGAGTATTCCCTTTAGTATAAAATGCGATGTGCAGCTTTAAGTAGCTTAATAATCATAATCCAATTAGTAGTTTATTATGAGTGTAATATATTTAGCAAAATTCTGCAAGAGTATTAGCACGATTGCAAAAACAAACTCGTCATGTGGGGGTTATATGGTATGAGTGTGGATGGATCAGAAAACTTTATGAAACTAGTATATGATGTTGTTACTGAGATTTTAGTTAGTGCTCACATAAAGACATTTATAGTTATCTTACAAGTGGGATATTAAATTGATACTGCTTGCTATGCACAACCTCTGGACAAGAGATTACATTTAAGTTTAACTAATTTGATATATTTTATATAAGAGCAGTGAGAAATTTCTCAGAAATTGTTATAAGGAGGTATAGTGTTGATAAATCTGTAAGCTGCATCTCTGCGTTATATCTTTACTGAGCATTTATTTAGTCTGATGTAAGCTATCATAAACTTTTTTACTGAAATAAACTAGTTGGTATTAACTTATATTAAATTTAGTTTAAGTCACGAAGATAAACATTATTTTAAGGTAAAGACAAAATAAATATGAGGACAGTTAATTAATTTGGTTCTAATTTTACGTTCAGTCACCGTCATTACTAGTTAAACTCTTTTATTTCCATATACAAAGTATGATAATAGAATCTTGGAATGGACTGTGGCAAGATGATAAGTTCATGCGAATTCCAAATGAGTGCCATAGGATCGAGTCTTACCACAGCCAATTACATATAACACTATGACACAAAATCAAACTTTTTGAAAAACACCCGAACGTGACTATATAGGTTCGATAGTACAACTGGAGCTGAGTAAAACCCTAGCTCAGTTTGGCTACCAAAATTTTTTTTCGGCCCTCGTAACTTTTTGAATTCCCTTGGATCCCTTGAAAAAAGGTCACATAAGTTTTTGGCCAACAGTTTGTACAGTTTTTAATCTGGCTCTTTCGCTTCTTAAGCAAAGTTGTAGCTAATAGTCCGCTTAAGAAATTGATATAATAAAATTTCCCAAAAAAAATTAGACTTCCCTCGTTTTTTTTTTCAAAAAACTTCGAAAAAAATTATAATTTTTTCACTATTTTGAATATAAGTCGTAGGGAATCCAGATTTTTTGCACACTCTATTCACAATATATTCGTATTTTTAGCAAAAATAAATGTAAGGTGAAGCTAGATGACCAACATCGCAGTTAATACACATTTTAAACGAAATTCGAAAAAATGCCATATAAGAAACACCCTAATACTCTTTGTGAACAATTAAAGGGATGGAGTATTCCGAACAAATTGGTTGTTTACAAAAGTTGTTCAGTTATACAATAAGTACGTTTTTGGTAAAGATAGCAAGTAAAAACTTTGCACAATGGCCCAAAACTCCTAAAAAAATGATTTGTTTAAAGTAGATAGTATGTTTTGAGGGCCATTTAATATCCCCAGACTTGTTCAGATTGCATAGGTTTGTTCATAGGAGTTTTTCGGTGTTACCTAAACTAAAATTCCACTGAATAGAGTATGCAAAAAATCTGAACTCCCTACGACTTATATTCAAAATTGTGAAAAAATTATAATTTTTTTCGAATTTTTAAAAAAAAAAAACGGGGGAAGTCTAATTTTTTGGGAAATTTTATTATATCAATTTCTTAATCGGACTATTAGCTACAACTTTGCTAAAGAAGCGAAAGAGCTAGAATAAAAACTGTACAAACTGTTGGTCAAAAACTGATGGCACCTTTTTCCAAGGGATCCAAGGGATTTCAAAAAGTTACGAGGGCCAAAAAAAAATTTTGGTAGCCAATCTAGCCAAACTGAGCTAGGGTTTTACTCAGTTCCGGTTGTACTATCGAACCTATATAGTCACGTGCGGGTGTTTTTTTCATTGTTGCACTGTGTAATTAATCGGAGGCACCTCGACGTTGATGAGGACAACTTCCGAATAGTCTAACCCATAAGCATTTGTCTAGCAAAAACTTCTCCTAAAACTGTATTTCGGAATCGCCTTTTGACTGTTTAACTTTAAAGCATATTGACTTACTCAAATAAGAGAAACTCTCTTTGGACCTCATTCGTAGCTTGCAAAATTAAAATAAGTAAATCAGAATCCAAAATGATCCACCATAATCTATAAACTAGATAAATCTCATATCTCTTTGCTTGTTTTTTTTATATTGTTAGAATACTGCGTAAACTGACTAATTCCACCTTTTTTGTGAAATGAACTACATGATGCAAAAGTGTTCCAAGAGTTACAGTCTATGCCCTGTAAGAAAATCAAAATACTATTTGAATAAGTTTTGTAGTTGATATGTTATATTTGAAAACCTTGAAATTGATTTTCAATTGTTGTGAGTAGTTGATTGTATTTTTAGTGTAAATATAAAATTTATTTCTTAAACAACAAATATAATAAATTTATTTCTTAAACAATATAGAACAAACCAGTACAGAAATTTCAGTCAGGTAAACTGACTGATAAATACCATCACCCAAGATATTGTTGAAGTCTTGAGTTATTGAAATGAATAGATTTTTAATTAAAATAAAATCACTTATGTATATTTTTTCCCCTGCTTGTAGTGTAAAATCGTCCAAAACTTTACTTATTTGTGTAGGGGGTATAGGTGCCGGTTTGGAATTTATGTGAGAAATATTAATTTTTCAAAAAAAAATAATTTTGATAGGGGGTACCACAAGAGGTGAACCGATACAGTCCTTATTCATTCCTAACTCAAATTTTCATATGTACAACTTACGAATAATTTGACTGAATTCAGTGCACTTACAAAAAAAGATATGTATGTAAGACTATAGGGTGAGTTCGGTCCTTTGTGTGGGAGGTACCAGAAGGGGTGTGTCAAATAGTTAGGTTTTCTGAGGTTTCGCCTCCTATCACAATATACTAATTTTCATTACCCCTAAAATGTCAGTGTGGAAGTTATGGGAGAATTATTAATTTTCCAAAAATAGGGAGGTACCAGAAGGGTTGACCCGATATAGTCCATATTCACTCCTGATTCATATTTTCATAAGCGTACAAATTACTCATAATTTGACTGAATTCAGTGTACTTAGAAAAAAGATATGTTTGTAATACTATGGGGGTGTGTTCGGTCATTTGTATGGGAGGTACCAGAAGGGGTGTGTCAAATAGTTAGGCTCTCTGAGGTTTCGCCTCCTATCACAACATTAATTTATCGACCAATTTTCATAACCCCCCAAGTGTCGTTTTGGAAGTTATGGGAGAAATATTAATTTTCCAAAAATAGGTCATTTTGTATGGGAGGTACCAGAAGGCGTGAACCGATATAGTCCATATTCATACCTGAGTTTAATTTTCATAAGCGAACATTATACGCAAAATTTGAGTGATCTGAGTTTGCTTACAAAAAAGATATGTATGTAAAACTATAAGGGTCAATTCGGTAATTTGTATGGGAGGTACCAGAAGGGGTGTGGCAAAGGTTTCGGCTTTCTTAGGGTTTGTCTACTATTGCAAGATAAATAATCAGACCAAATTTAGATAACCTACGATGTTCTGTTTGACAGTTATGGAAGAAATATTAATTATCCAAAAATAGGTAATTTTGTATGGGAGGTACCAGAACGGGTGGGTCTATTCCGCCCATTTACAATCCCATAAGTTCGTTTCGAAAAATATTAATACTGGTAAATTTTCATACCGATCCGTTAAGGTTTACTCGAGTTATCCTGCTGACCAGCCATCCAGCCAGCCAGCCAGCCAGCCAGCCAGCCAGCCTGCCAGCCAGCCAGACAGACGGACATAGCTCATTCTTCTTAAAAAGTTCTGAAACGAATTTGGTCTTAAGAAACTAGGGGGCTAACTCGTCTCCTTTAATGCGTTACACTTTTTTTCGTATCAAATGATATATACCCTCATCCCTTAGGGTGATGGTATAAAAAGTCAACTTTGTTATACAACAATGTTGCAGATTTACCTTGCCTTTACAGTTTTGTGATGTGCGACAGCTTACCTGTAAAGAGATATGTAAAATTCATTAATTAGTGAACGAATTTATTTTGCAGAAATTAAGACTTAATATTTTATACTTTTGTATCAAAAAGTGAAACTTTTGGCACTTTGTTGTTACTATCAAAAAGTACGTTTATTGTACCAAATAGTACAATTAATAGTACAAATGACAAAATTTTCTTGTATCATAAAGTAACATTTGTTGTACAAAAAAGTACAATTTAGTGCGCCAAAAAGTACTAAAAAAGCAAAGTGTACTTTATTGCCCAAAAAGTACAATTTATTGTACTAAAAATTAAGACTTAGTGTACCAAAAAGTACACTTTATAGTAATAAAAAGTAAAAATTATTATACCTCAAAGTACTTTTATTGTACCAAACAGTACAATTTAATGTACAAAAGAGTGCTTTTATAGTACCAATAAACACTTTTATTCTACAAAAAAGTACTTTTATTGTACCAAAAAGTGCACTTAATTGTACCCAAAATTATCTTTGATATACCAAAAAGTACAATTTATTGTACGAAAAAGTACTTCTAAGTACCAAAAACTACATGCTGTTTGGTACTATTTTACCAAAAAGTGCATTTACTTTTCCCGAAAAGTACAAAAAGTACAAGTTAGTGCACCAAGAAGTAATTTATTGTAATGAAAAGTACAATTAGTTTATAGTACCAAAAATACTTTTATTGTACCAAAAAGTGCACTAAATTGTACCGCAAAAAAAGTTTATCGTACCAAAAATTTAAATTTCTTGTACAATAAAGTACTTTTGTTATACATTTTATTATACCAAAAAATAATTTTACAGTACCAAAAAGTTCCTTTAGTGAACCACAAATTTCACTTTATTGTGCCGCAAAGTACAAAAAGCACAATATTGTGCACCAAATAGTACTTTTCTAACCAAAACGTCCACTTAACTGTACCAAAAAGTAAAATTTATTGTACCAAAAAGTACACTTTATAATAATAAAAATTAAAATTTGTGGTACCTAAAAGTACTATTATTGTACCAATGAGGACAATTTAATCAACCAAAAAGTACATTTATGGTAGCAGATGTACTTCTGTTGTACCAAATGTGCAGTTTATTGTCCCACAAAGAACAATTTATTGTACCAAAAATTTATTGTGCCGAAAAGTCAGAAGAACAGTGTAGTCCAAAAAGTACTATTATTGTACAAAAACATACATTTTATTGTACCACAAATAACTTTTATTGTACCTAAAAAATACATTTTATTGTACCGTAAATAAAATCATTGTATTAAAAGTACCTAAAAGTAATTTTGTTATAGAAACCAGTGAGAAAGTTTCAGTGGGACAACTTGATTTACATACACCCTCACCCACAGTAAAATATACAATCGTCTAGTAAATTGATATTATTATTTTATTTATAAAGTGGGCGGAATGGTACATTTGTATGTAAGGTACCAAAGTGGCAAGACTTCAAATTCTTAAAACTACATCGTGTTATAGTTTAACTAAATACAGAATTTACGCACGATCGTATCAAATGTATTGATGTTACTACTTGGTTTCTAAAGTAGGCGGTATATTACATTTGTTTGGAAGGTACCAGAAGAGGGGTGCCTAGGCGTTCCAATTTGTTCTCCAAAACTTTATCGTGTTATAGTTTAACCAAATACAGAAATTGGGCACGATAACCAAGGGTGTATTAATATTATTACTCGATTTTTAAAGTGAGCGGTACCAGATGGGTATGGGAGGTGCCAGACTCCAATTTTTTTACGAAACTTTATCCTGTAATAGTTTTACTAGATGCATAATTTGGCTACCATCACTTTAGGTGTATTGATATTATTACTCGTTTTCTAAAGTGGGCGGAATGATATATTTGTATGGGAGGTACCAGAAGGGGCGTTGCATGTAGCCCATTCCTAATACCGTAAGTAGTTTTCGGGAAATATTAGCCTATGTAATGTTTTAAAGCAATTGGTTGCGTCTTTTGAAAGTTATCGTGCGTACCAGCCGAACAGACAGATGAAAAGACAGACGGACTGGCAGACAGACGGACATAGCTCAAACGGCTTAAAAAGTCATGACTCTTTCTATGTGTTTCACTTTTGGGTCGCATCAAATGATATAAAATGTTAAAATTATTGACCAGTACATTAATTGCGCAAAAAATATTGTAAACGGACTTTTTACGTTTAGTGCAACAACCAGTATTATTATTGTACCATTTTAAGTAGTGCTAAGAACGCTCGTAACCAAACGCAAAGGAAGCTAGACATCGCGAAGCTACATATCACTGAGATAGCCAATGCCTACGCCAACCAACTCCCTCAATTACTTCAAACAAACCCCCCTAATTCTGCTGTTTCCGACACAAAGAGCCAGCATATTGAATTCTATCAATTTTTCAACTTGAAAAGTCGTCAGCAATAAACTCGATGAACGGCGCAGAAGGGGCGACTAAAGCAGCGTTGGATGAAAATAAAGTCGAAATACCTAGGAAATGATACTATATATATGTTTTTGAAATTTTCCAAACACCCCCAAAATATTGATTGACGGGTAAGTAACCGATTTTCGAACCTTTACCTATTTATAAGCCAGTGACAGATAGGTTATAATTTCCTTATGTGGGGAGAGTACATAATTTTAAGATTTTTAGTTTTATTTGTCATTATTATTTGCAACAATTACACGCTACTTCATCTATTCGCCCCACCTCAACTTTCTGGACCAAAACTTGTTACTTCTTTATAACAAATGTCATCTTATTTTATTTTATTTGCATTTAATTATTTTTCTGTTGTCATCACTTTAATTGAATTTCATTTATTTACAACGGTGTCATTATAAATTTAAGACTCCATAAATGATCATCATTTGTGATGCGAAAAGTAAACCCAATATTTTGGCACGTGGAAAGCCTTTTGACATTCACTTCGCTGCCTGAGCTTTTGTTCGCCCAGTAACGATAATAATGTCAACAGTATTTGTTGATACTTAATTTTTCAAAATACACTTCATTATAATATAAACATTAACATAAAATAAACCCACCGAATCGTTGGCACCGGAGCCAAACCAAAGGACTACGCACCCAACTCAATAAAATGGTCGGTCTTTGAAATAAATGTACTAAAGGAATTTGTTGCCTCCGAGCTCATGAAGATGTCGTCATGCGGTGTCCTTTGTAAATGCCATTACTTCGAGTACTCACTGTTCTCATTTTGCCAGAGTGAAAATGTAATAAAACTGTTTGCACGGAACGACAGATTCAAGTGGGCAATAAAATAATCAATAGTTGGACAATTAAATATTCACTTACAGCAGCCGAGTAGGTCGGTCGCATGTTAAAATGTTGGCAAACAAGTGAGCTACTGTGTTAAGGGTAATTCACCACAGGAAGTAGGGCAAGTATAGGGTGACACGAAACAGGCCGAAAGTTTACAAGGGGCCAACAAGGCAGTAAACTAAAAATAGTACAAAAATCATCAGTAAATAAATAAATCAGTTTCACTGCTATAGAAATTCTAAGAAAATATTTATGTTATACACGTAATACTGATCAAATGGCATACTTTGTTGCACTAGTTTTTGTGCCAGCGCCCTGTTTTGCAAATGTGACCCTTAACAGATTGCCCTCAATTGCCGTGCCTTTTAACACACCTGGCTAAAGGACTGAAGTCTCAATTGTATTTTATGCAATTGTACAAAATGGCACACAATTAAATTTTTTCTCAAAAGAAAAAAAAAACGATGCTGAAGTGTATTGATATAAAGAAGTACGTTTGCAACACACAAAAGGATTCTCAGAATGGCTTACAACATGTCCCCACCTTTTAAATGTTTTATTAAGCACACCAGGATTGTGTGTCCTTATGGTGGCCCACATTTCTCCCTTAGTCCTTTTTGGTATTGTCATCATCTTCTTCCACAGTTACATTATGGAAGAGGAACAACAACAAAACAGCAGACAACAAATGAAAATGTTTAAACACAAATAAGCAAAAAAAATGGGAGAATTGGAAAGAGAGTTTATTTATACGGTATTTTAGTGGTAGGCAATGACAACAACAACAACAACAACAAGAACTGTTATAGCAAAAAAAAAAGAAATGAAAATTGCAAACAAGTATTGGTAAATAAGAAAATTAAACAATTTATCAAATTAAAGGCAAATAATTGGCAATGGGTTTTGTTGACCGGTTACTTAATACTTGTATAATAACGGAACGGAATAAACAACATTTTTGTAATCAGAAAATTATTTTTTTTATTTAAAAAATACATCTTACTTATTACTAGGCGTGACTATGGATGAAGTTTTAAACTTCGTTTGGAAAAGAGTCTGGTATTACAATATCTTAAAACTTAATTTCCATTTACACCTCATTAATGAGGTATGGGTTAGCTTCTCGCGTTGTTGCGAATTAACACCCTTTGTATTTTAGATTCACATCAAACGGTACCTACTTGTTTATCGACGAATGCGAACGTCACTGTTTGAGAAGCTTCTACTAGACATGCCGATTGACTCGTAGTTGCTGTCGACAACATCGAGGGGGCTGGCAATAAAAGAAAAATTTAGATGACTGATGACAGGAATCGAACCATGTATCTCCCGCATGGTATTCACGTGTTTTAACAATCATGCCACGGCCGGCCCCTACAACAACAGAAATTCATCCATCAGTAGTCACACATAGTAGTCCATCACACTAAGCTTAGATAACAGCTATTTCACCTGGTCCGTCCAACGAAGTTTTGGTTACCTCTTCCTGCGCCGTCCATCGAATGTATGGCCAAAGGCTTTTAAAGCTGGAGATTTTTCATTCATTCGTACAAAGTTTTCGAGCCAGAAAATTCATCGGTGTCGTTATGCTGCTCAAACAGTCTATGGTCTATTCGAGGTCCAAATATTTAGTGAATTATTTCTGTCTCGAAGGCTCCCGGAGCAGATTGATCCGCTTGTGCCATTACCCAGGATTCTGAACTGTAGAACACGAAAAGCTCGATCAGTTTCTGGTAGAGTCGGATCTTGGTTTGTCAAATGAGGGCTTTGTCAATAAATCGTTTGGTTTTGGCGCATAGTAACAGCGGTATACGATCAAGGTAGACAAAATAATCCACCAGCTCAAAGTTTTAGTTTGTAAAGTTAACTCTTAAAACAATTAACTTTGTTTTATCACCAGCCCCATTTCCGCCCACTTCTACTCAGTGTAACATCCCTCAGCCCACGGCCAATGATATCTACGACATCGGCATACGCCAGCAGCATGTGACCTTTGTTAAAGATGGTACCAGTCCTGCTTACTACAGTCTTCCGCATACTCATCTCTATTTCAAAGTTTAAAAGATCACATGACAGACTATCGCTTTTCTAAAGCCTCGTTTGGTAGAAAATGGCTCAATCAGATTTTGGCCTATTTTCACTAAAGACTTCGTGTCAGTCAGTGTCATCCCACTTAGTCGTATCAGCTTTGAGGCGATACCAAACTCAGCCATAGCATTTAATAATTTCTGTCGTATTGTACTGCCGAATGCAGCTTTAAATCGATAAACAGATTGTAGGTGTCGATTTGATCTACTCCATCGTAAATGATTGGCTTGATTTCGTCACTTATGCTGAAAAAGAAAGAATAACCTCCATATTTGCAGCTCACTCTGAATGTCAGTAACTAGATTTCCGTCACCGTCCTTTCTGGTGGGGTTCCCTGGTCCTGGTATAACTTTCGGGCTCCACCTCTATCCCTGTAATTTTCTATATCCTGGATCCCTCTTTTTTTTCTATAGACTCTTTTTCCGCCTGAAAAGACGTGTCATCTCCCTCCTCTTCTTATTATAAAGCTCAGAAAATCCCGAAATTCCTCTTCGTACCAGGGCTTGTTTGAGCTTGGGTTTTCATAACCCAGTAAGATCGTTGCGGCAGTGGGGTCATTGTGTGCCAGGAACATTATAATTAGAGGGCTTTGTTTAAAGTAATAAGGAGAGTTGGTTGGAGTAGGCATTGGCTACCTCGGTGGTATGCAACTTTGTGATGCCTAGCTTCCTTTGCGTTTGATTACGAGTATTTCAGCACTACTTAATCGCGTGCGTACCTTGGCTTCAACTAGGTGGTGATCCGAGCCAATATTTGCACCGCGTGTAACACGCACTTCCATAACGCTGGAGGCATGCCTTCCATCGATTATCACGTGATTTATTTGGTGTCTTGCCTTTGGATCATGCTGCCTTGCAGGAATCTGGTTCCAATCTCTAACTGTTCATTGCCAACGCAAAGGTAACCAGTCTGAATCCGCCATCGGAGGTGTTGTTGTATAGACTGAATTTTCCGACTGATGTACGTAGAGCATCTTTATATCTTCACACTACTAGTAGGAGGTCACTTTAGTGCTTATGTTTCCTAGAACCAAATTCGATTCATAACTTTTTAAGTCGTTTGCGCCAAGTCCGCTTGTCTGTCTGTCCGGCTTATGCTCTTTTGTTTGACATAACATAAAACTATGTGGTTAAGATTGATTATCATAAGTAATATTCCACGTATAGCATACGCCACGGAGTACAACAGTTTTTCTCAGAATTGAGTCCAAACATCATTTGTTGTACTGTGAAATACTATCAACACATCCAACGGATCGTGCCCAAATTCTGTATTTTGTTTAGCTATGTCAGGATAAATTTTGTGGGAAATAATTGGAAGTCTAGCCACATCACTTCTGGTACCTCTCATACAAATGCCACATTTGAAAAATAACATCAATACATCCAACGCGATCGTGCCCGAATTCTGTATTTTGTTAGACTATAACAGGATAATGTTTTGGAGAAAACACAGGAAATCTAGCCACGCCCCTTCTGATACCTCCCATACGAATGTACTACTCCGCCCTCTTTAAAAATCATGTAATAATATTAATGCATCCAACGTGAAAGTGCCCTAAATTCTGTATTTTGTAAAGCAAATTTTATATTTTTACTGAGGGTGGGGATATATGTAAGTCGGTTTACCTGACTGAAACTATCTTATTTGTCCCCTCCTCTTTTAGCATTAATATCTCCCAGAACAATTTTAATGTGATGTGCAGGCCAGCGGCCATATATTACCTCCATGCGCTTATAGAATGCATCATCGTCTTCGTGGGTCTGTACACTAATAAGCATGATATGAAAAAAGCTTTGTGTTTTGCTATTCGGTCAATTATAGATCAGATGTTGAAGTCTCTTGCCGACTATAAATCCATATCCAAATTAATACCTTACTGCATGAAAGCTGTAAAAGACATTACAGTTCCTTCGTCGTATGCATCCCGATCCCGCCCATCTGATTTCCCATATGGCGGTGATGTCAGCTTTGTACTTGTGGAGGACATCCGCCAATTGAATAGAGGCATCATCTCTGTGAAGAGTTCCTTAAATCACAGTCCTTATAACGTTTGTGACGGTCATCAACATTTGGGAGGATTCTTGCTTTTTTTCTTGTTTTCATAATAGTTGTTGTTGTTTAAGGAGAGTGGCTTATTAGGCCACCGCGCTCGAACTTAGTTTCTGGGGCTTCCAAAGCCACTAGGTGAGCCGTTGTGCTGAGTTTTAGTAACTTCTGTTACCTACTTTATTTGACCGGTCGCTGATAGCATGCCATTTAGGTAACTCGACATGGCGGCTTCTCACATTTGCTTCCTTCCACTGAACGGATGTTCAATGGCATTGCCCGGGGAAAAAGTGATCTCTCAGACGTTATGAGCTGTTTGGAGACCCCTAAAGAAAAATTCTGTTTATTCCTAAGTGAATAACGATCAGTAAGACTCAAATTATAAATTTCCCCATTTCCCGTAATGTCTATCCTCTGGGTAAAAAAAAATGCAATCACACCAACATTTTAATTTTAAGACCTTCAAACACAATAATGCTTCTTCGAACTGTCTCGTCTTAAGAATTGTTTTCATAAAATCAAAAATTTAATCCTAAAATATTATAAATTTTCCACACGTCTCAAAAACTGGCAACATATTAAAATAAATTTAATTCAAGAGAAAAAAAATCACAAAACACACACACATATACGCCCACAGACTTTGTAGACAGACAATAAATTGCATAAAACTAAGTCAGCCTTGGCTCATATTCAAAATACCAAAACAATATATCATGAACAGAACAAGGCTAAAACTTATTTGAGAAAATTTACATATACGAGTATGAGTATATATGGTATGCATGTGCTATGCTATGTACATAGAATAAACAATGCAAGGAGTCAAGCGTATAGCAAGCAACCATGATTGTTTGTGTTTTGTATGTGGGTGTTGATAATACATATATGTATATGAAACACAAACAGCCTGTGTGTGTTTGTGGCTGAGTGTCAGTATTGTTTCTTTTGTTTTATATATTGCATCCTTAAGCTTAGACGAATCTTAGGATATTGAAATGTACATACACATGTATAATTGTTCGTAGTTATATTATAAGATTACAACTATGACAAAACACATGCAGGCTCAAACTTAAATACATATATACATGTAAGTCAGTATCCCTCAATGTGCAGAAAAGTCCTTTGGTCTGGTTTGTTGGTATTTGCTGTGTGTGTTTTTTTCTCGTTTATTTTCTGTTAACAATAATACCTTGAAGAATACTTTTCACATAACATTTTGGTAATGGTGTTAATGACTATAAAAGCAACTATAATAACAGGCAATTACAAGATGTGTGTAACTAGATGTATGTGAGAAGTATATAGTAATAAAGGACTCAACTTTGAGCCTTGGTTTGTGTCTAAATACCTGCAAGCCATTATCTAGGCGAAACTTTATTAATGTCTCGATAGTGTCTGTGCTTAGCTGTGCTTATGAATATGTTGGACATGCAAAAGTACATAATAGCATTAACATACGAGTATATACAATTTCAGTGTAATGTTTTAATGAAATATATATCCATATCCCGAAGGACTGAGTAAGGGTCTAATGAGTTATGAGGGATATTATTAACAATGGTATGTGAGATATAAAGAGCAATTGCTATTATTTGCATTAGGTAAGGGATTTATAAACTACATATATTAGAATTTACTTAATATTTTTGATGTTGGCATGGAAAAGCTTTCAGGAGTGTGGATGGATAGGCCTTTGGGGGTTATATAATGCATAGAAATTAAGGTATGAGACTTACTTTTTGTGGTCATACTTCAAGGAAATTCCAAAATATCGTCGGTATACAGGAAAAACTGACCAAGTTCACTGTTTGTGTTATTGATGATATAAAGTTTATGGCTGCTTGTGTTTTGATATATATATTACAATAAATAAATATAGATTTTTTTGAAGGCATATACTATGGACTTGGTCAGTTCTTCCTGTACAGATACGATATGTATGTACATAAGCTATCTTATTGAGCTGATGAACGAATTACTTGCTCAAATATCAAAAACTAGCTTTCCCGACTCGCGTTGCTTTATCCTTACTTGCAATGAATCTTCTTAAGATTTTAATCAAAGCAGATAAAATGCAAACTCTTCGGACACACATTTATGTGACGGTAGCTTTATCCCATTGGTCTGAGTAATTGTACCGCTTTAATTACTTTTTTATTCCTAAAAGTTCGAATTTCAAAAGATACATTCATATCGCACATATAAAATGGACAGGTATCCCCTCTAATTCTATGTCCATATACGATTATAGCTTTAGCTGTTTAGTCTTGGTGATGGTACCAGTTTTATCCCTAGCGGCTCTCGTATTCTATAGGAAGCAATTTCGTAACTCTACCTTTAGGCATTTCGTCTGGGCCATCCCTTTCCGGCATTTTTACACCTAAAGTAAGAATTTTAAAAAATTACTTCATATGGTACAACTAAAATATTCATTTCAATTTTCCGACAATACCTGTAGCCGTTTAGTACCAGTTTTATCCCTTTCGGCCATTTTTACACCTAAAAAGTACGAATTTCGAAAATCGTCCTTGCTTTATTCTAATTCTGCGGGGAGCTAACCAATATAAATTATCATGATTTTATCCCTTTTCGATTTTTGTACCCCGGAATATCGGATTTCGAAAAAACCTTTAATTCTCTTTGACAGTGAGCATGCCCATATCAATTTTCACGAATATAGCTTTAGGCGATTTGTTTTTTGGTTTTGGTGATAGTACGAGTTTTATCCCTTATTTACACCTAAAAGTACGAATTTCCAAAAAAAAAAACATTATTAACTGACGTTTATACGGAAAGGGAACATTCACCCCAAATTTCATCATCCTATCTAGAGCCATTTCACCACATCCATTTTCCATCCAGACGTAATCCTCCATGCACCATTTATATTTGTAGGAAATATTATCTTAATACCTTTAATGGCTCGTGAAATATGACCAATTGAAATTTTGGTTTATGTGGACAGTGCCACGCCCCTTTGTCTAATTATGTTTTCATGTAGCCTATGATAGAGGCCCTACGGATAGTACTATACAGTGGAAATTTCATTGCAATCGGCCCATTTATTTCGTCCAGAAAAGGATTTTTCACAAGGGGCGTGGCACCGCCCATTTTCCAGTGAGATGTATTCCTCTTTGTATCTGTAACATATGTAGCAAATTTTATATTCGTACCTATGATGGCTCTTGAGATATGATCGATTGAAATTATGGTTTGTGTCTGCGGTGCCACGCCCCTTTGTCTAATTATGTTTTCATGTAGCCTATGATAGACAGTACCACATAAAGAAAATATAATTGGTCCATTTATTTGCCACCGCCCACTTTCCACTAAAAAGTAATTTTTCTTGTACGACCAACATATGTACCAAATCTCGACTTCATAACTATATTGATTAAAGAGATACAGACATTTTAAATTTTGACCTGTATGGGGTTGTGCCCCCCTATTTGACCCCCTTGCAGTCCGAATTTCATGAAATCCCTTCTTAGTGATGGCCGATGTCATAAAGGGAACCTATATTCCAAATTCCAAGGTTCCTGCTTTAGCCGTATGAGCCGGGGAATGATCAGTCAGTCACCCAAGCCTTTAATATATACAGATCAAAAATTATGTCAAGATCGAACCCAATATCCACCATTCAAAAAAAAAACTTAATTTCCCTTTGCACCCCATGAATGAGGTATGGGATAGCTTCTCGCGTTGTCGTGAATTAACACGCTTTCTATTTTTAGATTCACAACTAACGGCACCTACTTGTATATCGACGAATGCGAACGCCACTGTTTGAGAAGCTCTTACTAGACACGACGATTGAATCGACGCTTAATACTGCGAAGTTGCTGTCAACAACAATCGAGGGGTGCCGACAATGAAAAAAAATTTTTTTTTTATGATGACTGGAGCCAGGTTTGATCCTACGATCTCATGCACGGTAGTCGCGTGTTCTAACCACTATGCCATGGCCGGTCCCCATTACGTCCCAATAATGTTGTGCAGTAATACCTAAATTTAACTGCTTATCAAATACTAAAAGTGACAAGAAATGTTAATGCACCAACACCTTAAAGTTTTGCTACTTCGTTAACATTCCCTCTACGAACCTAAACCAAAAGCACAATGCAAAGGCACCATATCTCCCTTTTCCAGGTATTCCAATACCTTTCTACAAATCTACTCTCACATCTGTCAGCACTAAGGCAATCCAACTTCTTGAAATGACCAAAACCATTAACACCTCTGTCATAATGCCACTCATTCAGTACGACAACCTGTAAGTTTAATATCCTTAATACTTTCTTCTTGGTATTGGTATTTCCTGATGACTTTTTGTGTATTTCCATGAATATTTATCAAATTTCTATAAAGACTCAAGCCAGTCCCCCCTCCATCCCACCGAGCTTAGTGTGAGCGGACGAAAACACAAATAAACACACACAACCAGAGATGAATTACGAAAACAACAAACAAGAAAATTTCGCCTCACTACACATTGCGACAGATGAATGCGAAATAGCGTCAGTGTAGGATAAGACTATCGTCGAGATATTGCATACAGCTGAGAAACCGATTAACTGCCTTCAGGCACTCACTTGACAGCAACTCGTTGTGCGATTGTCTGACAATACCCATTATCAGGAACTTAGGTACAGTTTGTTGAATGTTGAACCAGGCCACAAATTAAATAACAATACACACAACAAACAAACATAACAAGAACACACACAAAATACCTATGCTGCTGCCTAGATCCTTAGACACATACGTATACACTTAAACACACAAACAAACACACACGTACCCAAACAGCCGTTGTTGCCATGATATACAGATAGTAGGCAGGGACCCCAAACTGAAATAATCGAATTTTCATGAAAATGAAATACAATACCCAAATGAAAAGCTAAAGCAAAATAAATACTCTTGCCATAGTACGAGTATTCAAACATCTTGCAAACTGCCTTAGGTTTAGCTATGAGAAAGTTATGTTAAAATGCTGAGGATTGAAAGGGGTTCTTTTGAAAACATTTGACTGAATAATCTGTTTGTCTTCCATCTATCTACCTATCTATATATCTGTCTATTAGTTCGTTTTACTTACAGTTGTACATACCGATAACTTTAGTTGTTTAAGGTGAACTTGTGTAAACAATGTAATGGAAAACTTTTCTATTATAGAGAATGATTCAAGGATATGACTGCAAAGAACGACCGTTTAAGACGCTACTTAACATGCGTTATGCATAATGTTTTAGAGGGGTTGTATAAGAATATTTATGTAAACACGTTGTGGGTGTTACATTGCGGGTAATGTTATTTGATATAGCGGTTAGATCGATTTTCAACTCATGGTAATTATTTTGTCGTGTGATGTTTGCTATGAAACTTACACAAGGATATCTCATTAAAATGACTTTCGTAGATGTAAGAATAATTACCGACAAATCTAAGATATTAACTTTCTAAATTAAGGGTATTGTAGGATGGCTCGAAAACAAAAATTACGCACATGTTAAATGTGTGTGTGTTCAAATTATGAATGATGTTTAATTTAACCGATTGTATAACAGGCGGAATGCAAAGAACTGCACTGCAGTCATATGTTATATGTTGATAAGTTCAGTGGAACTATGAAAAGTTGAAAGTGCTATAAGCTAGATCGAATTCTTCTTCTTATTTGGCAGCAGCAACATAAATTCATCTATCAGTAGTCGCACGTAGAAACAAATTCGAAGTGCTTCGGACTTTTGCGCTCCATAATAAGTTCTTCGCATCAAGCTCAGATAACAGGTCATTCATCTGGTCTATCCAACAAAGTTTTGATCAGCAACTGCTGGGCCCTCCATCGAGCCCAAGGCATTTCGAACTGGAGCATTTTCATCCATTCGTTCAATGTGTCCAAGTCAACACATTTGATCTATGCTGTTGACTACGCCGATGTAATTATACAGCTCATGGTTCATTCGACGACTGGACTCGCCGTAAACGATATTGGATCTAAAAATTTTGCTAGTATTCTGCATTGTATAGCAGCAGCAGTTTGCGATCAATACTCATCCTTTGATTTCCAGGCTGACATTATTATTTTTGTATACGGCGAAGCCAAGGGAGACAAAATCATCTCCTAGTTCAAAGTTACAGTTATCAGCGTTTACGCAGCTCCCTATTGAGTAGACAATTTGGCTGCTGAAACAAATAACTTAGTTTTGTCCTCATTTATCACCAGAACCACTTCTAGCGACTGCTTCTCGATGTGCCGCAGTAACATTCCGCAGTTCACGACCAATAATTTCTATGTATATCATCGGCATACGCAAGTAGCATGTAACTTTTGGTAAAGATGGTGGCAGTTTTGCTTACTGCTACCATTCGCATGATCATCTTCATTATAACGTTAAAGCGATCACGTTAAAGATTTTTTACATTCAACAGAAGTGGATGAAATATTATCGAAGAGAATAAGTAAATATGCAAACAGTCTCGCAACCTGGGTAATTTGAACAAAGCATCGCTTGGTAGGAAATAGATTTTTGCCTATTTTCACTAAAGACTTCGTGTCAGTCAATGTCATCCCGCTTCATCAGCTTCGCACGGATACCAAACTCAGCCATAGCTTTTAATAGTTTCTGTCATATCGGACTGTCGAATGCGGGTTTGTAATCGATAAACAGATGGTAGGAGTCGATCTGCATTCTTAAGACTTCTCCCGGAGATGTCGTAGTGTGAATATCTGGTCGATCGCGGACTAATTAGGTCTAAAGTCTTAATGATAAGGTCCAATCAGGATCGCTAGAATGGGCTAAAGTCTAACAGACTAGACTGGGCCATGTATACGATGGATAAAAGGCTGAGAATTCGTGGCTGAATCCGAAACAGCTGTACAGACTGCCTGGCATTATGATAATATCATTCTGCTATAAAATTCTTTCAAAAACACTTGAGCTTGAAATAAATTCCAAATCAAGGCTGATCCCGCGATAGTTTGTGCACACACATGGTTCGCCTTTCTTAAGCACAGGATATAGAAAAATCAAATTCCAAGCATCAAGCATGAATTCCTTTAGCCAAATCATGTTTATGAGGTGGTGCATGCATGTTCCCAGCTCATTGACACTGGTTTTAAAAAGCAAATGCTGGCTGTCTGCCAACTTTATTGTTTTCAAGCCATGCGATTAGCTTGCTGTTTTTATTTTGACTTGGTGCTGGAGTCATATAAGTCATACTGAGTCATATAAGACAGAAGTGATTATGATAAATGCGCTTCCTTCGGGAACGAGCACAATGTTAGAAATGTTCCCTTCATATTTGCAGCACAATCTGTGTTTTCTTGAACAGGTTTCCGATAACGAGAGTTTTAAGCACTACTTAATCCTGTGAGTACCTTGGTTGCAACTAGGGGGTGATCCAAGTCAATGTTTGCACCGCACATCAGACACACACGTCCATAACGCTTGTGACATGCTTTCCATCGATTATTACGAGATCAAGCTGGTTTCTTATCTTTTGATCATCAGGGGATTTCCAGGTAGCCTTGCGGATATCTTTATGCGGGAATCTGGTTCCACACACCACCATGTTTATTGCCGACACCAAGGGTAACAAGTCTGGCCTTCCTCAAGTCCTCCACCGATTCAGTAACCTTAGCTCCTTTCTAGTCCTGTGTGGTTAGTGAGGGATAACTGTATTGCAGAATTACCAGGATTTCCATAGGGTCGATGAGTTTGGCAGGAATCTTGGCAATAGATCGTGGCTTCTGTGGAACATCAGCAAGAAGTATTGCTTTAAATCTCGCATCAGGCCAAAAATCCCCGAGTGATTCCACAGTTGCGCTGAAGGCAGCAACTGTCTTACTGTCCCTACAGTAAGGGAAGAACAACTAATTTCAAATTTCTTAGGGAAATAGTGCCGTCACTGTCAATACGATCAAAGATCGCCCATATAAGGTGGTTCTTTATCGACACCCTTATACGATCTTTGTAGTGTCCGTGCAGGATTAAATTTGGATATTTTGGATACCGTAAGGGTAGTGCTCTCAGACCGCTGCCGTTTAGGCACTTCGTCATTTGACTTACGTTTAGTTTTGTGGAATTGTATCCAGAGAGGGCTCTTTTCCTGCTCCGTAAGCTAGTCGACCGGTTTGTCACCGAGCCGACAAATTATTTTTTTAGTTAGGCGGAACGCCTGGTAATTAAGGCCCTTTTGGAAGGTAGTTTGTTCCTAGGGGGAATAGTTGTGGAAGTCAAGGCCATTGAGGTCGAGGGTGGTGCTTCGGAGAGAACCTCTTTATTTTTCGCGTTTTCTCCTTACTCAGCTGTAGGCACAAAAAAAAGTCTGAATTGGCGGCCAACTGGAGCCTTGTTGCAACCAGCACCTGAAGCAGGGTCTTCGACGGGATTACATCCCATCAGGACCTTGGAAGACTTTGAGGTACCTGGTTTGAAGACCCTTATGTACCAGTCTTGGATTATGATATGATCTTTTTTCAGACATTAGGATGAAAACTAGGGTGTTACATTTTATGACTAATTGCCAGGCGTGAACACCTGCAGCTCCTCTGGAAACAGGCGCAGACCATCGACCGCTCACTATGGGGACAGACGTTGATGTATTTTAAATACTGGACCGATGACCTTTAGAATAACGGATAAAAGACCCCTAAGACACATTTTATTACAAAAGCTATACAGAGTAACGAAGGGTAATAAAAATAAGTAACATTTTAAAATTTGTATGGTAACGAAACTCAATGGTTTTTCCTAGAAGATCATCATCTAATTGTTAACATAAACAATATTTCTAACAAATATATACCGAAATTCCAACAAACAAGTTAGATATGATCATTTTTATGCTAAGGACATGCCATTCCCCATTCAAAACGTATGAACATACCCAAGCATGTTGCTGTTGACGTACGTAAAGCAGTTCTGCTGGTGGCATAATTGTAATACTTTAAAGATTTAAAAATTCAGCTCTATACAGATTTCAGCTTTAAATTATTAAATTTCATCTCTTTTTTAATATATAAGTCTAGGGACCGGCCGTGGCATAGTGGTTAGAACACGCGACTACAATGCGGGAGATGACAGGTTCAAATCCTGGCTCCAGTCATCTTAAAAGAAAAAAAATTTGTTTCATTGTCGGCTCCCCTCGAATGTTGTCGACAGAAACTTCGCAGTATTAGTGTCGAGTCAATCGACATGTCTAGTAAGAGCTTCTCAAAAAGTGACGATCGTATTCGTCGCTAAACAAGTAGGTGCCGTTAGTTGTGAATCTAAAAATAGAAAGCGTGTTAATTCACAACAACGCGAGAAGCTATCCCATACCTCATTCATGGGGTGAAAAGGAAAATTAAGTTTTTTTTATGTCTTGGGAGAAATTCAAAAAATGGCTTTTGCTGCTCAATTTAAAACTAATTAACAGAATTACTTGATATTTTGCGAACTCATTTCTTTCAATTTGAGCAGAATACTACTCTCAGGTTCTGTGATTTCCTTTACTGTTGCCGCAGGGTAAGCAATGTAAACATTTCGATACCCTAAAACAGTACGGAAACGAAGATATACTAGGGAACAGTAAATACATGGGTCTGCTTATGGCAGTGGAATATGTATATTTACTTGACATAACATAAACGGAGGTTCAAAAATTT
>OZ035881.1:153720948-153890363 GCA_964034835.1 Muscina levida
CTCTTCTCAAGCAACCATTTCGAAAGCCATTCATCCCAACGAACAACGAACAATAATTTTTCTATTAACTGTGCTCTTTAATCATAGCAGCACCATACACCGATACCATTATACACGCACACACACATATAAAAGCTAGTGCCAGGGCACATTTACTTGTGTATGTATATAAGTGAGAGTTCGTGTGAGTATCCGTGTATTTGGGTTTATTTTGGGAATTAACATGTGTTGTCGCCGCTATCGCTGATGTCGCCATCGTAGCGACTGCTGATTCATGCTTTTGTTATTTGTTTAGGTTTTGATCTTATGATTACGCCAAAAAGGTCTCCTAAGTAAAACTAACATTTCAAAACTTAAGCGGCGTTTATTGTAAAACAGGAGCAAAGCGCAAAACAAATTGTAGCTATGGTTTTGAAAGAGCGAGAAAGAGAGAGAGAGTAAGACAGCAAATGTGTTATTGAAAAATAAAACAATGAAATACTCCCAAGAGTTGTAACCACATGACAGCACTCTTGCAAATACTTTGATGTTTTTATGTTAACGTAATAGGAAGTCTGGCTGTGTGTTGGTAGCAAAGAATCTTATGTAGTGAATGGGTATTCTTAAGGATATTGTAACTGGCCCAGTTGTTGCCATGTTACCAGCTGTTACAATTTAAATCTATACCAGGACAGAGATTAGTCAAAAGTTGTGCTTTTCAATAAAATGTTTGGCTAATGAATGTTAAATTCATTCACTAAACAGTAGCGATGTGATGCCTTGAAATTGTTTGAGTAAACAAAACAGTTTTATTTTCATACCACTAAGAAGTTGTAAATGAATGTATATTTTAAGGATCGCTAATTAAATACCACAAAGAATTTAGCAAGTACAGTTTACTTAAAGCTATTTATTTATATCAGTGTTTTTCTTTTGGAAAACTAGACAACATTTTAATTCCAAATAAGCACTGTGGTGTGTTTAGGACCCGGGACCTGCCAGGGTCGAAAACAAAAGCATTGTTTTGAGAGATTCCCAATAGTTTGGTGGAATTTGTGTTCACTTATCTTCTTATATATAAAAATGAATCGATGTGCAGTTGTCTCGCTAAAACTCAAAAACGGGCGGACCGATTTTCAAAATTTTTTTTTTGTTTGTTTGCTATAGCTTCCGGATGGTTTAAAAGGTTTTATTTTTTCCAAAAGTGGGCGGCGCCACGCCCCTTTTTTCAAATATCGCTCAGACGGCTTTTCTAATAGACCGATTGATACAAAAATTTTATCATGAGGTACTGTTGACCTGTAGATAGTTCCTGACTACATTTGGTTGTAATTGGATAAAGGGGCGTGGCACCGCCCATACAACTTGAAAATTAAAAAGGCTATATTTCATGAACTATCAGAGGTATGAAGATGAGATTTGGTATATATGTTGTTGGAGCAGTATAAATTACAGCCAGGACGGAAGTGGGCGGTGCCACGCCCCCTTTTCAAAAATCGCTCCAACGGCTTTTCTAATAGATCGATTGATAAAAAATTTTACCATGAGGTAATGTTGACCTGTAGATAGTTCATGACTACATTTGGTTGTAATCGGATAAAGGGGCGTGGTACCGCCCATACAACTTGAAAATTAAAAAGGATATATTTCATGAACTATCAGAGGTATGAAGATGAGATTTGGTATATATGTTGTTGGAGCAGTACTAATTACAGCTAGGGTGGAAGTGGGCGGTGCCACGCCCTCTTTTGAAAAATCGCCCTAACGGCTTTTCTAATAGGTCGATTGATACGAAAATTTTACCAAGTGGTACTGTTGACCTGTTGATAGTCCCAGGCTATATTTGGTTGTGATTGGATAAAGGGGCGTGGCACCGCCCATACAACTTAAAATTTTAGAGAGCTATATCTTATGAACTATCAGAGGTATGAAGATGAGATTTGGTATATATGTTGTTGGAGTAGTATTAATTACAGCCAGGAAGAAGTGGACGTACCACGCCCCCTTTTTATGAGATTGATACGATTGATACGAAAATTTTACCAAGTGGTACTGTGGACCTGTTGATAATCCCTGGCTATAATTGGTTGTGATTGGATAAAGGGGCGTGGCACCGCCCATTCAATTTGAAAATTAAAAGGTCTTTATCTCATGAACTATCAGAGGTATGAAGATGAGATTTGTTACATATTTTGTTGTTGCAGTATGAATTACAGTAAGAGTGAAAATTTAAAAAAAAACATTTTTAAAACAAACAGTTATAACTGTTAAAATTCCACAGTATATTGCTGTTCGCCTAGAGAGATGAACAGTAACCAAAATCGGAATCTACGATGAATTTTAAGAAAATTTCAACAATAAACTTTGTGTCTAAAATCAATTCCTAGCTCGCGTTGGGAAGCATGAAGATTTCAGATAGAGATTTTTTTTGTTTTTAAATAAGCACAAACCGAAAACTTCAGATATATATTTTTTGAGACCTTCTGCGTAAAACTGACTTCCCAGCAAACTAAATGAGGTATTACAGAAGCAAATCTTTGTATTGGTTAACACTTATGGCCTCTGAGAGTTGGCATACAGAAATTAAGTTTTTAATAATAATTTTTCAGAATATTGGGCGGGATCCCAATAAAAAATATACTATTCTTTTCGTCTTGGTCTGCAAACATCGGAATGGTAGGTAAAAATTAGAGCCGTACATAGGTCTGAAGTAACTCAATAATTGCTCATTGCTAAAAAAAATATCTCTACCTGAAATCTTCATGCTTCTCAGCGCGAACAAGGAATTGATTTTAGACATATAGTTTCTTAGTGAAATTTTCTTAGAATTCTTCGTACATTCCAATACTGATATACGATTAACACGTTTTTTTTTTTTTGACGCGAACTAATTGATTCGCCCTAATCATCAGGCTATTTCGAACTAAATAAGTTAAAAGTGCCGAGGCGCTGCCCACGCACTTCAATAGTTAACTTTCAATAGTTTTTAACTTTCAATCGACGCTGTAGACGTTAGTGTGACAGGGGACTCGAATTTATCGAACCGACGTCTTTCTCAGCAACTCTTGGCCTACATTCATATAAAATTCAACTGATAGAAGAACTAGAGCCAGTGAACGATCAATTGATTTTTTTTATTTATCATGTCATTGCACATTATTTGAAGGAGAAATGGTTCCAACACGACGGTGTAACATGCCATACAGCGCGTGAGACCATCACTTTGTTAAGCCAAACGTTGGTGTCCGAATTATCTCAAAAAATGGTAATACGAGTTCAATACAAAAATAGTATTCCGGATTATACTTGATCCGTGTGAGAAGAAGACATGACAAAATATGTTTTTATAGCTAAAGGCATGAAGCTTCAAACGGAATTTTCATTTGCGGTCAATAGGAGAAGGCATAACAAAAATGATTTTTTATGAACAAAGAGATAGTTAGTATACAGATTGTTCCCGCTACTACGGATCAAAATAAATAATTTTGATCTTTAGAGGAATGTCTGTTTTCCATTTGTGAAAGAAGTGGTTTTTCGCTCTAGATATAAAAAAAACTTAATCAACATGTCGCCACTATAGATATGACTTTGCTGATGAACTTTTTATTAGCATTTACAACAATAAAACTTAATTGGTTAACTTTAATGTTAAGAAGTTACTTTCAATAAGTTACATGAGTAAATAAACATATTATTGACGAGCTTAAGTACCGTTTTCAAAGTACTTTGTAGACCTAAATGTGAAATATTTTAAAAGTTAATATGCAATAGCGAAGCATTGCCGGGCCCACTAGTTTGTTAATATAACTGACTCATTATACGAAGATTTTCATTACCATAGTATCACTTAGAGTATATCACCTGAATAGCCGACAAACCAGAATCATTAATACGTTCCCAAATTGTTGACACTAACCAGAATAGGGTTTGTCGAATCATCAATTCCCCCATTCTGATATAAACTTGATTTGTGAAACTCGAATCATTAAAAAGATCTGAATTTTATTGCACGAACCTGATACGAAATGAAGTAAACGAACATATTAAATAGGCCGATTCAGTTATGCCTATATTCGAAGTCAAAGATCATATCAACATAAGCCAAGCAAATACTTAAGTTTAATAAGGAATAGTCTACCTGACTATCGCTGAACCTAAATACAAATACGACTTTTAATCGTATGTAAATGTTTTAACCAGGATTTCATAAAGGAATTCTGTGAGTGGAATCAAATTTCCGCAAGGAAACCTGGATGTTCCGTGATCAAAAGGCAGGAAACAAGAAAGTATATACTCGGATCACCAGGTAGTTGATGCAAAGATTAGTTCGCGATTAAAAAGTGGTTAAAACTGAAAACTTGAACTAGAGCATAACAATAACTATCTCAATTACCGCAAACAAACGCCACTAATTCTGATGTTCCCGACACACATGGCAACAGAATGCGTATTTAATGACCACAGCTATAAAAACAGTACTAGGTTATGAAAAAACCGTGCTTATTCTCGTATTGACTGAGGAAATGGATATCGTTACTAGGCAGCACCCCTTGCAACTAGGAAAAGAGCCAATGAGGAGAAAAAAGTGAGAATAGCGAAAAGTACAGACAAAGGTAAAGCCCGAAAGTTATACCTAAGGTAAATAGCTAAGGAAGAGAAAAATGCCCCGGATGGACTGCTTGCAAAGTTTTTTGAGGCATGCGGCGATGAACTGATAACCTGATAATTAATTGGGCCAGCCTTTTGTCCATCGCATACTAGTTAGTGTATTATGTGAAGACTTAAGCCCATCTTAACGAAATATAAGAAACCTTATCAATGGTTTTCAGACCAGGACATCAAATTTTCACACTACGACAAATCCTGGAGAAGATCCAAGAAATGCAGATCGACAATTATAATCTTTTTATCGACGAAAAAGCTGCATTCGACAACCTATACGAAAGGAATTATTAGATACCACATCTGAGTTTGATATCTGTGTGATACTGACATTGTGGAATGGAACTGATCGACACCAAGTCTTTAGTGAAAACGGGCAAAAATCTAAGTCCTTTGCGTCCAAACGAGGCTCAGGCTACGCTAACGTCTAACATACGATATAGTTAACATCATAATAGAGACTTATACCAATTTTAATCAAAGTCGAAAAGTTAAATAGCTAAGAAAGGCAATCCAAGTATATGAACTAAACGTCGCGGGACCAACCTTTTATCCATCGCATACCAAGTACCATATTAGGGCTAGTATTATTATGGCTCAAATCTTGCCCACCTAAACAAAACACTAGAAACTTTATCAGTGTAGTTTTAGATGAGGACATCAGATATTCACACTACGGCGAATCCTGGGAAGACCTAAGAAATGCAGATACAAAGCTACATTCGACAGACCTATACGACAGGAATTATTAGATGGCATATCTGATCCGACAAAATTTGGCATGAAACTGACCGACACTAAGGCAAAAATCTGAGTCATTTTCAACTTACCGAAGCTTCGGACAAAGTCACATACTGCTCGCCTACGCCGGCGATACATACATATCATTGGTCATGCAATGCGGGACGATACTGCGGCCTTTTAAAGCATTAAGAAACAGTCGGCAGCAGTGGATCTGTTTATAAATGTGGACCATGCAAGTTTAAAGGAACAAAGAGTCCACTAGCAAAGCACGCTGCTTGAACTTTGAAAATTATAACTTTGAAATGGTAAATGATTTAATCTACTTAGGCCTGGAAATCTACAGACGAGTATTGATCCCAAGTCGCTGCTGCTATGTGCTAAGTAAGCCATTTAATGACAAATCTCTCTATCCGTCTCGATGAACAAAGTTCCAACTTTACAAAACGTTGATCCTACGTGTCTTGCTCTACAGCTCACAATCCTGGGTAATGGCAAAAGCGCATCAATCTATTCAGGGAGTCTTCGAGAGAAAATTACTTCGCAAAATAATTGGAACCCATCATCGTATTAACCAAGTACTGGTTGAGCTGTATCACAACGTAGTCAAGGTCGCCTAAGTAGACCCAATGTGCTTGCTAGGACATGTTGAAAGAATGGATGAAAATAGTGCGGTGTAGGAGGGGCCGCGAAAAACAAATGTGTATCAATTAACTGATAGATTGTTCGCCACACAAAGATAACAACTCCTTAATCTGTTCCATCAACAACGAGAGAAGCTATCCCATACCTCATTCATGGGGTGTAAAGGGAAATTAAGTTTAAGTGTCGAATGCCAGTGAGGCCTGAACCAAGTACGAACAACGAATAAATCTTCCCTATGTGCCCTAGTGTCAGTTTCTCCCTAGTTGGGGAGGCTTGGAGACAAACGTCCGCTGATCCTTATCAGTCCTCCTAAAGGTCGTTGGTCCAAGAATTAAAATGCATCTACGTCTGTCCTTATAGTGAGCGGTTGATGGTCTCCGTCTGTTTCCAGAGGAGAGACAAGTTTTTTACGCCTGGCAGTAAGGCATAAAATGCAACCCCCTAGTTTTCGCCAAATGTCCGAAAAAAAATCATGTCCTGCGTATCCGGTCAAGGGTTTTATAACATCCGGAGACCCGACTACTACAGTGTCGGTTTCAGGCTCTAGTATGTTGTCTGCTACTGAGACCTCGACTTATGGAGTGGTGGCGCCAGGCTCCACTAGTCGATCTGCTACAAGTGTGCCAAAAATCAAACCAACCCAGCCAAAACGCGTTCATAATCCAATCGTGGTACACAGTGGTTCTTTTAAACCAGGTACCTCAAAGTCTTCCAAGGTCCTGATGGAATGTTATCTTGTCGAACCCCTGCTGCAGATACTGGTGGCGCAACAAGACCCTAGTTGGCCCCCAATTTTGTTTCCTTAGTGCCTACAGCTGAACAAGGAGAAAAGGCGAATAACCTCTCTCGGCCTCAATGGAATTGATTCCACTACTATTCTCCCTTGGCGTAAAACACAATTGAACCCTCAGACCCTACGGAAATCCTGACTATTCTTCAATACAGTAAACCTCAACAACTCTTCCGGAACTTGAAAGTAATTAGGGTTACTGAAGCTGTGGAAGACTCAAGGAAGGCCACCATAATACTTAATGGTGACTCACTTTAGCCACAAGGGAGGGTGTTCTATGGATTTGACTCCATCTTTCTGTGTGTATGCAAAAGCAAAGATCGAAAGAAGCATTCAAGAGGGCTCCTACATCGGCATCTACAGCGGTTTAAAAAGGCAAAACATACCCAGGTATATCGCCGTTGACATAAAGGTTAATAGATACCAATTAGTTGTTCGTGCAAAAAAAAAGAAAAAAGATGATAAAATCAGGGAAAATCTAGTAAGTTTTCATTCCATCAGGTTTTGTGAGTTCTTATGGGACCTTGGAGGCGACTGGACTTATCTCAGGCGATGAGAAACCTCATTACACAAACACACAATGACGATAACGAAGCTAGTATTTATTAAAAGTTTTAACTAGACATTTCTAAGTCTAAAGTTGTTGTCGACGGTCCCGGTAACCCTTACAATGGTTATAACCAAGGTCACCTGCATGTCAGTCGCGTGTTAATTGGTTTAATTGGTTGTTTAAGATGTTTTTATTCAAATATTTAGTAACACTTCTTCTCTTTTTAAAATAATGCTATATCGTTGTCTCAGCTTTGAAAAATGTGGTGGTAAACGATACAGGTAGCGGACTCTATCTAAAATTATAACATCAGGTTGTTTCGCATTCACCAGAATAGACAATTTAGCAGTATTTAATACATCTCCTGACTTGCTGCCTTTAATTCTATTTTAATTCCATATCTTATTTCCAACTAAAAGAAAAAATATTTCTACTGCTGAATACCCCTATTTTAATTCTAACATTACTGATGGCACTTGTATGCAGTTACCTTAATGCAGTTTTTACTATACCCCTAACAAATTTTATCATGACACAGCGTACACCTAAATACCCTGTGCGATTATAATTATAATTTTTTTTTGCTTATTTTTATTCTCTCTCGCATTATTACAAAACGTGATTCCTGGAACATATCCCGTTTTGATTGTCAAATAAGTGTTCGTGAGAGCATTTGCCTGTTTCCTTTTATTTCATTTTCTTTTTCTTTTTTTTTTTGTTAACTACATTCCCATCAACAAACATCACCATCTGTTACAACGGCAAATTTAACTGTAAAAATATTGTTATTGTAAATAATTTTATTATTTTTTAATATAAAAAGGGACGCACATACATTTCCGTCCAACGGAAGAGAAAATTTCATATCCTGTGTGTTCACACAAAATAAAATAACATTAGCATCACAATACACAAATACCCAAAAGCATACACACGCTCACACTCACACCCACACTCATGCATTGTCACACGTATAAAATGTAAACCGCTGTTGGTTGTGCAAAGCAAAAAAAATATGTTTAAACCTTAGGCTAGGCAATGGGTGTTTCTGAGGCGGACACACAAGCAACAGATGCAGCTACGGCATATTTTGTTGGCTGGTGATGCAGAGCAATGAAGAAATATGTGTAGTAGCTGTACAACGGTGACTACAAAAACTCCCTCTCAAAGTCAAAAACATTTTAATATATTTAATAGATTGTGTTTTTTTCCTTTTGAGTTGACTGATCGATTGAATGATTGAATAAACAGGATTTAAGGATAAATGGAAATGTTAATAGCTCGTATACACAATGTTGCAGCAAAGGAAACAGAATAAAATTACGTGGAACAGATGTTTTGATGCGATATGATTTTCATATTGCTTTATATTAAATATAAATGACATTTTTATTGAATACAGCAAAATGGATTTGGATTGATAATATATGTTAAGGGCAATTGAAAAACGTTTTAGGAAATGCTTACAAACTTAGGCATTGTGACAAACTTGTATATCTATCAATAGTAAACATATATTACTTAATTGAAAAGGAAATACATTCGTTTTGATGTTGGTATTATAATTGGGCAAATAGTAAATATAAGACATGCAATTTAAGCATACGAAGTCCTATCAACACCGGATGTAGCGTTAGTTAGAATTAAGTATATCTAGCAAGGAACAAACGACTTAGAGACGTTTTCCTACAATCTATTAATTACACAGTGCAATATTTTTTAGATCATTGGTTTGGGACTCAATTCTGAGAACAACACGTGAAAGTAGCCCCAAAAAAAAAGAAGTTCTGCATCATTCGTTTTGTCATGTTACATACTTTATAATTTTATTGGTTTGCTATAGTTGGGCTTGAGGTCATTAGTGATGCTTAAGAAAAACACTGATGTTAATGTATTTTTCCTGGTTTTATTTTAATTCCAATATTTCGATTGACATCGTCAATCATCTTCAGGGAAATTTGTCTATATAAATTCAGAAATACAAAAAACAATTACACTGTTAGATACCGGATCACCATCATTAATACGGCGACGAATTTTATAAATAGAGTATATAGCATTAGCGACAAAGACTTTTACATTAAAAACGAAAAGAGAATTATTGATTATTGAAAGCAAAGGTATCTAACAGTGTCTAACAGTGTAATTGTTTTATGATTTGTGAATTTATATAGACAAATTTCCCTGAAGATGATTGACGATGTCAATCGAAATATTGGAATTAAAATAAAGCCAGGAAAAATACATTAACATCAGTGTTTTCTCAAGCACTAATGACCTCAAGCCCAACTATAGCAAACAAATAAAATTATAAGAGTTTGTAACATGACAAAACGAATGATGCAGAACTTCTTCTTTTTGGGGCTACTTTCACGTGTTGTTCTCAGAATTGAGTCCCAAACCAATAAGCTAAAAAATATTGCACTGTGTAATTAATAGATTGTTAGAAAACGTCCCAAGCCCAACTATAGCAAACAAATTAAATCAGAAAAAAAGGGCAACTATACATAAACACAGCATACTGTTATAATTTAATATCGATTTGAAGTTAGTAAATATCGTATAGGGAAATTTGTCACGTTTTAGGCATTTTTGTTTGTCATAACTCGAGAAGCACTAGTCCGATTAAGCTGTATCAAATTTAAGAAAAAATTAAGAATTACAATTTCTTTAATCTGTTCATATAACGTTTCCCTATGTAAGCAAAAGTTTCACTTTTTCATTCATCAAATGATTTTGAACTGGGTTTATTTTTTTAGCAGTTACAATAAAACTGTTGTACTCCGTGGCTTATGATTTACGTGGAATGTTACGTATGATAATCATACGCCACAATATAGTATTTGTGTTATGTCAAACCAAAAAAAAGAAAACCTACAACGTGACAAATTTCCCCATACGATATTTACTAACTTCAAATCGATATTAAATTATTATGGCATGTAACGACAAACCGAATGATGCAGAACATCCTCTATTTGGGGCTGGTTTCACGTACAGTTTTCAGAATTGGGTCCCAAAATCAAGTGTTGTACTGTGTGATGTAATAGCATAAGCTATTGTATTCTTCTAATATAATAAGCTACTGAATATACAATAAACTTAAATTTACATTAGTGCTAAAAAGTAAAATATATGCACTTCGTCAGCGTTAAAAACATCTAAATTTTAATACTTTAGATAAGCAAACCCAATGGCAAATTGACATCTATCGTATTCCTCCAACACACTTAATTTCTTCAACAAAAAAAAACTTAATTTCCCTTTACACCACAAGAATGAGGTATGGGATAGCTTCTCGCGTTGTTGCGAATTAACACGCTTTCTGTTTTAGATTCCCAACAGACGGCATCTACTTGTTTATCGACGAAAGCGAACGTCACTGTTTGAGAAGCTTTTTCCAGACATGCCGATTATCTTGATACTTATACCGCGAAGTTCCCGTCGAAAACATCGAGGAGCCGGCAATAGAAGAAAAAAGTAGGTGACTGGAGGCGGGAATCGAACTCGGGATCTTCCGCATAGTAGTCGCGTGTTCTAACCACTATGCCACGGTCGGTCCGATTTCTTCAATATCACATAAATTTAAACTTTCAATGCACACTACATATTCGTTTCCAAGTGTATGCCACAGCAAACCTAAATTTGTATATTGTTGTTGTATATTTTTCTACTTTGTAAGCACATGCAAAATAAAGTATGGAGTCGAAATATTTACACACACCTGATGTTTAACAAAATAAAGCGCACGTTTGGTGTTTTGCACACGACCTTCTCGTTAACCGGCAAAATAACACAAACAATCAAACTCAATAGCATACGCACATGTGCTTTAGCTCACACATGAATGCCGGTAGAAATTTTGAAGAGTATTCATTTTAACTCACAAATACCCACAAAGGTAACATAGTTGCATACATGCATGGCAAATGGTTTCATTAAGTGCAAGGCATGTGTGTGTGTGAGCTATTTGTTTGCTGTATGCCTGAACTTTAGCCAGTTTTGTAGGAGAGAAAGAAGAAGAGAGAGTGTAATGCCCTATGGGCGTTATTGTTATTGCTATTGTTGTTAATACCCGTGCCAAAAATAACACATGACCAAAAAGTTTTCCGGTCATAGCCACCTTGCTACAGCCAGTGCAATATTTCAGACCTCAACAACTATTGGCAATGACCATTAGCAAGCGGTGAACATGATACAATTTCTGTGAGTTCTTCAATGCTGCCTCAGGCAAAATTTCGTTCTTTCGATAAAAGTGGTTAACCTCTGAATTGATGGTTTATTATAGTCCACATATTGGTTTAATATACTCTGTAGGCCTGTCTGCCCGCCTGCATTCTAGTCCAATTCAGTCATGTAAATGACCGCATAATGTGAAGAATAATATCGATAATATTTTATGAAATTAGTTTTCGTTATTAATGTTTTTTTTTTCGCTGTAGTATTCAAATATTTTCAATAAATTATATTTGCAAGCTCTCTTAGTAGGGGCTGCTTTTCATTTGTTGTTGTTGGCAAACTGTTTTTTTTTGTTTATTATTCTGTGTGGGTCGGCCAAGGAGTGGCGTCGTAAACGAGGAGAAAATTTAATGAAATTTTTGGTCTATTGTAAAGTGTTACACATTTGTTATTCTGTAGTTGGCTTTTGATGCACCAACTTGTTTTCTTATTTATATTTTTTCGTTTTAGAATTTAATTTCTGCCCATCGATTTATCTCGGCTCGCGCTGTGCCCATTTTAGTTTTTTGTTTTTAACTTTTACTCTTTCATTGGCACAAGAGATTGTATAAACATAAACATTGTTATTTGTTTTTAGTTTCGTTGGTGCTTTTGTAGTTGCTGTTGTTGTTCTGTATTTATGTGGTTTAGTTGGAGAAAGGAATTTAGCGAAAACCAGAGGCGTTTGAGAGAAAGTTCTGAATTAAATTTCATTGAAATTAACATATAAATAATGCTAAATATCGGTTATGACAACGAAGGAGTTGTACCAAATAACTAACAAATATTAATCATTCGCACAAAATGGGGCAACAATAAATGTGGTTACAATATGGGAACCAACAAGCAAGTTTTTTTTAGTCAAAATAGTCCGTCAATTTTTGAGAAGTAACGATTTTCCAATAACCGGTTTACCCCGAGTTTAAGGTCAGTTAGCCGATTATCTATTCTTTTATGAAAATATGTTTAAGATAAAACATCCTAATTTGTTTGGGTGACATTTTTACAATCTTTTCATTTTATTGAAGAAAAATATTTTATGTTCTGAAAATTATCTAAAGATAAATTGGTAGTGTTATGAAATCATTTGTTTCTTATCTTCTGAAATTTTTTTTGTTGAAAATTTATCAAAATCATACTTAAGAAAATTAAATTAAATTTTTATAATTAATATAAGAAATGTACACTCTTCTTTACGAATAATCATCCAAAATATTTTCGAAAATTGAAATCAGTAGAAAAATGGCATTCAAATTCCCAGTATAGCATATATTGTACAATAGATTAAATATAAAATACACAAAACTATCAGTTTTATGATGACAGCTCTGAGCAGTCATCATAAAGTTACGTTACATTCACTTAGAACTTATAAAACTTTGAATACATATTATCGTCAATAGTACACACAAATTACTCAAATGTATTATAAAAATCATCGTTCTGTGAGATTTTTTTTTTGTGTGGCACGATAAATGGTAAACAGAATCTTTCTCCCAATCCAAATATTGCCAATACCATCCGCAATATTGAGTCTCTGTATAAGTTATTGGATAATATTTGTCAGCAGTTTGGTGAGCAACTCATCGCTATCAGCTGAATGAATAGATCGTATAATATGACTCCTCTTCACACTTTGCTTTAGGGTTATTTGAAGCTAAAAGTCTTCGTGGGTAAGCCAGTTAATTCGCGAGTTACCGGTGTTCGAAAGAGTGATCACAATTTAGACTTTTCGAATATTTCATTTACAGTGGATTTGCAGCCAATATTGCAATAAAATTATCATTGAAAAGTAAATGCCAGAGACTCTTTCTACTTATTTTTCTTATTTTTCTAAGCTTGGATGACAGCTCTTTTCTCTGGTTCATCAAAATAAGTTTTAGTCACACCTTCCGAGCCAGTGAGCAGCCCATCGAGTTAACAATTGAAAACTTTTTGAGCTCGAGCATTTTCATTCATTCGTACAATGCGCCTCCATTAACGATGCTGATTCCAAATATTTTGCGAAAAATTTGTCTCTTGAAGACTCCCAGAATATATTCATTTGCTTGTGTCATTACACAGGATTCTGAGCTGTAGAGCACGACTTCTGGAAGAAGTATCTGGTAAGAGTGGATGTTTGGTCATCGAGGGCTTTGTCATTAAATGGCTTGTTAAACGAATAGTAGACCGAGGGCGTACTATAAAAGGGTACATGTACCTGATGACGAACCTATGATATCTCAAATCAGAGCCGCAATTAAATAAGTACTACACCACTGATGTCTCCGTGGTTACCCTGGTGAAACAACAAATCCATAGCAGCTATTTCATATTGGGCGACTTCCTGGACAGAAAAAGCGACTGAAATTAATCCTGGCAGTAGGAATAAAATGCGGAACCTGGAGGGCTGGGCTTGCCACCCGCTACCAATATAATGGCAGGTAATAAAATGAGAAATAAGAGAAAGTGAATCCTCACCAAATTATATGCACTTGGAATGTTAAAACGACCAGGTGCCTCTGTTCGAAAAGTATAAGGCTGACCTTACTGTTATACAGGAAATCCGGCTGACTGGATATGAATGCTTGCGAATGAGAAAGTGTGGCGTGTACTACAGCCTGAGTTTGGTTGTATATTTGTGGTCGGCAAGAGACTATGACACCTGGTCTGAATGTTTACTCTTGTCAGTGAACGAATCACCAAATAAGAGTGAAGACAAAATGTATGTACATCACGCTGATTTGTGCTCATGCACCGACGGAAGAGAAAAGTGACAAGGTCAAATTCTATTCGAATTCGAATTCTACGCCCAACTTGATGCAACATATACCCTAGCCTGGCATATGGTGTTAAATTCGTGTTATGTGGTTTTAATGCCAAAATAAAAACTAAACTTAATTTCCCTTTGCACCCCATGAATGAGGAATGGGATAGCTTCTCGCGTTGTTGTGAATTAACACGCTTTCTATTTCTAGATTCCCAACTAACGGCACCTACTTGTTTATCGACGAATGCGAACGTCACTGTTTGAGAAGCTCTTACTAGACACGCCGATTGACTCGACACTTATACTGCAAAGTTGCTGTCAACAACATTCGAGGGGAGCCGACAATGAAAGAACAATTTTTTTTTAAGATGACTGGAGCCATTTTTGAACCTGCGATCTCCCGCATGGTAGTCGCGTGTTCTAACCACTATGCCACGGCCGGTCCCAATTTAATGTCAAAATAGGCCGGGAAAATGTTGTTAGCCCAACAGTCGGAAAATTTAGTATGCATACTGACACATCGCCAGATGGAATCAGACCGATTGATATCTCTGCAGCAATGTTTTCGATTTGACCACAAAAACATTCACAAGGCAACGTGGATATCACCCGATCAAGTTACTAGAAATCAAATAGCACACGTGATAATCGATGGAAGGCACGCGTCAAGCGTCTTACCGGATCACCACCTCACTGCAGTGAAGGTGCGTAGTAAGTGAAGCAGGTACCCTCCGGTATTAGGCACAGAGTAAGCTGGACATCGATAAGTTGCAGGCCACGGAGATAGCCAAAGCCTATTCAAATCAACTCATTTAACTACTTCGTGATGCCTCAACTCCCAAAAATAATGGTGCGCAATGGCTCAATATTTCCCACCTGATGAAAAGGACTGCGCGGTCTGTACTGGAATATGCCCTTAAACGATAATGCCTGGTACGATGACGAATGCCACAATGGGCCAATAGCAACGCGAGCTGTTCGTGAAAAGTACAGGGATAAGAGGTGGAAGGCGACTCTACTCTGCAGGCGAAAAAAACGAGAGCTGAAGGAACAGAATAAAGTTTGCATTGAAGAATACAGGAACAGAAGTGAAGCCCGAAAATTCTACCAGAACATAGAAGGTAAGTACATGCAACAGGTCATCCCTACTGTAAAAACAATAGTGGCGTCTCGATACTGACTCCGATAGCGTACAGAAAATATAAAAGGTTACTCCTGCAGCATATTGATGTCTGAAAACTCGGTGCTGAAGAGACGATAACATCGAGTGTCTCCCACCGAGCCAAGCTGAGATAAAGATAGCCATATCCATGGGTTTAGCAGTGCATTAGGACAAGACGAAGTTAATGGTATCATCGAACAAAGTGTTCACCCGTTGGGGACGCAGCGTGAACTTTGAGGAAGAGGATTCATCTACCTCGGATCCGCCATGGACAAAAACAACAGTGCCAGCCTAGAAATAAAACGGAGAATAGTTCTCGCCAACAGGTGTTTCTTTTGGCTACGTGAGCACTTCATAAACACCAACCTAAATCGAACCACTGAGGTTAAACGTTACCAGGTACTAATTTTTTCGGTCCTACTGTATGCCTCCGAATCTTGGGTGCTTATACAGGCGGATGCTGCTCATCTGGCGGTGTAAAAGCAAAATCATCCGCATAAATGGCAATTTCAGGGTTCTGATGAACCATGAGATCTACAAATTATATCACGACATTGACGTAGCTAAGCAAATCAAAGTGCAACAATTACGCTGGCTAGGCCATGTCGTGGGAATGGATAAGGAAACTCTCGTTAGAAGGACCAAGTGGAGGAATCACTGACGCTGCTTGGTAGGACTGACTGGATACGGTGCGTACAAGATCTCTTACCATTTCGGCCTTTGGCTTAGACACTAAGATATAAACATATATGATGAATTTCATATCAAAACCGATATTCATTGAACCCGACCCTCTCAGATTTTAATGAAATTTAGCATACAGCTAGATTTTACCTATAGAAACACAACCTTATTCTTAGAAATTGCCATTTTTAAAATATTTCGGTACCTTGCCACGCCCACATATTTTCAAAAATTTAATTTCTAAATTTCTGAGGTTGTGTTTCTGTAGGTAAAATGTAGCTGTGTGCAAAATTTCATTAAAATCTGGTAGAGTCGGGTTCAAAATGTCCTATTTTTTTATAGGTTTTGATATGAAATTCATCATATGTTGTCAAGTTGTTCTTAAGGCTAAAATTAATAATATTGGCAGACTACCGCCTTGTCTAAGTGGCTCTGTTAGTTTATTGCCCTGTCAGTGTTATCCCGCAAAGTCGTATCAGCTTCACGAGGATACCAAACTCAGCCATAGCATCTATTGGTTTCTGTCTCATTGGACTGTCGAATGCAGCTCCGTAATCGATAAATGGAAAGTGCCGGTCTTTATTTCTTGGGTCGTCTTCTCTAAGATATGTATGTCATTGTGTGAATAACTGGTCGTTCGAGGATTTATCAGATCTAAAACGACATTGATAATTTCCAATCAGGTTCACTAGGATGGGATTTAGTCTTTCACACAAGATACTCGACAGGACCTTGTATTCGTCGTGTAAAGAGTTAATTCCGTGGTAGTTGGTGCACATACTTGGAGCGCTTCTCTTAAGAACTTGACATAGAAAACTCAGATTCCAATCTTAAAAAGCTCTGCCGGCAGTCCATCATACTTTAATTGCAGCACACTCTGCGTGTCCATGACATGATTTGCATCTATGTCGTTACATGTGAGTATTCCTGTTAAAAACCTTTCCTTTTTACATTTTGGTAGAACTTTTAGGCATTATCTCTATCCCTATAATTCTAAATTTTATCATTCTGTCATTACACGATTTACCATTGGCTGCAGTTTTACCTTGTACCCAGCATCCTTTTCCTCATATATAATGTGACATTCCTCTTGAATGACAGTTTTCCTCGACTTTATTTTCGGTTATTAAACACTCGCCTAAATTTCCAGGAAAAAAGCTTTGCAATACAACGCAAATATAAGAAAATAATTTAAAAATAAATCAAATAATACAGATCCAAAGCCTTTCTTTTACGCCTTGCTAAAAACAGTTGAACTTCCATTAGCATGTTCAATAGAACAAGTCTCAGTAGACAGTTAGTTGTTTTTCCTGCATTACATTTGTCTTTACAAAATTATTTCACTCAACATTCTTACGAGACAATCAATCAACTGTAATCTGTTCAGTGTTAAAATACTTGAACAAATTGTTTTTATTTTTATCTCGAACTGGAGTATGCGTGATGTCTGAAACAGATAAATATATTCATCATACGCCCTGTGATCCATTGATGTAATTTGTTTGTTTTGCAAAATATTCAATAACGCTTACCTAATTTTTCAAATTAAATATATAAAATTTATACGAATAATTGGTGATTTCCAAATTTTTTATATCCATCTCAACAAATATACACTGTGCAACAAAAAATAGTATTCATGGTAATTGTGGTATTTTAACTGAAAAGCATTTTTTTACATTCCATGAGATAATCCATTATATTAAAGGTTTACGCGTTGTATATCATAAAAAGCATTTTATGCACCCAATTTCTATTTGAAAAAGTTATAATTTTGAAAGCACTTTTAACTAACGAATATCATGTACGATTTTATGCTGCACAAATAAATATTTGTGGTCATTTTGGTCGTAGAAAATATGCATAAGAAATTACTAAAATTTAAATACTTAAATGACTTACGTTTCTAATCGTATTTAATGTCTTCACAATTCAAGCATATAAGGTTTTACTCACATTTTTCCCCCTTCAAGTGTAATAGTTATTTGATATACATAGTTCATCCCCATCGACCTTTTAAAATCTTGTCATTCAAATCTGTCAACTCGTTGACATATGCAACGACAACCGGTTTTATTTTAATTATAATATGCTCAACCCTTTTTCTATTTATTTAAAAGTATTTAATTTAATAAAAAGCTTTTCCTAAGGACCTCACTCTATTTGAGTAATGGACTATGAATTAATATAATTGGCATAATGTTAATTTATCACAAAGCAGCATCAACAAGGGAACAACAAATTTAAATTGACCCACATTTACAAAGTAATCAATCAAAGCGGGGCGTCAAGTGAGATGGGCTATGTCTTGTCAGCTACAAAAACAATTTGTTGGTGACCAATGTAAATATTCGAATTTCAGTAATGTGGGATTGATAAACGTTTAAAGAATTAAAGCCATATAAGTGATTATGTTTTTTAGTATCGAAAGCAGCACTTGGAAAGAGTGAAATGTAATTACTTAGAGTACTGTAAAAAAAGTGTTGTGTATCGAAAAACTAACATTTCGTGGAGTATTGACTGGTGTTTATTAGATGATGATTAGTTTATGACAGTCATTATCCATTATCGTAGTCATTTAAGCATTAAAGTTGTAATGGACATTTCATATTTATACTACCCACTTGGTATTTTAAGGCAACTTATACTAAATTTCGTCTTCTTGAAAGAAGCCTTTGTTCAATAAACTCCGAATAGAAGTTATGGTCTTTGTGCATACAATTGAAATTTTAGCGATTTTTTTTTTACTCTTTGCTACGGTCATAGTATGGTAATTCTGTGTCGATCAACAAATTAGGAGCTGGTAACAATATCAATCAATCATTTAATCGATAATCTAATAGGGGGCGTTAGTTGAGTGAGAATGACGAGCGAAGCTTTCTTGCTTCAAGACGTTGAGTATATCGTTCTTTTGGTGAATAGCAGCTAACGAGTTACAAACCAGCTCTTGGTATCGTCAAGAAAGAAAAAAAAAATTAATAAAAGTGTAAATTTTTCTAAATTAATTTGGTCAAAACTGCCAAACTTTACTTCAAAGTATTTTTTTTAAACTGTTTCACAAAATTTACGCGCAATTATCCAAAAACCAAGGTAAATATAAAAGTGATTTGTAGGGTGAATAATGGTGTAAAGAAAAGTTTTTATATTTAGAACATATAGAGAAACCCTTCTGCACGTGGAGGGGTAGAAGTCCCGTGCAGTAATCTTGCATCACACCTTTACAACCTGATGCTCCTGGGAAGAATTGCTTTTTCAATGTATTGCAACAGATTTGGAAAACAAAATCAGAAGGACGTCAGCTTAATTCCATCAAAATTTTCTTCACGCAAGCACTCAACTTTGCACCATATTTAAGCAGAATTCTTAATTGTTGTGTGGCCGACGGTTAATAATAGTTTTATTGTAATTTTCCTTAACTATTAGATTTTTTAATTGATTTAAATCACATTTTGCTTGAATGTTTAGTTAAATTCAATCCAAATTTATATATGGACAACCCTTATTAAGTTATTTCTCACCAAATCACTCAAAGGTTAGAACGAATCATGAAAAGAAGTAAAAAGCTACGATGCAGAAATCATTGTTAAAGTAATCAGTGAGTTTCAATATTAAGCAATACATGTGCATTAAAATAGTTTATAGTGAGTTGAGTGAAGTGGCAAAATAAGAAAAATTTCAGTCATATGACTATTAATATTTGATAAATCGTCTTTTAAATATAAATATATAAATTAACTATGTTATATACAAGCTCTAAAATTTAATGGAAAAAATAGTATAAGTAAATCAAAATGTATGTAATAGTAGATTGTTTAAGAAGCCCTACTGAATAAGGCTATCACAGTTCTTCACATGTTTTATCACAGACATCGTTAAAAGCTTAAGAATGTGGAAATTCCGTAGTTAAAAGCAGTTATATGCAAATATAAATTAAAAACCAAATCGTTTATACGGCCTAAGTGTTCATAGAGCACCCCACAACAGTAAGAAACAACAATCGTTACGTAAGCATGAAAATAGCTCCAGCTGGTATAACATGGATTAATTAATCACTCTATAGTCGTACCTTAAGTTTTCATCTTCATACAGCTCATCATCTATATCACCACATCGTACTACATTGCAAAGGCCTTTACAACTGTCGTCAAGATGTCGGTAAGTGCAACAAAAATTATCTTAATTGTATATGATATAATTACAGCATAGAACATGAAACAAATTTAAGCTGTGACATTTCTTTTTTTTAATGATTAATTATATACTAAAAGATTATTATTTGTGGTTAAACTTATATTCACTAAGTCTTTACGCCTTCAATAACTACCTACGTGTTTAATTTTCACTCGTTCCTATACCAATCATAATAATTCTCAATCATAAATATTATCTTCTTTGAAAAAATCAAGAAATGAATGTGACAATGCATTTGTTATTAAGATTTGTTGTTTTTTAGTTGTCTTTGCACTTGTGCACTTTAGGTTATTTTGTTTCTTTTGAGAGAGAAATTTAATTATCAGTTTGTTTTGCTAAACGTTTGTTTTTATTTTACTTTGCTTTTCTTTGAATTATGTATTGAATACACTCGAGAAAAAAAAAAACAATTCATTATAAATAATTACATTCGGTATTTTTTAGCTTTTAGCATCATGGTGACTGTGATAAATTGAGTGAAAATCTAAAATTGATCTTTTGTTTAAAATAATAATGAATTTTGTAAAGTATAGCATATCACATTACTCAGTATTAAAATAAGTATTTTTTACAAATTATTATAATGAAAGAAATTGCACTAAATAAACCTGTATCTGTATTCCTAGAAATTATGGATTGCTAAAATCAAATTCTATATGTGTTTTCCAATGCAGATGTCGATGAGGAATTAAGTAGTTTTCACATGTTATGCTAGGGGTTCTAGTTAATTTTGTTCGCCACTAGAACCATTGGTATGGGTGGGTTATGAGGCGAGGTATCAATGTACATCTAGAAGATACCACATTATAACCAACACACGTCGATCCGTCAATGCTTTTGTTTTAAATATTAACTGAGGTTGCTAAATTTTATGGGGCTTTTGGTTTAGATTTTTGTTTTGTTTTAGCAACTTAATTAGCTTGTTTGAGTAGTATTTCGTTTGTTTCAGTCAAATAAAAAGGGAGTCATTAAATTATTATTGGAACGGCAAAACTGATGGCATTTAGAAAAGGACACGAACTCCCCCAACCGACTGTTAGCTAGTGCATTGAAGGCTCCCGCAGTCCTAATTCTAAAAGTTGTTTGTTGGAAAAGATGTGTAAGTTAGGTTTATGCATCTTTCAGTAAAAAGATATTCTGCTTCAGAATATTAGCAAACACTAGTATGGTGTTCGTTACAGTAATTGGCGCCCAACGTGGGGCCGAAAGGAGAACAGCTATCTTTTCGGTTCTTTATTAAAGTTAGAATGTAGATTTCATTTTGTAATTACAGATACTTTATTGACATTATTGAGTTGGCATTGAAATAAATTGCTTAGCTTTGCAGGATTTTAGTAGTGCTTGAGGATCAAAAGTTCGAGTAACTAACCGCTTAGTGGTGTAGTTTCTTTTCATTGCTAGTAAAATGATTTCAACAATTATCTTTCATACTAATTTCTTTATTGTATAACAGTTTCTAAACGAGTATCAGTATCCAGTGTAACTTTGGAATACAATGTCTTTGCAGTAAGTAATTCATTGTCCGAGATACACGGGAAAGTCTTTGGCGGCTGTGAACATGACTTTAACTGATTGGTTTGAAATCGATTTTCAGTAAATGAAGTTTAGTTACATATCCCGGTTTTGTTTTGTATTGATTGGAAAAGTTGACGGTGTTGGTGTCAACAAATTTGAATCTACCTTTTTTCAATTCGCATCTAAATGGAAAACACATGTTACATATCATTAAATATTATTTTTTTTTGTTGGTGTTAAAACACAGAAGTGTTTATGAAATCAAATACTTTAAAATTTTTATAGATTGCTATTGAGGAGAACTTACTTCTGAAAATTTTTGTAGAAATGTTTCGGTCACCTTCTCACTCCGATATGCCACCTCCTACTGACCCAACGGTTGCAAGTGAATTAGTGAATATTTGTTCTATATGCGATGAACTATTTACCAATGGTCAAGATTGTCTAATTATAAAAGAGTGTGCTCATTTATTCCATAAAATCTGTATTGAGACTCATCTTGCATCCTCATCCGAATGTCCCGTATGTAGACGATCGTGCCAGTTATCTGAACTTCGTAGTTTTTCTTTTCCTTTAAAAGATAATATTGGATTATCGGTTTCTTCTTCAGATCTGAATACTAGTTCTAGCTTAAATACTGGGAATGTTGCCATGTCTAAACCTGTAGGTAAATCTAAACCGCGAGGAGCTAAAGCTGCGCATTATAACACCCGTAGCCAAAAAAGTTCAGGGTTAAACAATATGAATCTCAATATGAAGCTTCTGGTTACAATACTCCAGTAAGAACCTCGGTTCAGAATAATAATCCACAGAATGTAACCCCAGCTCAAAATAATTTAGTAGGTCCTAATCAAAATAATGATAATCCCTCGTCTGGTGTTGATTACGCCCACATTAATCGAATGATGGAACAAAGTATGTTAAGAATGCTTACTTCATTGAATTTAGTACCGCCAATGTCAAATAATTCTCCCGCTGGAGATAATGCTCAGGGACTAAACCCTGATAATGCTCATGTACGAAATCTTTTTCCGGGTTATCAAACACGTTCTTTAAATTCAAATGTACAAAACCTTTGTTCACCATCCAACTCTCTGCAAAACCAAAATGTAAATGGCGGTTCTAATCTTTCAAGTTCTCTACGATTGCCATTTACTACCGATTAAATAACCTCTATTATCCAGAGTTGGAATGTGAAATTTAACGGTTCACCTGATGGCCTTCATGTGGAAGAATTTTTATATAGAATTAGGTCATTAACTCTGGACACTTTTGGAGGCGATTTTTCAGTTATCTGTAAGAATCTTCCTGTATTACTTGTCGATAATGCCAAGCGTTGGTATTGGCGTTATCACAAGCAGGTTCAACAGATACAGTGGGAACCTTTCTGTCAGGCAATCCTATTACAATTTCGTGAGTGTAAGAGTTCTTTTGATCTAAGAGAAGAGATAAGAAACCGGAAACAAAAAGCAGGTGAATCATTCGATTCGTTTTATGACGCAATTTCCGCTATAGTAGACAGGTTATCCTCTCCAATGGCTGAATCTGAACTTATCGAAATTTTAACAAGAAACTTGCGTCCAGAAATAAGGCAAGAATTATTATATGTTCCAATTGATTCAGTTACTGCATTACGTAAACTCGTCCAAAAAAGGGAAACCTTTTTAAACGACGAATATGTCCGAAGAAATTTGTTTAACCGAAATAACAATAATCTTCATCCACGTCGTCAGATTGCTGATGTTGATTTTAGCCCGGAAGTTAGCGATAATGAAGTTGGTTCCGATCCAGCACTATCTGTGAGTGCTGTGGCAAAGGTACCACAAAATTTTACTTGTTGGAATTGTGATAAACCAGGCCACCATTGGCATAATTGCCTTGAGGAGCGACAAATCTTTTGCTATGGTTGTGGAGCTAAAAATATATATAAACCCAACTGCCCTAAATGTAATGTTGGAAAAGCGCCACCAAAAAACTGGACATCCCCTGTTCCCATCAAGGAACAACCCTAATCTTCCAAAATGGTATACACTCTGAACTTCCTGAATATGGGTCAGAATCTGAGGTCACCTCGAAAAGCGAGATAGTACCTACTTCAATTTTAAAAAGGGAACCAATAGATAAATGTACCACTTTGCCTACTTCCAATACTTCGCCTATTCAGAATAAATTACATGAGTATCCAATAATACCGTATCATAAAAGATTAGAAAATTATATTCAAAAACGCAATCAAATATTTAATATTTCGTCTGTTTCTGTCTGTATGCCTCAGAGGAGAAAACGTTCCACACTACGCTTGCGTAGGTATTAGAAACTGCAGAAACAGTGTAGAGAACTGTTAGTATCAGCAATAATAGCAAATCCGAAAGACATGCGCTACTACGCTAAAGTGTCATTTTTATGTTTCAATGAATTTGGTTTGTTAGACTCTGGAGCTAATGTGAGCTGCATTGGATCAAGCTTAGCTTCTAACGATTTTAAAAAATTTCCTAATTTTACCAAATGCAAATCTTTTGTTAAAACAGCCGATGGTAGTCCGCAAAAGGTTATAGGATGGCTTAATGTAAAACTTACTTTTAAGGAAAGATCGTGTAATATGAAATTATTTGTCATACCCACTATGTCACAAAACCTTATTCTCGGAGTTGACTTTTTCAAAGCTTTTCAACTTTTAACTGATGTCATTGACACCATTGATGTTTTCGCTCTTAATGATATTAATAAAAATTCAACTGAAATCGCTGAAATGTTTTCTACACCCGCTGAAGAGTTTAATAAACCCGCGATGACAACAAATAATCTTGAACAAATTTCGGAATCATTTTACCAAATTACAAATGTGCAACGACAAAAATTAAACGTAGTCATTTCCATGTTTCCTAGTTTCGAGAAACAAGGTTTAGGAAGGACTAGCCTTATAAAACATAATATTGATGTGGGTGAAGCAATTCCCATTAAACAGCGGTTTTACCCAGTTTCTCCGGCTGTAGAAAAACTAATCTTTCAAGAAATCGATCGGATGTTATCCTTAGGCGTGATAGAACCCTCATCTTCTCCTTGGAGCTCTCCGATGAGGTTGGTGCTGAAGCCCAACAAGGTTCGCTTATGCTTAGACGCCAGGAAACTAAACTTAGTTACCAAAAAGGATGCATTTCCGCTGCCTTCTATTGAAGGTATATTTGCCAGACTCCCCAAAGCAAATCTGATTTCGAAACTAGATCTGAAAGACGCATATTGGCAGATAGCCTTAGATGACTCGTCCAAACCGTTGACAGCTTTCACGGTCCCCGGAAGGCCTCTGTACCAGTTCGTGGTCATGCCTTTCGGATTATGTAACGCACCTCAGACCATGTGCAGGTTAATGGATGAGATCATCCCCCCCGATCTTCGCCACTGCGTTTTCGGCTATCTAGACGATCTAGTTATCGTATCAGAAGATTTTGAGTCACATCTGGAGGTTCTAGTTCGGATTGCATCCCAATTTAAAAAGGCCAATTTAACACTGAATGTCGCGAAAAGCAAATTTTGTGTTACACGGGTGAATTATTTAGGCTATGTAATTGGAAATGGCGGAATTACCACCGATCCGGAGAAAATCAGCGCGATAGTCCACTGGCCTGTACCTAAAAATTTAAAGCAGGTACGAGGGTTTTTAGGTTTAGCTGGGTGGTACCGTCGTTTCGTGGAAAATTTCTCGACGGTTGTGTTTCCAATTACAGAAGTCCTTTCTACGAAGAAAAAATTTGTCTGGACGAATGAAGCGCAGGATGCCTTTGAGAAACTCAAAATCCTTCTCACTTCTGCACCCGTTTTAGTAAATCCTGATTTTGAGAAAAAGTTCTTTGTTCACTGTGATGCCAGTGATTATGGCATAGGTGCTGTTCTCGTACAATTGGACGAAGAAAATCGGGAGAGACCTATAGCTTATATGAGTAGGAAATTGAACTCCGCGCAACGCAATTATAGCGTCACCGAGCGTGAATGCCTAGCTGCGTTGGAAGCTATAAAGAAATTTAGGTGCTATATTGAACTGCAGGAGTTTGAAGTGGTTACTGACCACTCAAGTCTGGTGTGGTTGATGCGTCAGCCCAATCTGAGTGGTAGACTTGCAAGATGGGCTTTGCAGTTGCAAGCGTATAAATTTTCGGTAAGCCATAGAAAAGGCAAGGAGCATATTGTACCCGATGCTCTCTCCAGAATTCCAGAGATTGAGATAAATAGCTTAGTAATGTCTGAACCGGAAATTGACCTTAACTCTCCATATTTTAATGATGACGATTATATCGCACTAAAGGAAAAAGTCCAAAATTGTTCAGAAAAGTATCCTGATGTAAAAATAATAGATAAATTTGTTTACTATAGAGTGGAACATTATAGCGGAGATGAAATACAACAGGAAAGTGCATGGAAATTGTGGATCCCAACAAAAATGCGTAACTCAGTTATAGACAGAGCTCATAATTGTCCTATTTCTGCACACTGTGGTATTTTCAAAACCCTAGAACTTATCAGACGAAACTTTTATTGGCCCGGAATGGTGCGAGATGTCCGAAAATATATTCAAGCTTGTGATATATGCAAGTCAACAAAATCTCCAAATTTCACCTTGAAACCTCCTATGGGTAACCAGCTTACATCTATTCGCCCATTCCAGCGCTTATATATTGACATACTCGGTCCCTATCCTAGGAGTAAAACAGGGTATATAGGATTGCTTATAGTTCTGGACCATCTGAGCAAATTCCACTGGCTGTGTCCACTAAAAAAGTTTACTGCATCATTGATACAAGAATATTTGGAGAAGAACATATTCCATGTGTATGGTGTTCCGGAAACCATTGTGAGTGACAATGGAAGCCAATTTAAAGCTCACGACTTCAACGCTTTTCTGACAAGTTACGGCATCACGCATACATACACTGCTTTCTATTCACCTCAAGCTAACGCTTCTGAGCGTGTTAATAGATCGTTAATTGCGGGAATAAGAGCGTATCTTAAAGAAGATCATCGGATGTGGGACGACAAAATCAGTGCTATTAGTTGTTCATTGCGTAACACTCACCATCAATCAATAGCGACTTCTCCATATCGGGCGTTATTTGGATTTAATATGATAACACACGGTTCTTCGTACTCATTGCTTAAAAATTTGCAATTATTAGATGAACCTTCCGCAAAAATTTCTAGGGATGATCAGTTACAAACTTTGAGACAAAATCTACGCAAGCACATTCGAAATGCATACGAGAAAAATCAAGTTCAATATAATCTTCGGACCAGAGTTCCAGCATTTTGCGTCGGACAAGAAGTATTACGGCGAAATTTTGCTCAAAGTAACTTTGAGAAAGGGTTCAATGCAAAGCTTGCTCCTGTGTTTCTAAAAGCACGAATTCTCGAAAAACTAGGTAACCACTACTACATTTTGGAAGATTTAGGAGGCAAACTTGTAGGAACTTTCCATGCCAAGGACCTGAGGTCATGAAATTCCTTTTTCCAAAAAATTCTTTTACTCAAGGAGTAAGAATTATTTTGGTTTTGTAATGGACATTTCATATTTATACTACCCACTTGGTATTTTAAGGCAACTTATACTAAATTTCGTCTTCTTGAAAGAAGCCTTTGTTCAATAAACTCCGAATAGAAGTTATGGTCTTTGTGCATACAATTGAAATTTTAGCGATTTTTTTTTTACTCTTTGCTACGGTCATAGTATGGTAATTCTGTGTCGATCAACAAATTAGGAGCTGGTAACAATATCAATCAATCATTTAATCGATAATCTAATAGGGGGCGTTAGTTGAGTGAGAATGACGAGCGAAGCTTTCTTGCTTCAAGACGTTGAGTATATCGTTCTTTTGGTGAATAGCAGCTAACGAGTTACAAACCAGCTCTTGGTATCGTCAAGAAAGAAAAAAAAAATTAATAAAAGTGTAAATTTTTCTAAATTAATTTGGTCAAAACTGCCAAACTTTACTTCAAAGTATTTTTTTTAAACTGTTTCACAAAATTTACGCGCAATTATCCAAAAACCAAGGTAAATATAAAAGTGATTTGTAGGGTGAATAATGGTGTAAAGAAAAGTTTTTATATTTAGAACATATAGAGAAACCCTTCTGCACGTGGAGGGGTAGAAGTCCCGTGCAGTAATCTTGCATCACACCTTTACAACCTGATGCTCCTGGGAAGAATTGCTTTTTCAATGTATTGCAACAGATTTGGAAAACAAAATCAGAAGGACGTCAGCTTAATTCCATCAAAATTTTCTTCACGCAAGCACTCAACTTTGCACCATATTTAAGCAGAATTCTTAATTGTTGTGTGGCCGACGGTTAATAATAGTTTTATTGTAATTTTCCTTAACTATTAGATTTTTTAATTGATTTAAATCACATTTTGCTTGAATGTTTAGTTAAATTCAATCCAAATTTATATATGGACAACCCTTATTAAGTTATTTCTCACCAAATCACTCAAAGGTTAGAACGAATCATGAAAAGAAGTAAAAAGCTACGATGCAGAAATCATTGTTAAAGTAATCAGTGAGTTTCAATATTAAGCAATACATGTGCATTAAAATAGTTTATAGTGAGTTGAGTGAAGTGGCAAAATAAGAAAAATTTCAGTCATATGACTATTAATATTTGATAAATCGTCTTTTAAATATAAATATATAAATTAACTATGTTATATACAAGCTCTAAAATTTAATGGAAAAAATAGTATAAGTAAATCAAAATGTATGTAATAGTAGATTGTTTAAGAAGCCCTACTGAATAAGGCTATCACAGTTCTTCACATGTTTTATCACAGACATCGTTAAAAGCTTAAGAATGTGGAAATTCCGTAGTTAAAAGCAGTTATATGCAAATATAAATTAAAAACCAAATCGTTTATACGGCCTAAGTGTTCATAGAGCACCCCACAACAGTAAGAAACAACAATCGTTACGTAAGCATGAAAATAGCTCCAGCTGGTATAACATGGATTAATTAATCACTCTATAGTCGTACCTTAAGTTTTCATCTTCATACAGCTCATCATCTATATCACCACATCGTACTACATTGCAAAGGCCTTTACAACTGTCGTCAAGATGTCGGTAAGTGCAACAAAAATTATCTTAATTGTATATGATATAATTACAGCATAGAACATGAAACAAATTTAAGCTGTGACATTTCTTTTTTTTAATGATTAATTATATACTAAAAGATTATTATTTGTGGTTAAACTTATATTCACTAAGTCTTTACGCCTTCAATAACTACCTACGTGTTTAATTTTCACTCGTTCCTATACCAATCATAATAATTCTCAATCATAAATATTATCTTCTTTGAAAAAATCAAGAAATGAATGTGACAATGCATTTGTTATTAAGATTTGTTGTTTTTTAGTTGTCTTTGCACTTGTGCACTTTAGGTTATTTTGTTTCTTTTGAGAGAGAAATTTAATTATCAGTTTGTTTTGCTAAACGTTTGTTTTTATTTTACTTTGCTTTTCTTTGAATTATGTATTGAATACACTCGAGAAAAAAAAAACAATTCATTATAAATAATTACATTCGGTATTTTTTAGCTTTTAGCATCATGGTGACTGTGATAAATTGAGTGAAAATCTAAAATTGATCTTTTGTTTAAAATAATAATGAATTTTGTAAAGTATAGCATATCACATTACTCAGTATTAAAATAAGTATTTTTTACAAATTATTATAATGAAAGAAATTGCACTAAATAAACCTGTATCTGTATTCCTAGAAATTATGGATTGCTAAAATCAAATTCTATATGTGTTTTCCAATGCAGATGTCGATGAGGAATTAAGTAGTTTTCACATGTTATGCTAGGGGTTCTAGTTAATTTTGTTCGCCACTAGAACCATTGGTATGGGTGGGTTATGAGGCGAGGTATCAATGTACATCTAGAAGATACCACATTATAACCAACACACGTCGATCCGTCAATGCTTTTGTTTTAAATATTAACTGAGGTTGCTAAATTTTATGGGGCTTTTGGTTTAGATTTTTGTTTTGTTTTAGCAACTTAATTAGCTTGTTTGAGTAGTATTTCGTTTGTTTCAGTCAAATAAAAAGGGAGTCATTAAATTATTATTGGAACGGCAAAACTGATGGCATTTAGAAAAGGACACGAACTCCCCCAACCGACTGTTAGCTAGTGCATTGAAGGCTCCCGCAGTCCTAATTCTAAAAGTTGTTTGTTGGAAAAGATGTGTAAGTTAGGTTTATGCATCTTTCAGTAAAAAGATATTCTGCTTCAGAATATTAGCAAACACTAGTATGGTGTTCGTTACAAAGTATTAAATCGAAAGAGAATTTACTTGATAAAGAAAAGTTATAAGGAACTCTGGATGAAATTAGCTTATGAAGGAATTATTATTTAAAACGTTTTAATAAGTATTGTATCAAAATTTTTTGAATTTTTTTTCTGGAATATTCAGAAAAAATTCTAAAATTATGTCACTTAAAAATTTTGACACAAAATGCTGGCGTTAATGCAATCGTTGTTTTAATTTATTGTGACTTAAAAAATATTGAAGAACCCTCAGTATTGTACTGAGGACTAACGATCACAAAAATCTAGATAACTGCGAAGAAGACTTGAATGCTGTACACACTCCTTTAAGTCGTGTGTTCTTGAATCAAAGTTTGCAGTATTGTACTTGTTTATTTTTTTTTATCTTTCATAACTTTATATTAACTCAATATCGTGTAGGCAAAATCCACCATTCAAATTTAATATTTCTAAAAAATTTTTTCCTTCCCAATACCCATTCTCAAAAATACTTCAACGTTCTACGTTCCTGTTTTCACAACTTACACAAACTATTGAAATATCAACTTATTCTTAGTGCTGCTCGAGAGTATCAAACTGTGATGCACAGCTATGCCAGAGCAGCAACTAACAAACTGCAACGTCTATAACCCAGAAAAATTGGCAACAATAACCGAACAAAATAGAAACCATTGAAAACGGTTGAATAAACTCTCAAGTCTCAACTCGTTTATATAGGTTAATAAAATACAAATATATTATTAGAATACTGCTTCATCGTCTGTACATATTTAAAACAGCCAACAAAATGTTGGAAGCAACAAACAAAGGAGTACAGATTTAAGTTGCAAGACTTACCTAATAAATTGTCCATGCACATAGAGATGAGATGACTGAAAAAAGAAAATGAAACATAGAGAGGCTGGATTAGAAATAGATGATACTTTGATGTCATGGGAACAGTAGTAACAGTTTGTGCATACAATCTTCTATAATAGGTATACAATTAAAGTAACTGATAATTATAACTTTTTAATTATAATTTTTTGTGGTTAATTAACACATGAGGGTAATTTTTCTTAACGCAAGTCATTATTTTCAATAAAGCTAAAGCTAACAACAATCAAAGAGATTGGGACATTTACAAAATTAGTCTTAATTTGGGTGAAGTTAGGAAGTCTATGTGCTTCAGAAACGAACCAAGTGATCAGCCTTTAGCCAGTCGAATACAAAGTCCTTTAAAGTGTGTTATGTGAAAGACTAAAGCACATCATGGCGAATCTGATTGGACCTTATCAGAGTGGCTTTAGATTTTGTAAATCCACTACCGATCAGATATTCACATTACGAAAAATCTTGGAGAACATCCAAAAATGCAGATCGACGCCTACCATCTGTTTATCTATTACAAAGCTGCATACGACAGTTTGATACGACAGAAATAAGTTGCTATGGCTGAGTTTGGTATCCCCGCGAAGCTGATACGATTTTGCTGGATGACACTGACTGACACGAAGTTTTCAGTAAATATAGGCAAATATCTGACAGTTCCATCTTCTACCAAGCGAGGCCTAAAACTAGACGCTGGTCTGTTATGGTCTGTCTTTAACATCATAACAGAGATGTTAATTCGGAAGGCTGCAGTAAACACGACTGGTACCATCTTTAACAAAAGTCATATGTTGCTTGCCGATAATATAGGTATCATTGGCAGAGTACTGCGGGATGTTACTGCGGCCTTTTCGAGCATTGAAAAGCAGTTGACAGATGAGAGTCTAGTGATAAATGAGGACAAAACTAAGTTACTTGTTTTAATAAACAAAGAATATACTCTTTTTGAACCAAACTATTCTGTGAATTTTCGAGAAAAAAAATTCTTAGCAAAATATTTTGGACACATCATCGTTAATGGCGAGTACTTTCGTTGAATCAACCATGAGTTGTATAAGCTGTACAAAGACATTGACGTAGTCAAGCGAGTTCAAATAGAACGGTGATTGGAACTTGTAGTTAGTATGATAAAGCTCCACATCGAAAAGTCTTCGGAAATAAACTCAATGCGCAGGAGAGTGCAACCAAAAATGCATTTGGATGAACCAGATGAAAGTGCTGTTATTTAAGAGTGGTGTGACGAACTGTATACGATGCGCCAAAGACCAAAGCAATTGAAGTTATTTTCTACGTGTGGCCGGTGGTTGGAACTTGTTGTACGTATGATAAAGTTCCACATCGAAAAGTATTTGGCAATAAACATTAAACATGCAATGGATGGACCAGATAAAAGGGCTGTTATCTTAAAGTGATGCGACGAACTATCTACGCAGCACAAACGACCGAAGCGCTTGGTATTATTTTCTACGTACGGATAGTGATAAATGAATTTCTAATGCTGCTGTCAAATGATAAAAAGTTGGAAAGAATCTCTCGGGACATAATTTTCCAACAATTACTTGAACACTTGTCCTCATCTAGAAAAGTCAGAGACAAATTCGACCAATATAAGTACATAGTGAGCAAAAAGAATCTGGTATGAGTCATCAATACCTTATACATATGTAGTAGTCGGTAAGAAGTAATTTTCTGAGACTGCCTTATGCTGGAAGTCATATCTATCATTTGGAAGAAACCCAAAGCAGTTTTCTTCCCGATAGCTAGAAAATACTCTCAGATCATACCAAATGATTTTCGACCAATGAGACTACCATCTTTTGTCCTTAAAACATTTGAGAGTTTATTAGACAGTAAGTATAGCCTCACACTACGGGAAGTAGGATACATATTATTTGATACGATCTAAAAGTGTAACACATAGAAATATTCACTTTAGACCCTAAGTTTCTTTAACCCAAATTCAATTCGTGATTTTTTAAGTCGTCTGTCCTGTCTGTCCTGTCTGTATCGTATGTTCGACCAATATAAGTACATAGTGATCAAAAAGAATATGGTATGAGTCATCAATACCTTATACATATGTAGTAGTCGGTAAGAAGTAATTTTCTGAGACTGCCTTATGCTGGAAGTCATATCTATCATTTGGAAGAAACCCAAAGCAGTTTTCTTCCCGATAGCTAGAAAATACTCTCAGATCATACCAAAAGATTTTCGACCTATGAGACTCCCTTAAAAAACATTTGAGAGTTTGTTAGACAGTAAGTATAGCCTCACACTACGGGCAGTAGGATATATACTATTTGATACGATCTAAAAGTGTAACACATAGAAAGATTCACTTTAGACCCTAGGTTTCTTTAACCCAAATTCAATTCGTGATTTTTATGTCGTCTGTCCTGTCTGTCCTGTCTGTCCTGTCTGTCCTGTCTGTCCTGTCTGTCCTGTCTGTCCTGTCTGTCCTGTCTGTCCTGTCTGTCCTGTCTGTCCTGTCTGTCCTGTCTGTCCTGTCTGTCCTGTCTGTCCTGTCTGTCCTGTCTGTCCTGTCTGTCCTGTCTGTCCTGTCTGTCCTGTCTGTCCTGTCTGTCCTGTCTGTCCTGTCTGTCCTGTCTGTCCTGTCTGTCCTGTCTGTCCTGTCTGTCCTGTCTGTCCTGTCTGTCCTGTCTGTCCTGTCTGTCCTGTCTGTCCTGTCTGTCCTGTCTGTCCTGTCTGTCCTGTCTGTCCTGTCTGTCCTGTCTGTCCTGTCTGTCCTGTCTGTCCTGTCTGTCCTGTCTGTCCTGTCTGTCCTGTCTGTCCTGTCTGTCCTGTCTGTCCTGTCTGTCCTGTCTGTCCTGTCTGTCCTGTCTGTCCTGTCTGTCCTGTCTGTCCTGTCTGTCCTGTCTGTCCTGTCTGTCCTGTCTGTCCTGTCTGTCCTGTCTGTCCTGTCTGTCCTGTCTGTCCTGTCTGTCCTGTCTGTCCTGTCTGTCCTGTCTGTCCTGTCTGTCCTGTCTGTCCTGTCTGTCCTGTCTGTCCTGTCTGTCCTGTCTGTCCTGTCTGTCCTGTCTGTCCTGTCTGTCCTTTTTGTTCTGTCTGTCCAGTCTGTCCTTTTTGTCCTGTCTGTCCTGTTTGATACCTCCCATACAAATGTATAAAATTGAGTAATAATATCAATACATCCAACGCGATCGTGCTTAAATTCTGTATTTTGTAAAGCTATAATAGGAAAAAGTTTTGGAAAAAAATATCGTAGTATAGCCACGATATATATCATCGACATCATGAGAGCCTTTAGTAATATGTTACATATTGCAGTTTTAAGATCATTACATGATCTGAGGGAAAGTAGTTCGAAATGGAAGGCGGTCACAATTACTAGTACCATCAAACAAGCTCAACTATGAATATTCCGGTTTTGGTTTGCCCGAATTATTGCCTTACCTTCTGACTCACAATTGAAATGCAGCTCAACATTAATATAAATAAACCAAGTACTAACCAACCGAAGCATACGAGTACAACACACAGAAAAACATATATCACCCCTCCTAAGGTAGCAGTCATAATGAATGATATCAAAACATACTTCACAACCCACTCAAATACTTTCGAAGCCAACACTTGCAACCTCTTACAACCCTAGGAAAACGTAACATAACGACCTAACAAACACACACAGACACTTGCACGCATACCTAAGGTGATGAATTGTTAACACTTAAGAAAAAGAGAAATATAAAACAAAACTAAAATTCAAAATGAACAGAAATCTAAATCCACACTTTGGTACTTCAACTGACACAATACTAAAATAAAATGCAAGCGGTAAAAATGCCAACAAAGAGGGGCGAGAGGAAACAAAATTGAGTTAATTTATTTCATTGCTGCTTTGTGACACAATATAAACTAAATACGTATATGAACGAATGAATGAGTGATTGTTTCTTTGTTCACATATTTCTTATGCTGTATGCTGCATAACGTATAGGGGGTGATGAAGTAGTGTGCTGAAAGAGAAAGCAACAGCGCTTATATATGGGGGCTAGTAAAATCGAGATAGAAACTGTATGTGTGGTAAAACATAACTGTGTAGAAACCGTATAAGCAAAGATTTAGTTTAGAGATGTGTGATATTTCGACATAACTTATTCATGGAAAATAAATTTAATCTGCATTTTTATTCTCAGCTGACAATAACGAATTTAAGGTGGCATCCCATGAGGGATGAGTTATATTTCACACGGCTGCTAACTCAGTGATTTTCTTCTCCTCTCTACGGATAATCTTAGAGAAGTGGGCATATCAACCCCGGTGGAACTAGCCTTATAATATGTATTATTATTAGCATAACGTCTTATAATTGAACTCAATGAGCTGATTTACTAAGCCATAGAAACGGGGACTTGTATGGGAAGTGGGAGAATTTTTGTCTGATATTGCACTTCTTAGAACCTTCAATAAGAGGATAGAAGCTTGCATACCAGATTTCAGCTCGATGGTCACTTAAAAAAGAGAGTTTGTATGGGAAGTGGGAGAGTTTTTGCCTAATCTCACTGGCCTTAGAACTGAACCTTCACTGAGAGAATATAAGCTTGCTTCTAAGATACGGCTGTAATCGCCGGAATAGACAGTCGGTCGCTCAAAAAGGAGAAGTTTGTATGAGAGGTGGAAGTCATTTATGTCCGATTTTGTTCATCCTGAAACTTAACCTACACTTAGAGGATAGAAGTTTGCAAAATAAAATTTAAAATTTAATCGACTCATAAATCGACGCTGAGCATTTATACATACACATTATCATACCTATCTCGACTCCTCAAAGGCACTAACCTTATAACAATTCTACCACACCTAAGTGCTGTAGTAGTATATGTCACCTTAGCACACTTTTATCACTGACACTAAAATTAATAATTTCATAGCATAGACGGTCATATCACATAAAACAAAGACACAAATTTGGTCTCGCTTCATAAAGCATAGCAGATATTATGTTCTACGCACTCTTACTTTGCTAAAATATTTTACCTGTATTCTTCTGACACATCTCACGCTACAAAGCACATCATAATACTTGTATTTCTCAATTTTCCTCCAACATAAAGTGTATTTTGTAGATTGTTTAGCATATCATGCGGTGCAGGTATTTACACTACCTATACACCTACAAGACTTCATCCTACATATCTCACACTTATACAAACACTGACGCACTCTGCAAATAAAAGTAAACGCTTATGTTTCAGCCATACAAGCGGGTTGATGTATTAAATTTATGTGTTAACTTTAGTGTGATTTTTCTCGCTGCCTTTGTTATTTACAACAGCCATTATGTTGTAAACTAGTGTGGGTGTGTGTGCGTGTGTGTAGGTAAGCATATTTAGTTGTTTGTGTGTGTGTGTGTTTTATGTGTGTAAGAAATAAGTATTTGTTTTTGTTTTGTGTTCGTATATCTTCTGTCGGGTATATTAAATTCCTTTTTATGATATACAAGAGAGCTCTGAAATTCATCATTAAGATTAGTACTTGATATAAAAGAAAATAACTATTATGTTATGTAAAGATGTTGGCATTGATGCCTTACAATGGATAAGGATGTCGCTTATTACACGTACTGTGTAAGCAGTGACATATAATAGCCTCTAGAAGGTCACGTGTACTACAGACATCGCGATAAGATTATATTTGGAAGGAAATCGATACGTTTGACATGCGGTAGCATAATAAAACCGAAACATTTGAAAAAGAAAAAATATTATTATAAACATAAGAAAATGTAAAAGTATATTTGTGACGTACTTGCAAAAATTTAAAAATTTAAATTTAAAATTAAAGATATTACAAGACAAGAAAAAAAAGGAAGTGCATATGTGTGATAGTACATATGTTATGAGGTATTGAAAAAAAACTATGGGTAGGTTATCTAAACCAATGACGGTGGCATCAGTGAAAGAAATGTCAAATGGCTCTTAATAGAATTGATTTGGTTTGATTATGATTTTACACCAAAATCGATTTTAAGTGTGTAAGTATCGTATTAGGTAATTTGTCACGTTTTGGGCTCTTTTGTGATATTGTTGTATGTTGGCGTATGATTATTATAAGTAATATTCCACGTAAATCATACGTCTTACAGTAACTTATTGTAACTGGTACAAAATAAACCCAGTTCAAAATCATTTGATGAATGGAAAAGTGACACTGTGGCTTATGTAGGGAAACGTTATATGAACAGAATAAAGGAATTGTTATTTTTAATTTTTTTACACTTTTTTCAGCTAATTTGTGCTCAAAAGAACATAAAACGTGACAAATTCCCCTATACGATACTTACTAACTTCAAATCGATATTATATTATTACGGAATGTAAGTTGACAAAACGAATGATGCAGAACTTCTTCTTTTTTGGGCTACTTTCTACGAATTGAGTCCCAAATCAATGAGCTGAATAATGTGAGAGATATGTGTGAGATATGTTTCCTGTTGCTTTTGGCGGATTTTCAATATAACATGCCTTAATTTAATAAAACAAAGATTTTCTGAAAATTCAAATGTTCTACAAAAACGTTGCTCATAAAATTTTGAGACAAAGACAAATAACACAATTGCAACAAATTTTTGATCCCGGCTTCTAAGTAGTTGATCCTTATATGTGAAAAGTAGAACGGTTTTTGAGATATGGTCAAATTTTAATTTTAAGTGTTTTTAAAAAAGTTAGGTCTACTAAAATGTAATTTTCTCTGCTTTGCAAACTGTGATTTTGCTAACCAAGGGCAACAAATTTTTATAAAATATTATTATATCATGTAGTTGTCTAAAACCGGAGTAATTTTTACGGAAACAGGGAAAGAAACTTAATGAAATGTAGCGAAAACTTGAAAAATCATCTAAATTTTTACAAAAATCTAACTTTGAAGTGCCCTAACTTTGTCATTTATGATTGGATTTTAAACATCGCTATCGTTTTTCTAAGAAAAAACAATTATTTTCTTTTATTTTTGTCCCAGTTTACAAATATCAGTAAACTAAAACCAGAGATAATAGCATTTTAGTAGCCCTAACTTTTTTCAAAACACTAAATTGGAAATTTGACGATATCTCAAAAACTTTTCTACTTTCCACGTATCTGAGAGCAGATTTGAATTTAGCGTAAAATGTTACTTTAAAGTCAATTATTAAATGTCCCGGATACAGAAACTTTTGAAATTTTGTGACATAGTGTATGTGATATCTTAAACTTTTAGCAATGCTTTTGTGCCTATTTCAAAGAACTATATTAATAGTGATAAATAATTGCTCATTTCAAACAGTATAACTGTTTCAAAATAATCTGAAAACTTCATGAGGAAAAAAAATAAATTTATTTTTAGGTAAAATCTCTACTCGCGGAATTCTAATAGCTAAAATAATCAATCAAAAGTCTAAAGTTTATATCTTCAAAATTCAAATCGTATTCGTTCTAAACTTTAATGCGCTCTTCTATACTTACTTATACATGCCATCGTATATTCTGATTACATTTCTCATGCAAGTTGTGCAAGGTTTTAAGTAAACGGGTCTTTTAATTTTCTACACCGTCCGTCTAATTCATTTCCGAAGACTTTTCAAGTTGAAGCATTTTCATTTATAAGTACAACATGACCTGAACCAAGCCAATGTCAGTATATAGCTCGTATAGCTCACGATTCTTAGGTTGAAGATACTCTTCGTTAAATATTATGGGTATTTTTTTTCTTGAATACTGCGAAAGCCGACTCATTACCATGCATCAAGATATGTAGAATTAGTACCCGGTATAGGTTTGGATTTTTGTTCGTTAGAGAGGGCCCTGTCATAAAATCACTTGACTAGTCCGTAATAGCATCTTCTTGGGATTTCAAGGTTGACATTATTTGTTCTATTGATGGCGGAAGCGAGACAGATAAAATCATATACCACTTCCAAATTGTAGTTATCACTGTTCACGCAGCGTCCCAAGCGAGTAGATTCGTTTCGTTTTTTTCGTTGAAGCAATCAATTTCGTTCAACTTCCTAGTTCAACGTTAGATTCACTGTAGTTGATTCCTTCTATATTCCTGAGAAAGCTGCAGTTACATCCGCAGTTATTAGACAATGATGTCTATATTATCAGCGCACGCAAATAATAATAATAAGACCTGATCAGACTGGATAAAACTGGCTTTAACCTTTCACATAGCACCCTCGAAAGGACTTTATATGCGATGGGTAATAGGCTGTTCCCGCGGGCATCGGAGCTGGTGCCTTCGCAATATCAACACATCACCACCTGACTTGAAGTGCTCTTCCGAAAGTCCTTCGGCACTATGCGACAAGTCCGTCGGCACAGGTGCTTTATTATTTTTCTGCAGCGATATTGCTCTTCTCACTTCGGATTGGCTTGGTCTTGAGCAATCCAAACCCCCGTCAACAATTGACATGATACCTTCGGAATTTCATATATGCACGACACTCTGTCTATCTGCAACCAGATATCCAGATATTGTACTTACAGGAGGGGAGCCCAGAACCTTCAATTATAATTTTCGGTCTTCACCTCTTTCCCTGTACATTGCAACTATCTGCCACTGTGTATCGGCCACGTTAGAAATTGAGGCTTTGTATCGCTAACGTTGGGATGTTCAGCTTTCTTTGTGATATGTTCGTGCATTTTTCTCTCTGATCGATCTGGTGCGTACCTTAGCTACAACCAGGTTATGATCGGAGGAAATGTTAGGACCATGGATCACGCAAACGTTCATGGCGGTATATGCATAATAAGTTTACTATTGATTTTTCGATTGGGTGATAGTCAAGTTGCCTATATTTATGCAGAAATCTGGTTCCACTCACTGCCATATTAATTACCGCTGACCAGCCCAATCCCTAGCTTTATTCGTTTGCGGTGGTCGTCAACATTTTGGGGGATGGTCGTCAACAAAAAAATGATTTCGATATACAAAGAGTTCTCTCGATGGGGACGCACCGTCAGGTTGAAAATTATTGTTTTGTTTGTAGAAAATTATAGTAGATGAGTTTACATACCTCTGCGCAGAGCAGGTAGACCCAAAATTTGCTAAAAGAACCAAGTAGTTGGCAACATGCCACCATCTGGTAGGACTAACTGGAGAACTCACGCAGAAGACAGAAGCGTGTAGAATTCTTTAATACTTCAGGCCTCAAATTTATGAACCACGTTCGTAAGTTGTGCTGGGCCACTTGGATAAGTAGATATTAATACCTGGCTAACGCACTATCTTTATAAAGTATCCAGACATTTCAGGCGCATATCCTTAATTTATAACCAAAATGCATATTTATTCCTAAATCAAACGTAGGCTTGTTTTACGAAAAATATGTCTGAATTCAGTGTACTTACAAAAATGTATGTTCGCAAAACTATGGTGTCGCAAAGGTTTCGATTTTCTGCAGGTATGACAACTATTACTTACTTACTTACTTAATTTCCCTTTGCACCCCATGAATGAGGTATGGGATAGCTTCTCGCGTTGTTGTGAATTAACACGCTTTCCATTTTTAGATTCACAACTAACGGCACCTACTTGTTTATCGACGAATGCGAACGTCACTGTTTGAGAAGCTCTTACTAGACACGCCGATTGACTCGACACTTATATTGCGAAGTTGCTGTCAACAACATTCGAGGGGAGCCGACAATGAAAGAAACAATTTTTTAAGATGACTGGAGCCAGGTTTGAACCTGCGATCTCCCGCATGGTAGTTGCGTGTTCTAACCACTATTACAAATTAATAAAAATTATGAACTTCATATATCCTCCGGTTGTCGACCAACCTTTGAGCGGTCCGCTTGTTACTTTTTCAACTTTGTGTATTCAAAGCTAGTATACGACCTAAAGGCTCTCACTATATGCCACTGTCGCCTAGGTTATAGGGGTTATATTTAAAATGACTGTCATCGGTTTAATGTAACCTATTCGGAAATTTATTTTTATCATCAGCATTAAGTAAGTGGTACATACGTATCAATTAACATCGATGCTATTGGCTATATTGCACAATATCAAGCAGAAGCATGAACAATTTCGCAGCCCACAATAAAGTTTAACTACATACTTTTTTTGGGGTATAAGAATAATTGCATGTTGAGGGAATAATAAGCCCCTCAAATTCTGCGTTACTTTATTTGATGCTTATTAAAAGGTATTGAATTTGTCACAAATATTTACACTTTAAGAGCTTATATTGAAATACAATTTTGAGTAATAACAACCACAGGTGTTGTACCAACCAATAGAATTTCACATAGTGTGCAATTGGATACAACGCTAGTCATATTGACTTCACTACTACCATCACGTCGATTTTAATACTCTGCTAGCAATTGGACTTAATTGGCCATTAATTGCGGAAACTAATAGATATATTATATATACATATAATTATTCAATAATGTTGTCCATAGATTTACCTAAAACATAAAGTATTATTTGGGCGACCTATTCACTATTTCGGTCGCCCCTAATTAGCCTACATTTAATTATTGATTTTAAATTAGCTTTATATTACAATCATATCAGCCAATGTGTTGTTGTTTGTGTGTGTATTACTTTCATTAGATGTAATGTACAAAATAATGAGCAAATGTATTTGTTGTACACTGTCATTAGAGATAGATGTAAATTAATAATTATGGAAAATTGGCTCGGCTCAATTTACAGAAAAATGTATAGTTTTTTTTTAAATTTTCTAACCCAACAAATAATGAAATTGTATATGCTCACATAATACAAATATAATTATGTGTTTGTAATTTAATGTGTATATAAAATATACACGACATAAATGTAGGTGGCTGTGTGTTGTGTCTGTTATTTATTTGGTAGAAAATGCGAACAATTTTCAAAGTGACTTGAAAAAGTTTTCAAACAGCAATAAAACAAAATTGCCAAGTAGAGAATGGGTAGCGGACATAAGTTGGCATAGGTAGGGCAATCTATGATCGTTTATGGACAGTGGCATTTAAGATAAGTTTTGTTGTTAGAAAACATGAAGTGATGTTATTATTGTTGAATTGATTTTAGGACAACTAGTGGTAACTAGTTAGAATTTAGTCATAAAACAACTTCTGATTGCGATGCAAGAGTGAAACCCATATGCTTTAGATGGCACACTGCCAACAGTAATGCAGGTTTTTAAAATATGTTTAAAACAAATGTAGACAACATAATAGGCTTAAAATTGAAAAAAATTTGCTTGATCTAATATTATTTTTTAACAATTGTATCATTCAGTACTTGTAATTAATAGTATCAGTTAATGTATTGTTGTCTTTTTAAAATAATTAATATCTCCTTTACATATTTATTTAATGATAAAGATGAGTGGGATATCTCACTCATATTCCATATATATCATTTATTTTAATACCATCCTTCTTTTTTTCGTATTAAATTCCAATCCTTACCAATCACTGTATAATATGCGCATTTCCATGTTTGCCAATACAAAGCATAATATATGTACATAAAAATAGTACATACACACAGACACCTACGTGTAAACACACACACAATTTACCTCTTGTATGTCCCATCCATAACCACTAATAGTAAATTGCGTTTTTGTGTACTCCACATTTTGCACGTTCGTTGAATTTCATACTCCACGTTTGCATTATGTTTGTGCAAGCACAGTGAAAATCTATTTTTATGCTGTAACAACCGACACCGTCGCCATTGTCGCCACCGCCATTACGGCCACCACTGGTGTAGCCGCCAATCCAATGCAACCGCACAGATAAACAAATTGTATCAGCAGAGCATATCCCATTGTTGAATTTAAAAATGGTTTTCTCTTTTGCTTTTCAACAATACTTACATATGAAAGTAACTAGTAGTGTATAAATGCAATATCTCATGTGAACTATGCTACGCATATATAGATATATAATTTGTATATTAAATAGTATAGTACATAATATGAACTACATAGTATTGTTGCAATTATAAATTTAGTTCTGGATAGTAAATGTTTTGAAAAAAGTAGAGTAGAAAATTTGAAGTTTGGTAAGAGTGTATATGCAATGTGAAGACACAGACGCAGTAAGTTTGCGGCTGAGGTTTGTCATCATGCAGAAGTAGTAAGAAGTTATTATTTATAAGCGTGGATTATACGTCTGCTTTCTTTTTAAACGATGATAAAAACCAATACAGAAATTTCTGACATAGGTAAACCTATGTATGATATTGTTAAAGTCTGGCGGCCTTATTCATAAAAATTTTTAAAGTGGATATGAAGCGTTCTCTAGCTAAAGTATTCTTTTGCTCTAAAAAAACCTTTAAAAAGAAATTGTATTCATAAACGTTTGTATCAGTCCTTTAATCTAATGTGTTCCGGTGGCAACGCCGACTCTTATTGGTCATTAATGATGTGTAAAAGGAGCTTTATAATCGGATACAAAAGCTTTATAATCGGATACCAAACATGTATTTTCACTTATAATAACTACAAACATTATTGTAGCTCAATTTTTCATTGACTTCGATTCTCTCATATTAAAACATTGTATTTTCTTTTCCTTATGTTGAAATAATATTCGGATACCGATTACGTTGTTTCCTTGTTTTGATTGTTTATACATCACGAATATTATTTAATTATTTACAAATTATTTTTGAAGAATTTTGAAGAAATATTTTTCAAAATGGAATTCATGTATGAAAAGTATATATGAAGATACTTTTCGATGTGCGCAATGAGTAAGAAAAATTTTTTTTACACAACGAATACACGCAACAACTGTTTTCAATAGGAAAAATGCCGAAAGACTCAAAATAAAGATCTCAAATTCATAAATATAGAATAAATTGTACAAACATCAAGTTATAGCATGCTTAAAGTGGAGACAACTCTATTTTAACTTATTGAAGATGTGAATCGTTTATGAATATTGTTTTCTCGAAATTTTCTTAAAAATGATTTATAATCCTCTTATAAGTTTTTATGAATAAGGCCGTTGAACTATTTACATTAATCGATTTTAAATAATATTACAGTAGTTATCGGAACATCTTTCATAAGAAAATAAGAACATCTTTCATAAGAAAAACCCATTACATTAGTTTTCTTTAAACAATGATTGTTTATAAGAAAAAATCGTATGTAAGAAAGACTCTTTTTGTATTTCTTTAGTTTCTTATAATGTTCTTGTAGGACACAAGCACTTGGAAATAGAACTTCCGTTAGAGCAAGGGTTTGCAGACATAGTTAGAAAAGGTTACAGTGTAAAAAGTGTTAATTTATTCGTCAACAAATTTGGAAGTTCAAACTATATCTTGGCATTAGGTAATTTGGTTTAAGATTTCCGAAAATATCTTATACGGCACAAATTGAGAACAAAGGAAAAGTCTCTTATCAATTCAAACAAAAAGCTTAAAATTAACCATAATTTTAAATAGATGGAGTTTTGCTCAATTCAGTGTAATTACGAAAAAGCTTTGCATGTTGAATTATCATTTGTTTGGGTGGTACCAGAAACGAGTGTGGTACATGGTTCGGATTTCTGAGGGTATGTCTACGATTTTTCCAAGAATATGACATTTTGACGGGTAGCTACCCGAATGTATCAAAGGCCTTTCTTTTGTGATGTTTTGTCTACTATAACAAGATAATTTCACTGACCAAATAAAATATCATGCATTTTTCGGTTTAGAAGTTGTAGGTGAAACATAAATTTTTCTAAAATTGGTAATTTTTTATGGCAGATACCAGAAGGAGTCGACCGATATAGTCTATATTTATTCCTGAGTCAAACACTTACATGCGTACATGTTAGGCTATATATGACTATATATGACAATTCAGTCTACATACAAAAAAGATATGTATGTAAAACTATAAACTTCAATTCGGTTATTTATAAGGAATGTACCAGGGGGGACCGGCCGTGGCATAGTGGTTAGAACACGCAACTACCATGCGGGAGATCGCAGGTTCAAACCTGGCTCCAGTCATCTTAAAAAATTGTTTCTTTCATTGTCGGCTCCCCTCGAATGTTGTTGACAGCAACTTCGCGGTATTAAATGACGAGTCAATCGGCGTGTCTAGTAAGAGCTTCTCAAACAGTGACGTTCGCATTCGTCGATAAACAAGTAGGTGCCGTTAGTTGTGAATCTAAAAATAGAGAGCGTGTTAATTCACAACAACGTGAGAAGCTATCCCATACCTCATTCATGTGGTGCAAAGGGAAGTTAAGTAAGTAAGTAGTACCAAAAGTGTGCAACAAAATTAAAATATCTTTCAGTTGTCAATTGGGCGTCGGGAGTGTGATGCAAGGTAAAGCTCCTGATCGATTTAACTTGGAAACCCCAGAGTGATCCTTGCCAATTGCATTTCAAGTCGATTCACAGAGCTCCGTATTCGTAGTACTACTGCGGACGGTGCTGACGCCTGGAAATGTGCTTTCGACACCCGTCAGAGCACAGCTAACTGTGAGGGGCGAAACCTAAGAGCCAGCCACTTCGGCTCAGCAGCTGACCCAGAATGGGCGGCTGTAGTAAAAACACTGGCAGGATGAGGAAACTGCGACGTGGGGCGCTGGGCTTGTAACCCGCCACTGACGTTTGAACTATTGCAATAACCATAAATATATTCAAAAGGCAACATGGTTATCTCCAGATCAATTGACGAGGAATCAGATAAATCACGTGGTAGTCGATGGAAGGCACGCGTCGAGAGTTCTGGAAGTACAAGCGATCAAGGGTGCGAACATTGACTCCGATAACTACCTTACCGCAGTTAAAGTACGCACAAGGCTAGCCATGGTGAAAAACACACGTAACCAGGCACAACGAAAGCTGGACATCGGTAAACTGCGGTAAACTACTTCAACCACCTTACTCAACTGCTACCGAATGCTCCAACCTCTTATAATATTGACGAGAGGAAACTCGACTGAGACGGAAAATAAAGGAGCTGAAGAAGAGACAGAATGAGTGCACAGAGTTGATACGAAGTAGAGGGGAAGCCCGAAAGTTCTACCCGAGAGTAAGGCAAGAATGCGTGGAACAGGGTTGTTCTCCTGCAAGGACAGCGATAGCCAGTTAGTTATGGACGTGCATAACGTTTTGAAGATATTTAGAGATCATTTCAGAAATTTACTGGATACGGTAACCACTGGAAAAGATCCCGCTCCAATCCATGACGATGGTACTAACTGTCTACCTCCGTGCCAGAACGAGATACGTGTGACAATATACCGGCTTCAAAACAACAAAGCGGTCTCTCTGCTAAATTGTTTAATGCAGGCGGGGAGGAGCTAATTAGAAGCATGCATCAGCTGATGAGAACATCTGGCTAGAGAACATCTGGCCGGGGTTTGAAATCCCACATACAAGAAAGGAGATCGTAGAGAACATAAGAACAGCCATGGAAAAAGCTTATTACCAATTGCGTACAAAAGGTCTTTTTGAGCATATTGTGTGAAGAAAAGTTGAAAGCTAATTGGACCATATCAGTGCGGATTTAGACCTGGTAAATCTACGACTACAAAGCTGCCTTCGACTCTCCGCTAAGGAATAGGCTTATGAGGCCATGTCTAAGTTTATTATTCCTGCAAAGCTGATTCGACTTAGATCTTAGACAACACCAAATCCTCGGTTAAGATTGGTAAGGATATCATTAGAGTGTTCAAAACCGAAATCGAAAACCGCCTAACCGGCTTTTTTCTCCGAAACCGTATGCCGGTTTCTTCAAAAATTATAATTTCGAATACCCGGTTTAACCGGTTTTTTGATGTCGGTTAACCGATTTTCCAAAAAGCTGTATTTCACAGAACATTGCTATGTCAATTATAGGTAAATCGGCAAAGAAGGTTGTTTATGCTTCACCGATATTCTTCAGGCTAATCTCAAAAGATGCTTTCATTATAATTTCCTTATGCAATACGAAAATTTGTTTAGAAAATGCTGTTAGATGACTCATCTTTAAATGGGTGTGCTGAATTCCGTATTCATATAAAAAACTTTCAATTGTTGCTATCTCCTTAACTAAGCACCCAATCGCAAAAAAGGAGTATGTCACAATGATATAGTTGGGAACTCATATTGTAATGGCTAGGAAGCCATCCATATTTAGATGAACAAGTTTAAATGCAGTTATCTCCTAAACTAAGTGTCCGATCGCAAAAAGGAGCTTATGTTATGATTACCATACAATAGTTGGGAAATCACCCAGTTACAGTTGGGATCTAATTTTTAAATAGATTGGGATCTCACCTCGGAATGAGTACGAATTCGTCGATATTCATATGAAATACTTTCTGCCCTTATTTCCTATGCTAAACGCCCAATGGTAGAAAGTTGAAACAGATACCTTAATTCTAAACTATGCTAATTGTATAATGTAAAATGTAAGGTTTTAAATTAAATGGATTTATGTTTCGAGATTCATATCTTTTCATATTTATTTGCATATTTGGTTCTGTTTTACAATTTCCGAAAAACCGAATGAAACCGGTTAACCCGGTTTTTTATTAAATCATGTATTCGAATAAACCGGAAACCGGTTTTCTGAAAAATTCAAGTATTTGAACACTATAGATATCATTCACCACGGAAAGAAGTCCAAGTCAGGGCGATTGCTTGTCCTGTACACTATTTTGTATAGTTATGGAGAAGGTGATGAGAAAGGCTGGTGTCAACATGTCTGGCACCATATTCCGTAAGAGCCACATGCCACGAGCCTATGCCGATGATTTAGACATCATCGGCCGAAATCTGCGGCGTGTTACTGCAGTTTTCTCATCGGTAGAAAAGGAGTCAGAAAAAACGGGTTTAGCGATCAACGAACATTAATTATTTAGACGAACATGATTTCTCGATGGGGACGCAATGTAACCGTTGACAATTATTGTTTTGGAGTAGTCGATGAATTAACGTACCTTGCGTAAAAAAGAAAAATAGTGTCAGATGTTTTTTCAGACTTAGGCAGCACTTTAGTTACACCAACTTATCTTGCACTACTAAGAAACAGCTATACCAGTTGCTTATTTTACCCATTCTATTGTATGCCTTCGAATTGTGGGCGCTTCGACAATGGACATACAAAACCTGGGAGTATTCGAGAGAAAAGTACTCCGAAAAATATATAAACCTATCTGGGTCAACGGCTGGGAAATGTTGCAGGGATGGATGTAAATGCTCCAATGCGAAAGTTGAAGCCGAATCTAAAAGACGGCGCGGAGCAGGGAGACTCAAACTTCGTTGGAAGGACCAACTGGTTTCCGACGTGCCACCATCTGGTATGACTAACTGGAGAACGCACGCAAAAGACCGAAGCGTGTGGAACTCTCTAATACTTCAGGGCTCACATTTAAGAACCACGTTCGTAGATTGTAATGGGCCACTTCAGTAAGAAAGTAAGTAAGACTATGAGCAATATGTTAGGTCTGTACCATTTTAATCCTGAAAGTATAAATCTTTTAGAAGAAGATGTTCTGTGCACATTCAAAATGCTTTCGAGTGGAGAGATTAGGTAGTTCTCGAAAAGACGATATTAACCTTTTCGGGATCTCACAAAATTTCATGTAGAGCAATTCGTGGTAGATTTGTTTGAAACTTTCTCTCTCTAACTTTACACACACGTCATATCTATGCCGTGTTTAATGAGTGCAGCATTTTTGTTGCGCTGTAGTAAAAGAATGGTTGTTTTTTAGTAGTAGTTTTGTTTTACTAGTACATAAGCAAAACGCTCAATGTGACTACTTTATGGCGCCATGGTGATCGAATCTTCTCTCCTTACCATTACTGCTCCATTTAAATGTATAAGGATAAATATATAAGAATTAAATATATAAGGGATATCATAAACGGTACAACCTTAATTGATCTAGGACCACTCCTTATACTTACTTACTTACTTAGCTGGTACTTCTATGCAATCCCAGTGGATTATATACCCCACGTAGAAAAATATTATAAGCGCCTCGATCTTCTGCGCTTCTTCTCCAGTTAGTCACACCGAGTTCTGTAAGGTTCTCAGTAACCTGGTCTTTCCAACGGAGTTTAGGTCGCCCTCTTCTGCGCCGTCCATCGAGTTCATTGTCGAAGACTTTTCGAGCTGAAGCATTTTCGTCCATGCGTACAACATGACCTAGCCAACGCAACCGTTGCACCTTAATGCGTTTGACCACGTCAATTTTAGTGTACAGCTCGTACAGCTCATGATTCATACGACGCCGATACTCTCCGTTAACGATGATGGGCCCATATATTTTACGGAGTATTTTTCTCTCGAATACCGCCAGAACCGATTCATCCGCTTGTGTCATAACCCAGGATTCTGAGCCATACATTAAGACAGGTAGAATTAGTATCTGGTATAGCTTGAGTTTTGTTCGTCGAGAGAGGGCTCTGGCATTGAATCGCTTGCTTAGTCCGTAGTAGCATTTATTTGCAAGCAGGATTCTTCTCCGGATTTCTAGGCTGACATTATTTTCTTTGTTGATGGCGGAGCCTAGGTAGACAAAATTATCTACCACCTCGAAATTATAGTTGTCAACGTTCACGCAGTTTCCCAAACGAGTAGATTCTATGTTCGTTGAAACTAATAACTTCGTTTTGTCCTCGTTCACCGTTAGGCCCATTTTCGCTGATTCCTTCTTTATACCTGAGAAGGCTGCAGTCACATCCCGCAGTTTTCGACCGATGATGTCTACGTCATCAGCGTACGCGAGTAGCATGTGGCTTTTGTTGAATATCGTGCCACTCGTGTTTACTGCATCTCCATCACAAAGTTGAAGAGATCGCACGATAGACCGTCGCCTTGTTTTAGGCCTCGTAGGCCTCCTTATAGTTTTTGTAAAAAATGTATAAAACCATTACACTATGCGCCGTGCCGCTTTGTGAAGGTGTAAACCTCCCTGTTATATAAAATCAATTACACTGCACTCATCAGCGGTCTTTGAATTACATCCTATATCGCCACAGCTTACGAAGCTAAAGACAACTTTTCTTCTCTCACACATTACCACAAAAACCCCAATTTCACGCCTGATGTCAAACACTAAAATTACGCAATCAATTAATGTTTCAATATTTTATATGTTTGCTGATGACATGTAACATTTTATCATTTGTCACTATGTGTCAGGAAATCATCAAAATATGCTGCCTAAGCATAGGCTAATCAAATGACAAACACGCAATTGTTAACATTTCTAAATATAAAATTAAATGATATTTTGATGTATCATTTAATTACAATTGCGCCATACGCTATTAATGAATTTATTTTAATGATGTCAATATACTTGTAATCCCCGCATAATGATGAGATAAGTACCCTTATATTCAAACACATTCGTGGTACTACAAAACACATACACATAGATGCTCACACATATGGTCATGTGAATTATTTTCACATGTTCATGCGGGTGCCATAGAGTATGTGATTGTCATGTTTAATATTAAATCCATGACCTTTTGCACATAAATTCCCAAGTACTTAACACAATGTATACACAAGCATCTACATATGAATGCATGTACTTATATATAAGTGTAAGCGAATTTTAATGTTAGTCATCATTACCATCACCAGCATCATCATTATCATCGCCATCGTCAACAACGTCGTCGTCATCATCATGACAACATATCGCGAATTTAGGACAATTTGATTTTGAACTGATGTGTTGCCTTCAAGCTGTGCCGTGTAGTGTTAGCGTCTACTTTTTATATCAGACATAATTGATTTTATTATAAATCTGTTGTTGATGCTGTCAATTTCAACACATACACTTTATTACGACGTTGACATATTTGCACAATATTCTAACGTTGTATTGTGTCGTTATTTTAGTGACGCCTCAATATACAGTGCACAAGGGTCCTCATACCTTCTGTTGCTCGCTCAAACTCTTCCTTTTTGGCTGCGTGACTGTCACCACACATAGTACATGTACGACGACAGCAATATGACGACACGATTATAAAACACTAAATAATATTGATTGTCAATAAAGGCGTTTGACAAAATACATTCGACATGCAGCAGTAACGTTAACCAAAACAACCATCAGACACAGTGGCTGGGAGGGTATTATAATGGGTACATTGGCGAAATTATTGGTCCACTTAAGATGATAACTTGTCAACACTTGTTTTGATTAAAAAAGGCCATTAAATTTCGAATCTTTTTACAAATTGAAATTTTATTCAAAACTAACAAAATTAAAATTTCATTCCACAACAAAGAGAAATTATCCAGAAAGGGGAACTTCAAATTTTGGTCTGTGCTTCATTACAAGCAGATTAAATTTCACTATTAAACGGAATTAACCAATAAATTCTCGACTTCGTTGTAAGACTGATTTTTGTTTTAGCTGTAGGGCTATTTGGAATTAAAGCTATAGATTGCGGATCAGTTTATATTATTAAGTATCAATATGCAACAATTTGTGCTTACCGCAATATGCTTTATAACAGGTGGCAGTATTATATTCCACCGGTATCCTATACCAATCTGCAGCTCTCATTTTTACTTACTCACAACCCGTTTGCGTATATTTTGTATGTTTACCAATAAATTCAAAATTCGATTGTTTGTAAATCGATCATAACCTTAAAAGCGTGGTTTGGAATAATGTTTGCTTTGCTGCACGTTTTGCAATAAATTCATCGTCGTTTTTTACGCTTTATGATAATAAAATCTCGTAACATTTAACGCCCTTAATGTCCCTCACATGCATTTATTACGCCCTTTTAATACATTCAAGAAGACAAGGCGGAAATCGGTGGCACCTATTCACAATATAAATTTCATGACAATTTTTAACTAGAATTTTTCTAGGTGTACAATTTAATTTGATGGTCTATTTTATGTTTTGATACATATAAAGATTTGATGTGATCTATAAGAACACTTCACTTTATTGTATTTGTGTGGGCATATGTATAATTTTGTAGTACAATCACGGATCTTTACAGGGACATAAAGCTGAAATCACCACTAACCAGGAAATGCAATTGGTAGGTTTGAAATGAAAACGAAGTAAAAGTTATATCAATGATTTACCCTTGTGTAACATCCATCGTCGCACCCCTTTTAATGACCAATGTGTTTTTATACTATTTTTTATACTGACATTTTAGTCCATCCCCTGGTACGCTGAGATTGTTAATTAAAGTCGTGAATTGTGTGTGTATAAGTGTGTAGGTATGTTTAGGTGTCTTTAAATGTGGTGATATGTGAGATAATTAAAAGTCGAAAAGTACTCAGTTTATGCAAAAAGATGGGAAACAAAATCGATATGTTGCGTGTGAATTTCCAATGCGTATACGTCTTGTGCACGTTGAACATCTTTGCACACTAAGGTTTATATAAAAACGTATTTAAACAAAAAAAAAAAACAAAACACTGGGTGATGACATAGATTCGAACTGAAGGCTTGCAGCGTTCCACTCATTCTACTTATACAAACAGATAAAACAAGTAAGAACCTGATTTTATCGGTAAAAATACACCAAAGAGTAGAACAGAACATGTGCTCATGAGTTTCGGATTGAGTAGAGCGCGTATCGTCTCTTCTCTGGCAGCTCTGGAAGCTTTCCTCCCTTTTAAATGCATATTCCAGATCGTACGCTTTGCGTTGTTGCTGTTCTATTACTTTTTTCATGCTTTTGAAGCTTTTTAAAAAAAAGTAATGGTGTAAGTTTCATCTGTGGTGTACATTTCATCTCTGAGCGTCACGCTCTCCACCTACTCCAAGCACAGATGACAAGAATAACGATATATTTGTTTGTTGTGCATGTAATCATACAAGCATTTTTAATACTTGGTACTTAAACTCTCTTATACCTATTCCACAGTTATCTAAAAGATAAATATTCCATACGCAATCAATCCAAAGAGAGCGAAACAGATACAAGCAGATATAAGAAAATTGAACTACACACAACAAGTGTGTTTGGATGGTTCTTTGCAGACCTTTAATTCAAACCCTGTGACAGCTACCTACAATAATTTTATCGTCTGCCCCTCGACAACAACATCCGAGTAGTCAAGCGAATCTGCATATGCCTAATAGAAGCTTCTGAAAAAGATCTGCCTTTTGGATTTGCCGTTTAATTGTAGGTCCCGGCACTGTAAGTCCAATGCTATGCCATATCTCATTCAGAAAATGCATAAGGAATCAAAGTTATCACATAATGATATAAATCTATTAAATTCAAATAGCTGTCTACCTTATTACGGCTACGGACAGTTTATTTTACTCTGTCCAACGTTGAGGATGAGTGAAATAAACCGATCAAACAATATTTTTGCCGTTCGGTGATCAAAACTATATCAAAATATTTCCGAATATACAATTTTTGAAACCGCTTATTCATCAACGTATAAAGAGGGCCGATGTGAATGTGAACCACACCTAAACGTCAAGTTTTTTCTGCAATTCATTTGAAATTTCTCAATTTCAGACTAACTTAATTTGAACCATGGAAACATACACAATCCAGCTACGCGTTTAAGTTATTCAGGCTTATTATGAAAATGGACACTTCGTGATTTTTTCGGTCAATTTAATCGTTCAAATGTGCGTACAGTCGGAAAAATCGTGCAAAAATTTAAGCATACCGGGTCTGTAGGAGATGTGAAACACAAGTACATGCGCGTACAGCTTGTACTGCAGAAAATATTGCTGATGTTCGCGACAGTGTAGCTGAACGGCCGTCCACCTCAACTCGTCATCGTGCCCAACAATTGCACTCTCGTCATTGATGAACATTATGCATAAAGACTTGCATTTACACGCTTACAAGGTGTAATTGACTCAAGAACTAAAGCCTCTTGACCATTCCAAACGTCGTCAATGGTCAGAATGGTGGCAAGAAATGGCAACAGTGGATGATCAATTTTTGAAGAAGAGCCTCTTCAGTGATATAGCACATTTTCAACTCAGTGGATTAGTCAATAAGCAGAATTGCCGAATTTGGGTGAATGGTAATTCAAGAGTGATTGTCCTACAAAAACTGACTGTTTGGTACGGTTAATGGGCTAGCGGCATCATCAGCCCGTATTTTTCCAAAATGAGGCCGGTCAGGCAGTTATGTTAACCCTGCTACTATGTTAGAAAAATCACACACGTTATGTTTGGGTCATATTATGACCCCATATAGTTTTATTGAGCAAATTTAAATTTCTATAGTTTAAAAAAAATGTTTAAAGCTTGTGATCATAACAAAAACCTGCCGTTAGAGAAATTGTGGGTCGGTGTGATGGACAAGTTTTATTCATGTTATACACTCAGTAAAGTTATTTGTTATATCCTCACCCTACTCGTAGTAGGTGTTTGTCGTTCTGGTACGCACGATAACTTTCGAAAGACGCAACAAATTGTTTTGAAACTTTGTATGGATTAATATTTCCCTAAAACTACTAACAGTATTGTGAATGAGCTACATGACCGCGCCTCTTCTGGTACCTCCCATACAATCATATACCGCTCCGTCCACTTTAGAAATGGATGTTACATCAGCTGTTGTCATTTCTTTCATGTTATCGATTACCAGTCGACGTCGTCTCATTGTAGTTACAGAATACCGAAATAGCATTGATGTGACGACGATGTTGAATCGAAGTGACATTGACATAAAAACGACGACGATGTCGACGACGACTACGGGAATAGGGGTGATTAATACACCCAACGATATCGTGCCCCAATTCTATATTTAGTAAAGCTAAAGCGGGATAAAGTTTTGGAGAAAAAATCTGAAAGTGGTTCTTAGTGGTTTTCTTCTTCGGCGGGCAAAATTTGCAGATTTTCCGTTCGAATGCGCAGATGGCGATGCACTGTCCTATGGTCGAATTATTTGTACTAACGATGCATAGGCTTCTGCGCGAGAAAGTTGATTACGTCTTTTGATATGTTCTTTGGCTAAGGCTTCGCTGAGTTTCTCTAAAAATATGCGCCTATTGTGCAGTTTATGTTCTTGACATTGAGGATTAATTTCGGTCCACACTATAAAAGCACTGAAAGCAGAAATATCCAGTAAGTTACAGTACAGAGCAGCTGGCCACCGATTGCTTTTTCTTTTGCACGAATATGTTCGAACCATTTGGTCCAGTGTATCGACTACACCTTTTGTCGAGTTGTAGTAATCAATTGTTTCAGAAAATGTTTTTTGTAGATCTTCAAAATAAACTATTCTGTATTTTTTCGGCTCATATATAACTACTGTGCCTTTTTCGTAAAAAAATTCCTCTAGTAATTAGGAAGCTTACGCAGTTAATTTTCTGAACCAACAAGAAACGTTAGTTTTTTCTTACTGTACCAGCAGTAGTAATTTTTTGCTTTAGCAGTTCTAATACAAGATTATGGCTCGTAAACAAATTATCAGAAGCCACATTTTTTCCACGATATGAAGACACTAAGTCAAGTAAAACCCGCTCGATTTGGATCCATTCAGCAATGTCTTCCACTTTGCCCAAGTAAATTTAGAACTGCCAACAAAACACTGTGTCAGAATTCTCTTCTGTCCACGCATTCACGCCATATTTTCCAGGTTTATTTAGCATATATTCTTTGAAAGGGCATCTACCCGGAAAGGAATGAGCTATTCGTCGAGTGTTATACTAAAAAAGGTAGGAGAGAGGCTGTAAATGGGTGTAAGTTCCTTGCGCTGTTCAAAAATAAGTGAAAAACTAAAAAAAAAAATAAACATATATTGTTGTTTATTATCAGTCATGAAAATATGTATGGGGTCATAATATGACCCCAACATGATATGTGTGTACACTTGCAATAAAAACTGGTCGAAGCCTAAAATATTGCAAATATTAGTTGAATTCGATGTATTTCAAAAAATTATGCACTGAGCATTAAGAACTTTCAAAAATTTCCTACCAGTTAGAAATAAGATAACGTTAAATACGATTTGGGTCATCAAATGACCCCAACATAATAGCAGGGTTAATGGTGTTCGCTATCGTGAGATGATAACGAATTTTTTATGACCCGAATTGGAAGATATGGATGTGGACGATAAGTGGCTTCAACAGGACGGTGCGACTTGACACACAGCTAACGAAACAATGGCTCTTATGCTCGATAAATTTAATGGCCGTGTTATCTCTCGTAGTGGCGATGTCAATTGGCCGCCAAGATCATGTGATTTGATACCGTTGGACTTTTTTCTTTGGGGTTATTTGAAAGAAAAGGTGTACGTCGATAAGCCAACAATAATTCAAGAGGTAAAGGATGAGATCAATCGGCACATTAACGGCATAGAACGTGAATTACGCCTCAGCGTTATCGAAAATTTGGACCATCGGATGGAGGTGTGCCGCCGAGGTCGTTGCGGCCATTTGACCAATATTTTGTTCCATACATAATTGAACCATACCAATATTATCATAATAAATAGAAATGACAATAATTTCCTAAATAATTTGTGTTTTATTCAAATCAACTTCGGGTCTGAAAATTTATTTATGTTAGTTGCATTCGGTTAGCGACTACGGTGACGTATGAGTTACATGTAATATATGAGACATGCGTATTTTCAATACGTATACGTCTTGTGCACATTGAATGTATTTTCACTCAAGGACTTTATATAAAAGCTTTTTAAAATCGAAAAAAACAAAAACTGGGGTAACCATTTTTAATCAGCAGAGGATTTCACTAAACGTATACTTACTCTTATCAAATATTGTAGTAAAGTTTTATAAAACAGAACTGTGTGTGAATCTCTTCTTGTTATGTTATTTCACATTTAATTAATATCCCCAAATATACGAAATAAGGCAAAAAAATTGAGTTAAAAAAACGGAATTTTGAAGACTCAGACTCATTTATAAAGACAACTTGACCTGTCACAACCTACCTGTCTGTTTTTGCTTCGGAACGGCAAACTTTTTAGATTTTTTAACTGTTTTCTTCGTTTAAAGAAGTTTTTATTCACTATTTTTTTGGAATACTTTAATGTTCATTATTTATTCCAAAAAGTGCATTGTTTTACAAGTACAACGCATATTTGTTTGCACAAATTTATTTCGTATTTTGTGCTCTCCTAAAAGAACAGATAACCGAATGCTAATTCTTTATTACAATGAATCAAACATTGTATCGGCTTAAATACCTTACGTTCTATGATTTATTTTGAGCTGTGTTTGACGAAATACAGTGTCAACTGTTGTGTGTAATAATTCAACAACACTGGATTTAAAAACAAAAAACAAAAACAATAAATTTTATTGCATTTGTTTTAAAATAAATATTTTTGTAATTTTGAATTTCGTCTGCTATACTTTTACCATGTTGTGTTTATTTCGACATGGAGATATCCAATAAAAGTCAATTTGGTCATTGTTTAATTACAACTATGTATTTAATTCTAATATTTGAAAATTTTTAGCGAATAAACTTAAAAGAAGGTAAAACGTCGTTCAAATTTTGGCGACAAATCTACTCGTTTGAATGTTGACACATATAATTTTGCTGTATTATTTAATTTTTTTTTTAATGTGCAAATGCTATTTCTTCTAAATTTTTGTTATACGCAAGTGTTCAAATGCTATTTCTCCTAAAATGTTTTTATAAAGGGGATACAGTGGTCCACCACTACAGCTAAACTCGAACTGTGTCTCCTCTCACTAATGTGGTCTCTTCAATTTACAGTTATTTATATAGACTATAAAACGAGACCATTTTGTTATTGAAATATTAAATTATTTCATATTAAAGTTCTTAATGTCAACGCTTTGATTGATGGGGCCACAGGCCATCCGTTGTTACTTCCTTCCCTAGAAAGAGCATCACTTTACAATGTATGCGATGCCAACATTTTCATAACAAATTGTGTCTTTCCTAATGTACTGCCCCATAAACTGGTAACAACAATGATTGCCCCCCACCACCACTCCCCAGCAACAGCAAGTACGACGAACATAAAAATACGTTAATGGAAAGGGAGGCAAACAAATTTTGTAGCACCACACACCCACGCCTGCAGCCAGTGCTGAAGTCCTAAGAAATTAGAAATTGCTTGCCCTTAGCTCAGATACTGTTAACCTTATACGACAATGTTACAATAAAACGAAAATGTATATATATAGAAAAAATTAAATGTGTCATAAAAAAACAATTGTACTTTTTCCTGGTATTTCAGAGTATTCTCAAGCGGCACTGCCGGCGGACAACAAAATTGTAGTAAAAGTAACAACAATATATATATTTTTTGTTATTTCGGCCATAAAATTAAGTGACACTCAAACTGTGATTAATTGCTTTGGCAAAACATGAAGAGAACTCTCCATTATCATTAAATTTTTACGTTGTCACTTAAGTATTCCTTGACTTACACGCAACACCCACACATAAGTACATTCTCAGTTGTGGTCTAACTTGGGTGTGTGCACAGAGTCAGGCACATACATACACACACATTAATAAAGCTCAACACATTTACAAATTAACACTCATAACAATTAGCGAATAATTCGACACATTTTTGTGGAGAGCTAGGTGTGTGAGTTCTAAAGGGAATATAGGAAGACTGGGACAATTTGGTGGTTTTGTGATGAGAGGTGGGAGATTATTAAAAAATACACAGCAGCGGTAATGACAGTCGCATCTAATTTATACCCAGTGGGTGGTGCAAAGTAAGGTCTTAAGTTGATATTCCTGGCATTTTGTAGGTGTGGTAGCCCTATGCTCCACAGTGGTACAATAGAGTCAATAGAGGGACTTGTGTCGTGGCTTTGTAGCAGCCGAAAGACCAAACACACTTACTGTGATATTTGCATTTTCGATAAGCAGCTTTTAAAGCTCCTATAATTTGTTGATGTTTCCTTGCAAACTAAGCAATTGTCACCAAGATGTGATTTGTTGTTGTGAGATTTGACTGGCTATTCTGCTCTCTTCAGAGTGAAAGTTTAACGTTCTTTTGTAATAACTCGCACATTGTGCCTATGGCTTGAACATAGCGGCTTTATAATTTTGAAATTTTGTGTTTTAGTGTCTAGGCTTCAATAACAGCACGAAACGAACAAGGTATCAATGGAAGTTTACCACCTATATGCACTCTAAAACATTTAATATTTCTGCAATATTTAAACGGCCATGCTCACTTGCAGGAGCCCTCGAGTCCAGGAGCCAACATAATTTTGTATGCCATGACAAGACTTAAACCTACTCACCTTTGATCTCGTCTACCCGCATTGCCGTCAATTTAAATTTTTTGTTTGTCGTTAAGCCACCCTCGAACGACAGTTTAATTTGAAAATGTGAAATCCCAAAAATAATTTGGCATAAATATTCATTTCGATTTGCGGCTCATGGTGCGTACTGATGTTGCTGTACTGTTGACCTCAATATTTTGATTTATTTGAGGTCGGGTCTTATTTTTTGTTGCGCACACATTTATTTCATTGTTCAGTTCACCCTACCCCTCCACGAGTCTACACCAACGATTATAGCAGCAGCAATAGCGCCGGAAATATAATACAACCAATTCAAAGCGTATACAAATTATTGTGTACAAATATAAATTCAGCAGTTTATTTCAAGTCAAAACATTGTGACAAATTTATTATCAGAGTTATGCCATCATACCCCTACTTCATAGATAAGGATAATTTGTGGCGGGCAAAGATAATAAAGGAGAGAGAGAGAGAGAGAGAGTAGTGAATGATGGCAGTGTTATTTAGATGTTGTATGGGTGGAGAGTGCGGGTGGTTAAGTTTGTAAGAGGACACAAATGGGGTTAAATAAACACAACGACCACATTTTTATAAAGTACAGAAGTTTTTATAGTTCTAAACTTAATTTCAGCTGGAAAAATACATATTTCAATTCACAAAATTAGCTATATGTTTATTGTCATAGCAAATTCTAATAAATTAAAATTACATAAAATAAATTTAGAATTTTTGTGAAATTATATATAACGTTGTCGAGGACATTTATTAAACCAAATTTAAAATTAAACACATTAAAAATGCAAACATTTGGAATTATTTCAATTAGTGAACTAGATAAATCTTTAATCTGGCAAAATTAATTATAATTTAATATTCATCGCTAACTTTATTAAGTTGGAAATAATTTACATAAACATTAAGAACTAAATTTTCTGTGAAATGTTTGTTTGTAATAAAAAATAAATTTAAGTTTCAATCTGAACGCTGCAATTCTTGAACGAGTTGGATATTCGCAGTAGAACTGAATAATTTTGAGACGATGAAGCGGTACGAACTAACCCTTACAAAATAACAAACAATTTTAAATATCAATAAGGTAATATCTTCACATCAGTTATGCTAGATTTCAAAAACCACAACAATTCAAAACCTCTTAATGAATCACACTGTATTATTTACACTTTAACCCCTCTACAGAAAACACTTCGCCTCCGACCAATTTCCTTCTCCCAGCTGTACTTAAACTCACTTAAAGCACCACATAATTAAACATATCGATATCTTTCAATCAATTACATTGTTAAACAAACAGTAGTTCTAAACAGTAGTTCTTGGGACCGTCCGTGGCATAGTGGTTAGAACACGCGACTACTATTCGGGAGATCGCAGGTCCAAACCTGGCATCAGTCATCTTAAAAAAAATTATTTCTTTCATTGTTGGCTCCCCTCGAATGTTGTTGACAGCAACTTCGCGGTATTTAATGACGAGTCAATCGGCGAGTCTAGTAAGAGCTTCTCAAACAGTGACGTTCGCATTCGTCGATAAACAAGTAGGTGCCGTTAGTTGTGAATCTAAAAATAGAAAACGTGTTAATTCACAACAACGTGAGAAGCTATCCCATACCTCATTCATAGGGTGCAAAGGGAAATAAAGTAATTAAGTAAGTTCTAAACGACTGGTTTAATATAATATGCACTGCTTTTAATCATATTTTCACCTCTTAACAAACTTTAATATTTTCTTTAAATATCCATTAAAGTATTTTATTTTCTGTATCAGAAATTACCAATTTTTACCGCACACCTTAATCATTTCAGCTTAACATAAAAAAAAGCCGCAACTATAAAGATCTGTGAAATATTTATTAACAGAAATTACATTGTCATCACGCCTGTCATTCATTTTTGTATAATGTACAAGAAAATGCAGATAAAAGAATACACGAAAAAGAATTGATTTAATATAATGAATTGTATTGCTTTTAACTCTGTTGTCTTTCGCTGTGGCTACAAGTTGAAAACCTTTGAGGTAGCTACGTGGCATAAAATTTACGGTAATTTTTTTAATTCAGGTGAATTTGGAAAGGAAATATTGGTTCTTGAGGTGGCGACGAGTTTCCTTATTTTGTATGTCTGGGTAGATAGATGTGTGGAAGAATATTGAAGTAAAATCTCGAGATTAGCAATAAGTGACAAATAAAGTTGATACAAGATCTGAACATCTCGCTGCAGTCTTAAAGTTGGATAATCATTAATGATGCTGTACTTGAATATGGTAAAATTGCGGTAAAAAAAATCCAAATTTTGTTTTACGTCAAGAAAATCTGCAATCCAGTATAGATCCAATTGGATCTAATTAGATCCGTTAACTATGATAGGTATATGATAAATATTAGATTTCCCAGCACCCGTTGCTCCACGCTACTTGCAATAAATTAAAAGCAATACAGTTAAACAAATAAACATTAAAAATAAAAAAAAATTTAAACGTAAAAAATTTTAACTTCTTTCGCTTTATTTGTCTTGTCAGGATGGTGGTGCTGGTCTCTTTTTGTTGTGTATACCGATCGTATAACTTTTGTCCTTGTTAACCCGTAACAGTACGAATTTCGAAAAATCCGTTTGTATCCCAGTTATCTGATTGAACATTAAACGGCTCAATATGAGTGATGGTACCATTTTGTCCCTTTTTATCCCTAAAAATACTAATATCGAATAATTGCTTTGCATCCGTAATACAAATATGTGCCCTTATTTTCGTGGCTGCAGCAATAGCTGTTTGGTCAGGGTGATGGAACCAGTTTAATCAATTCTTCTCAGCCTTATAACCCCTAAAACTACGAAGTTTGGAATATCACTTCGTGCAGCTTCTAAATTCCTACTCGATTGGGAAATAAGGCCATATGGCTTTATAATCTATGGCATTATTGTACGACGCCAAAATAATTCATCCCACTGTTTGATCATACTTATAGCCGTTGAATTTTTGGTGATAGTGTGAGATTATCCATTTATCGATCTTTTCACCTCTAAAAATGCGAATTTCGAAAAATCCCTTCGAATTACGCGATTGCTCTATAATACACATGTTCTCCACAATTTTTGATCCATATGATCTGGTGATAGAACCAGTTTAATCTCTTTATTCGGCTTTATTACTATACAAATTTTGAAAAATAACTTCGGTTCGGACAACAATTCAAAAAAAAAAAATTAGCCTTATTCTCGCGATTCTTGTATTCATTTATTAGCCTTTTTTCTCTTACCTACGTCACAATGGGAACGCACATGTAAAATTTCAATGCTGTATATTTAGCCGTTTGGACAGGGAAGTGATCATTAGTCAGTCATATAATAGAATTTTTTTACATTTTTATTGAAATCCGTCCATTTAATGACCCATATAACGATTTTTACAAAAGGGGCATGGCACCGACCACTTTTATGTAAGACGTAATCGACCGGCCGTGGCATAGTGGTTAAAACACGCGACTACCATTTGGGAGATCGCAGGTTCAAACCAGGCTCCATTCATCTTAAAAAAAAATTGTTCTTTCATTGTCGGCTCCCCTCGAATGTTGTTGACAGCAACTTCGCAGTATTAAGTGTCGATACAATCGGCGTGTCTGGTAAGAGCTTCTCAAACAGTGACGTTCGCATTCGTCGATAAACAAGTAGGTGCCGTTAGTCGTGAATCTAAAAATAGGAAGCGTGTTAATTCACAACAACGCGAGAAGCTATCCCATACCTCATTCATGAGGTGCAAAGGGAAATTAAGTAAGTAAGTTTTAAGTAATCAACCTCATACTCGTATTCATACCTCTCATGTCTCGTAAGATATGACCGATTGTGGGCAGTGCCACGCCCCATTGTCTAACTATGTTTCCATAAAGCCTATGATAGAGACCCTATGGACAGTATAACACAGAAAAAATTTCATTGCAATCGAAACATTTATTTGGCCCATATGACGATTTTTTAAGAAGAGGCGTGGCATGGCCCACTTTCCACCCACAAAGTAATTTTTCATGTACCACCAACTTATGTACCAAATCTCGACTTCATACCTTAAATGGTTAATAAGATACAGTCATTACAAAATACAAGTTGTATGGGACGGTGCTAGACCCTTTTTACCCCCTTGCAGTCCGAATTTCCAAAAATTTTTTCCTAGTGCGAGCCTACGTCATAAAGTAAACCTATATTTCAAAATTCAAGGTTTTGCAAAGTATTTTTCTTTCGATGACTGCCAGAATAGATTGATCCGCTTGTGTCATTACCGAGGATTCTGCACTATAGAGCAATATAGTGTAGGATCAGTGTCCGGTAAAGTTGGAACTTTTTTCTTCGTGTGAGGTCTTTGTCCCTAAATTGCTTTATTAGGGCATAATAGCACCAGTTTGCGATTAATACCCGTTTATTGATTTCCAGGCTAACATTATAATTGTTGCTAACGGCTGAGCCTAGGTAGACCAAATCATCTACAACATCAAAAATTATAGTTGTAAATGTTCAGACAGCATCCCAAACGAGTGGACTCTTTGTTCGTTGAAACAAAATAACTTGGCTTTGTCCTCATTTATCACCAGATCCACTTCTGCCGACTGGTTGTAAATTCTTGAAAAGACTGCAGTAACATCCCGCAGTCCAGAGCCAATGATACTTATACCATTGCAGCCTTCCGCATGATAAATTCCATTGTGATATTAAAAAAGACCGCTTAACACACTTTCGCCTTGTCTAAAGCCTCGCTTGATAGTATATGGCTGTGTCAGATTTTTGCCTATTTTCACTGCAGACTTCGTGTCAGTCAGTGTTATCCCGCAAATTCTTATCAGCTTTGCGAAGATACCAAACAATGAATTCAACGCTAATCCCGCGGTCGTTAGTGCATATCCTTGGATCGCCCTTCATAAGCACAGGACATATAACCCTTAGATTCCATTCATCTGTCATGAAATCCTTTAGTCAAATCGTGTGTATGAGCTGGTGCATGCACGTTGCCACCACATTGCATCCTGCCTCAAAAAGCTCTATTGTTTTAAGGCTGTGCAATTGCCGCGTTGATCTTGTTTTGGTTGGATGATAGACAATCTACTCCGTCATCGATGGTTGTCGTAATTTCGTCACTTATCCTGCCATTGGAAACGAGCAAAGTTTACCCGTTTCATATGCAACACACCCTGCGTGGCCAGATTTCCATTTCTGTTTTACTTGATGGATCCATGTTTCAAAACCTTTGTTTTTAAATTTATGGTAGAAATTTCGGGCTTCCAATCTGTCCCTGTTATTTTCCACATCCTCACTTTTTTTTTCATCCATGGACGCTTTTCCCCCTAAAAATCCGTTTCATCTCCATCTTCTTCTCATTATATTGTTCCGTCACCGCACGCTTTAACATTGCAGTTCCCATTTCCATTTCCTCAGACATTTCCCTACATTTATCATCGTACTAGGGCTTATCTAGGCGTTGGTTTCCATAATCCATTAGGGTCGTTGCGGCAGTGGTCACAGATTTCGAAATGTTTTGCCATAGTGCGCCGAGAACTTCAGAATTAGGGGAGTTTGTTTGAAGATGTTCATAGTGCGTTTTTAGCACTACTTAATCGCGTTCATACCTTAACATGCAACTAGATGGTGACCAAAGTCAATATTTGTAGTAGGCATCGCATGCACGTCCATAAGGCTTCAGAAATGAAATGTAATCCATCGATTACCTCGTTTTTAATGTTGTTTTTTGCTTTTTCATCAGGGGATATCGATGTTCCTCTGCGGATATTATAATGCGAGTATTTGGTACCATTCACTACTACGACTCTTGCCGACGCAAAGCTTACCAAACTGAATTCCTTTTCAGAGGTGCTGTTGTGTAGACCGAATTGTCCGACTGCTGAACCAATTTTATTGTCACGGGCATATATTTTCTCGCTCATAGAATGCATCTTTCATGACCTCGTTTTTGTTTTCCGTGGCGTAGGATACACAAATAAGCGTGATGTAAAAAAATATCAGCTTAATGCGAGTAGTGGCTTTTCGGTCACTTACAGAGTAAAACCGCGAGACCATATATCAAACTCCTACATGGTTAAACCGTGAGTCCAGATGTCGATGTCTCTTGCCGACTATGAATCCAAATTCGTGTGTTTCTGCATGTCAATTGTAAAAGATGTCACTGTTCTTTCGTCGTGTGCATCCCTGACCATTTCATTGCCTTTTCTGTAGTGCAATGATGCCAGCCTTGTATGTGTTGAGGACATCCGTCAATTGGATAGAGTAATCATGTCGTAAGAGAATTCGGACATACCAGGTGCATACCCTTAAATCATGGTCTTTATAATTTTTACGGGGGTCGTCAATATTTTGGGTTTTTTTTTTATTTTCTTCATGTGTTCTTGATAGTTGTTTTAATAAAGGGGAATGGCTTATTACTACCAAAGCCACCAAGAGAGTCTTTGTATTGAGCTTCAGTAACTTTTGTTAAATAATCCCTAAGACGGAACGGTGGTAGCATGTTATCTAGATTGCTCTAAATTCAATTATGTATACTTGAAACGTACAACATTTAAGGTTATGCTTCATTTCAATAAAATTTAACAAAGTAATAATTGTGAAAAAAACATATTGATAACTTTACTTTAAAACACTCGAATTAAATTTTTGGTTCTTCTAACGTATTTTTTACTTCCATTTACTAAAAACAGTCTATGTCAAATTTGTACCTAAATCACTTTGAACATTAAATGTCTATAATCATTTCCTTTTTTATTTTGTTCGTGTTTTTATCCTTTAAAATTTGATTTGTATTAACAGAATTCATCATAACCGGTCTGTAGCTTTTGACAAGGTATATTTGCGTTATGTCTACGGTTTTTCCGTTTTTCCTCTTGCTTGACAATCAATCTGTCATTTTTTAATTAATTCCATATTTTTCCATCTTGCAGTTGTTTCTTTCATCGAGCCAAAGAGAAAAGACATTTGTTTCAGGATACTTTCCTCAGTTGTTCGTAGCCCAGCAAAGTTATGATGTTATAAATTATGTTAGTTTTTCGATTGTGTGGTTTTCATAGGGGTTCATGCTTAATTTGGTATTTTGGGTTAAACGTTTGTCGTGCATTGTTTTATTTTTTGGTTATTTTTTTGGGATGGTACTAGTATGTGCCTGATTTTCAGAAATATTGGACTGGATAGTTGATAAGCAGATACGAGAATGTTTACGAATGCTACATGTATGTAGAAAAATGTATATATATTTTGTATGAGTTAGACAGTGGTTAAAGTGAATAGGAATGTAATTTTTTCATTGAAGATTGGGTATTTTATCTGCGTGCATTTAAAAATATTATTAAGTTACAATTCATTTAGAGGTTTTTTATTATTTTTTTTTTATTATTTATTTTTTATTTTATTTTTATTTTATTGTTTTATTATTTTTTTTTTAAACAGGCGAAGCCTTTGTTTGACTGTCATCTAACTTATTATTATTCTGTATCAGTAAACAATTAGTTATGAAATGACTTAAATGATAGCATCGTTTCCAAATTATCCAGATAATCGAAAATCATAGAGAATGAGCTGAAGCTCGAAAGTTCTATCAAAAGGTTGAAAGCTAATGTTTCGGAACAGAACTGAGATGGAAATCTGGTTACGGATACGTACAGTGTGCTGCAAATATGCTGCAAATATGTAGGGAACACTTCATCTTCACTTCACTTCACACTCATAAATACGACTTCGCTGAAGGATGACTTGAACCTGAGTGTTCTATGTATATTCTCTGCTTAAGAAGAGCGAGCCAAGTGTGTATACCAACTTCCGCGGGCTAAACTTTTTAGCCATCACATACAAGGTCCTGTAAAGTCTAATATGTAAAGGACTAAATACAATCATAGTAAACCAGATTCGACCTTATCAGTGTGTCGTTGGACTTGGTTAATCGACGACCTAACAGATATTCGACAACTTCTAGAGAAGATCAAAGAAATTCAGATCGACAACTACCATCTGTAGAAGACGAAAGGTGTTCACTATTAAGACTCCTCTAAATGTTTCGCCTCATATTTTAACATAACCTAGATACTTTAATGTAGTCTAGAAATATTTGCGTCCTCTTTTTTTAGAAGTAAAAAAAACAGTCATTAGCACCCCACGATACCCCAGCTTGATTTCATCTACACCACTTTCTTGCCTGCTAAATTTTAATTATTCCCCAACAAGGCTATCATTTTGTTCGTATACCTACAAATAACTATTGACCTTAAGACCCTGACAAATTGTTCATTGACAAATCTACTACATCACATAAGCCCGTAGGCCCACAGTTTTGTAGGACACAGCTTTTATATTTCTTAAATTTCACTTTTGCTTTTCGTTGTGATTTGCAATTGTAAACATAGTCATCATGTGTACATATGCAAAATATGAAAGAAATCTTGTTGATATTTATATTTGTTTATCAGTGTACATCAATATGTACACAATGCTACGTCATATGCCGGTTTGAAGGATGTGCCATAGAGCACACTCACACACACACACACACACACACACTTGTATCACTGCTATACTGCGGCTCCTTATGCATTTACATTTCTTGAATCTTTACAATTTATAGTTTCGAAATCTGTTTACACTCAAGCTTTTACAATAACAGTCACATACAACAACTGTAACAGAACGTACATTGCAAAGCCAGCCATAAAGCGTTACAAATGCGTTTGTGTTAACATTTAAAATTAAATTTTATACATCGCTTAGGACGAAACCGGGGAATTGTTTGTACGCAAGGCAAGTAAGCCAAGATGCAGCATATTTCCTTTATGAGCTCTGTGTAAATATGCCACAAATGTTGTTTCTTCTTCTTGGTATCTTCTTGTATTTTTGTGTGTTGTTTTTGTGTTGTTGGTAATTTAGTACCAACATTTGCTAATGCGTTGTATGTCTTAATTACACATACATCCCCACACTTCATGCCGAATACTGCCGCATTTACTCATTCATATTCTGTAAATCTTTGGTTATGGGTTGGTCGGTTTGGACGTGTAACGCTGTAATGCCGTTGGTAAACATTTGTGTGGAAGAGTCTCAGTCTCCCCCCGAAAGAAAAACAAGCTATGTACAACATTCGACAATAAAGCATTTTTCATTGCAAACATAAGGACTATAAGAAACTGTAGTATATGAGAAATTTTGCAATTAAAATTTTCCAAAGAAACAGTAATTAGAAATCATTTAAAAAAAACACACAAATTTTTTAAGGGGTTGTTGTATGTGTAACAATATGGGGGTCTATATAGAGGTAATACTGATATGCCCAAAACAAGGGGAGGTTTTTTGTTCTTTAATGGCAGCCTCTTATTAAATCATGAGTCATTTTGTGTTCTTGCAGCAGAGGTTTTTTTTTATTCATGAGTTAGCCACAATTTGTGTTTTAACACAAAAAGTGGCTAAATTAATGGGATCACAAAATAACAAACCGATACATTGGGAATTTATTGAGTGTGACAAGTGCGTCAAGAAATATGACTTATCTGTTTTGTGAAGGTGGGGATAGAATCAAAACTAAATTGGTTAAATCTAATTAGCGGAGTGCGATACCATAAAAAATGTGGATAATGTCGCAGCAATACAATGACGTTTTATAAGTCTCTGAGCAGATAATAAATCCAGAATAATGGAATCAAAAAATTAAAAATAGCTTAATGCCATTGGAGTGTGACAGAAAGTACGATACCAGGTGCAGCCTGGAATTTTCCAATAAATCTTCCAAAAAAAAAAAGATAATATCAGCAAAGCCCAAACTAAGAGAAAAAAACCAAGAACCAAGTGGTATGTTCGTAGAAGATTTTCGTGTTTTATGCTTCACCCTTATGTGAGTGACAGGGTACCCGGGTACGCTTTTCTTTTTGAAGTGAAAATATTTAATGGATGCAAATGGGTTACAAAGCTCAAACATTTTGACAACTCTTAACTTTTAATTGTTCCTATATTTTCATTGGAGTGGGTTTATTTTATCCCTTTAGAAGAGCGTGGCATATCAATATTCTTTTTACACCTTTAAGAGAGTGGCACGGGTACCTGGGTAACCCAAAGTAAAATCAATGAAACTACATGAAAAAAATAGTTTTTTTTTTGGACTAACATTTTCTGAAGCTTAACTCTTCGAAAAATGTTTTAATTTTTTTGGGAAGATAAAAAAATAAATTTGAGCGCTGATAATTAACCGTTATGTGGGTGACAAAAAAAATACACCTTCTCCAGAGTAATAGGGGTACCCGGGTAACCACATACAAATTGTATTAAATTTGGATATTTTTCTCATCATACTGTATGTAAAATCGATATAAAAAAGCCACAAAACATATTTATATCAATTTTACGTTCAGTACAATGAGAAAAATATCCAAATTCCATACAATTTGTATGTGGGTACCCGGGTACCCCTGTCACTCTGGAGAAGGTGCTTTTTTTGTCACTCACATAAGGGTTAAATTGGAGTAAATGATCATGAAATTATACTCAGTGGTTTTTAATTACGAAATACAACTTATTTATTAAAACACAAACAAAAGTTGAAATAAAAAAAACACGTATGATCTTATTTCGAATACGAACAAAAATGCCTTTCGGTCATACTATTTATCAGGGTTTTTGTGGTTGAACTTTCTAAGGAGTCCCAAGCCACTATTACTGCTATATATTTTAGCTCTGCAACGCTATTGTATTGCCTGTTGTTGGAGTACATTTTATGAACTAGTATGCACCCCACATTTTCAAAAGGGTTCATGTCATTGGTCAGAAGACGTTGAAGTCTTAGAGGGGCCAGCTAAGACTTCAACGTCTTCTGACCAAACTCAACGTTTTGTTACCTTATTAGAGTGCACACCTCGCCTGAATGACGAATGGGTTGACCTAAAATGGCAACAAAACGGTAAATGGGGTTTTGTTTTGGGTCAATTGTACATTAAAAATCCACTTGAATCAAAATCCTAGCTGATCTTTTTTTTAAGATAAAAGGATTTTTCGTTATTTTACTCCGTTTTTCGCTTTTTTTTAGAAGTGACGTTCTTTGCGCCATGACCGAAATTTTTTTTTTTTTTTAATTCTAAAGTTTATTTTTTTATTAAAGCCTATAATTGTATTGAAATAAATTTGGAAAGAAGTGTCTTAAAACTGAAGTCCGTACGCTTCCAATGAGATATAACACGGTATGTTACATCTATGATTTGATGGCGGAATCATGGGGCAAAGAACGTCACTTTTAAAAAAAGCAAAAAACGGAGATAAAAATCAAAAAATCCTTTTATCTTATAAATAGGATAAGCTAGGATTTTGATTCAAGTGGATTTTTAATGTACAATTTACTCCCAACAAAACCCCATTAATCGTTTTTGTTGCTATTTTAGGTCAAGCTATTTATCATTCAGGCATGGTGTGAGGAAAATGTAAAATTTTTGGGAAAAATAAAAATTAAAGACTCAGTTTTTTCCGTAAAGCTTAATTTAGTGCAGAAAACTTAAATTTGGACAGAAGTGTCTTAAACCTAAAGTCCGTACGCTTCCAATGAGATATAACACGATATATTATCTCTATGATTTGATGGCAGAATCATGGGCAAAGAACGTCACTTCTCTTCGGGGTAATGCGATAGCTTGGAAAGGCTTGCCCAAAAATTTATTTTTCAGAGAATCCACCCCACTAGGATATCAAAAAGCCTTTACATACATTTTACTTAAATACACAATGTATAGCTTTTGGAACATATTTTCCGTCCTTAAAGACAATGATGGAATCAGAGTATGCTGCACACAGAGTATAATGCAAACATGAAGGGGTAATTAATGTATCCCACTATTTTCCGAAGGCATCGAGACCAACGTTGACTCCTGCAGCGTGAACAGCGATCATGCAGTCATTTTGAGCGGGTTCCTCGTGCATCACTCGTGGATTTTTGGTTCCCCAATTTTGCTTGTTCACGTACCCACAGAGGTGGAAATATGCGTAATCGCTCATTATGAGTTTGGTTGAAAAATCGTCCACTTCGACCTCGAGATTGAGGATGGCTTGGGCCTAGGTTACACGCGTTTGGCGGTCGACAGGCAGCAGCTGATGCACAGACTTGACTATGTACGGGAACATGCGCAGGTCTTTGATCAAAATTCGCCTTAGGGACGACCGGCTGATGGCTAATTGCGAGGCACGGCGACTGTTCGACATCCTCTGCCAAAGCGGCGATATTCTCGGCAGAACGGGCGCTACGGGGCCGGCTACTCCTGGCAACGTCTTGTGTGGTCCCATACACTTCAAGGTTGATGGCCAAACGGCGCAGTGATTGCGCAGTCGATGTCGGAAGGCCGGGGAATCGGCGACGGATTTCACGCTGCACCAACACTACAGACGAATTGTAACTCAAAACAATAGACACATCTGTCTAGTCCACAAATGTCAAAAATTTTAAATTAGCAGGAACAACGAAACTATGAGTACTGATAGAATTCTGGCAGATATTTTCAAGGTCGGCAGTAACATTAATGCCCCGGCTTATAAACATAATTAGCATGGAACGCATAACAGATGACACTTAAAAATATTTAATTTCTCTTTACACACCATGAATGAGGTATGGCATAGCATCTCGCGTAGTTGTGATTAGCACGCTTTCTATTGTTAGACTCATAACTAACGGCACTTGTTTATCGACGAATGCGAACTTCACTGTTTGAGAATATTTTACTATGCATGCCGAATGAATCAACAATATACTGCGAAGTTGAAGTCGACAACATTGATTGGGCCGACGATGAAAGAAAAATTTGGTGACTGGAGACAGTAATCGAACCATGAATCTACAAATCGTACTTGGCCATCATTCCAAGACCGGCTCCAGACAGTGCAAAAAATTTTTTTAAGGCGGAATAATTCCTTTAGATAATTGCCTTAAGATGAGTATATCAAGATTCCGAGAGGACAAATCCCCCCTAGATTTAACTTTTTTATGGCACACAAAAGTTTTGAGTCTAACCTAAGATATAAGATCGTTATTAGATGTCTTTAATGAAATGAAACAGGAATTTTTTTTGGGGAACAGTTTAACTCTCGGCCTCGACTCCTTACGTGTCCTTTTAGTGAATATTTCGAGAAAAGTCGGAAAAGGAACTTTAAATGGAGCTTTATAACATTCAAATGTTCTGCAAAATTGTTGCTTAGAATATTCTAATAGGAGTTCACCGAGACCAAAAACCAATGTCCCATGATAAATTAAAGAGATCAAATTTTTTATTTTTGTTAGAGTGTCTCGGTATCATCATTTGATGTCCGAGCGAAAGAGGAACAATATTGACACTGCAGTCACAGTTTTTCAGAGGATGAAATGTAAAAACTTAAATCAATCGGAAGTATGTAGTATTACATATTGAATTTGAGAAGCTCTTACTAGACACGCCGATTGACTCGACACTAATACTGCGAAGTTGCTGTTGACAACATTCGAGGGGAGCCGACAATGCAAGAAAAATTTATTTTTTTTTTTTTTTCTTTTTAAGATGACTGGAGCCAGGAGTTGAACCTGTGATCTCCCGCATGGTAAGCGCGTGTTCTGAACACTATGCCACTGCCGGTCCAACACAATCCTAACACATATTATATATATACTATTGGCATAAAAATCAACCTGCATTATGTTGTGGACAATTTACTTTTGTTTTGGCCGTTTTAAAAGTTTGAAACGATAAAAAAATTTATATTTAATGGCTGAGTGTTTGGTATCCCTGCGAAGCTGATACGACTATGTGAAAAGCACTGAACAATACGAAGTCTTTAGCCAAGATACATAAAAATATAAAGGATTCATTTTGAACCAAGAGAGCGCAATAGTTTGTCAAACTTTCTAAAGAGGGTTAAAAAGGTACATACATTTGTGAAATTACATTCATGTAGCGTTATGTTCTTGCACCCGCATGTGTTTGATGATCTTATAAATTTATACACAAAATCTTTTATCTGTAGTATATGTATTTTGAAATCCCCGTTTCAATTGCTGTGAGTGCAATTGTGAAACATTTCTTTACACCGTTCCTTAGTGTCTCCCCTCAGTTACATGTAATTAATTAACACACAATCTTTCAAACTCCTTCCTTCTCTCTCTTACACTATATCTTTATGTTATCTGCTCTCATTGCATTTTAATCAAAACTTTCTTATAAAAGAGATAACTTATTACGGACTACTTTTAAATATTATGTTTACCATCCGCTAAGAATATTTCGTAAAATACTTTTGAATATGTCTTCATGTAATTAGCAATAAATTCTATGAAAAAGTTTTTTGGGCAATCATACTTGTCTTTATGTTTCGTGAAAAACAAAGCCAAGTTGCTGATACCGCCGACTCGTGCTGCTACACTGGTTGTTGCTCCGGTATCTTTATCATTTATTGTCGAATTAAATTATGTGTCATCATTGTCCTCTCCTTTTGTTGGCCTCTCGTGTTTTTGTGTGTGTTTTATCATTCATTTTGTTAAGTAATTTATTAAGTGCTTATCTACATATTTGGCACGTTAATTTGCATAACTTTTCATAATTAGGAACCATTGAAATTGTGCAAAGCACAATTGGAAACAGGAGGCGGTATAGAAGATTTTGGAAAAGTAATTTAGAAGAGATATCATGTTGCCTTAGAACAGTGTCATTATGTAACAGTGTTAATATTGCTAATTTATTGGTTTTAACATGAGAACCAATTAATCTTTCTTTTGATGAGGTATAGATGAGTTTTTCGCATTTAACTGAGTTAATACACTTCCCTTATAATTGCACCTACAGTTTAACAAAGATTCTGAACGCCAGATTTTTGGAATTGTCACTATGTATTTGTCACTGAATCAACTACTCGAAAGTTGATGTCTACAATAACGAGGGTTTGGCGGTTAAGGCAATGTAGACGCATGTGACAGACCTAAAATTAAGGTCACTCACATGATAGCCGCATGTTCATACCTTCATGTTGTACTCTTGATTGTTGTACTTTCCTCTCAACCTTGACCGTCGAACATGTGCCAACCTTTTACGCTCTATTGACTGTTTATTATTCCAAATTACCATACCTACCCCCTAACTAACAGAGGTCATTACAGCCAAGCAGCCGTTTTAGATTTCAGCAAATTTACACATTGCGAGAGATGTTTACGCGTTTATGATAAGAAACAAAAAGAAAACATTAAAATATTATTCAGAACGCGTTTTGTGTTTGCCGCATAATTCTGGCCCTGGTCTAAGGCACAATATGGCAGGCCGAGAACGAAACGCCAAACCGAATACACGGAAACCATAATTAAAATTCAGCTCTACATTAAAGTTAAATTTTTTGCTGCTTTCCTTGCTCTTGGCACTGCTCAGATCTATGCGAGGGTCTAGCATAACGGAAAAGTAACACAACGAGAGAGGCCAACAACAAGTTGGTACCCCCAAAAGTTATACTATGCATTATGTTAATTGGCAAATGTTAAATATACACTTAGCCATTAATTTTTCTTCTTGAGCGTTTTTTGTGCTCGTCACACTATGGCGGAAGGACCAAATGTCCTTTGACACTTCAATTTGTTATTCGTAAATATTACAAAAGACAGATGGACGGACGACGATAGACGGACGGGGAGAGTTTGAAGGCTGTTTTAATGAATGCATGAATAAATGACAATAATTTGTCGGCATACAATGATGTCATTTGAATTTAGATCACCCAAACTAAAAATGAAATAAAAATGTTATTAAAGCTAATTACTCTAATGATGTTTCCTTTGACATGAATATCATGCGATAATTAATATTCTTTTGGTTAGAACCCGGGCAGCAGTCAAGGAAAAGGTCAAAAACTGTGACAAGGACCAGAAAATCAAATGATTTGTGGTGAACATTTGTTGGCTAATTGTATATTTCTTTGGCTTTCTTTGTGATTTTTGTGTTTCTGAAGTCTTTGTGTTAGATTGTTATGTTAAATTAATGGTTATGTGACTGCAACAATGTAAGTTAAACGTATATAGTTTTGTATTATTTTAAGGGTAGGTCAAGAGGAAATGACATGAAGCTGAAATTATATTTTTCTAATTTAAGTTTTCCGAATCTCTCTTTGGGAGCTCCTAATTAGCTCAAACCGTCTGATAGATAACGTGTTCCTCGGGCCATGCTACCAAAAATCGGTGAGGTGGTAGCAAATGTGAGATGGCACAATGTAAAGCAACCTAAATGAAAACCGATGCGTTTAAGAAGTAGGTAACACAAATTACTGAAACTCGATCCCAAGAAACTGGGACCGGGAGCGGTGGCCTAATAAGCTACTCTCCTTAAATACAACAAATGTATTATGAAAAAACGAAGAAAAGAAAAACAGATGTTGTTGACAACCGCAAACTTTATAAAGACCGTAATTTACGGACTTGTACCTGTAATTTCCGAACTTTTTACAGAGATGGTGTCTCTATCAAATTGGCGGATGTCCTTGACAAATACAAGGCTGATATCACAGCCATGCAGAAAATGGAATGGTGTGGACAGGGAGTAACACAACGAATAAACTTGTCTAACGATTTAACCCTGTAAGTGACCGAATTTTCATTTGAATGGAAGATATCCACTTGGCAACTTCAATATCCCCTGATCAAAAGACCAGAAATCCGACTGATTAGGAGAATATCGATTACGGATATGTATCAAGAGATATTGACGTGTGTGTGATGCGCAGTGCAGATATTGTATCACCACCTAATAGCAGCCAAGGTACACTCGGGATTAAGTAGTGATAAAAGCTGTCTTAACCAAACGTAAATGAAGTTAGACATCACAATCATGCATACCACTGATATAGCCAATGCCTACTCCAACGAATGCATTTAATTCTAACAAACCCAAATAATTCTGATGTCCCGACATACAATGGCATTATATTGCGAATTATAAGATAGAGAAAATGGATGCAGCCAATGATAATCCGTGCGGTAAAAAACAGTACACATTTCATGCGTCTTCAGGCGGGGCAAGCATCTATGGATGGAAATAGCAAGCCAGGATATGGAAAATTACAGGAAGAGAGGTGAAGTTTGAAAGCTCTTCCAAAAGGTAAAAGCATAGGTTTTGGAACAGGAATCTGGTCAGGGACGCGCTGAGTGTGCTGCGAATATGGAAGGAACACTTTCGTACTCTGCCATTTACCGAAGGCTGCATATGTAAAGAAATCACACAAATCATTGACGACAGAGTAGATGTTGACGTATGCACGGCATAACAGCAATAAAGCTGCGGGAGCCGCTGGACAGTCGACAGTGCTTTTTAAGGCCGGCGGCAATCGGAGTGTTACATGTCATATGTTTAACCCTTATGTGAGTAAACAAAAAACACCTTCTCCAGAGAGACAGGGGTACCCGGGTACCCACATACAAATTGTATAAAAATTTGATATTTTTTCATGTTGCTTTTATGTTTTGTGGCTTTTTTATATCGATTTAACGTACAGTACGATGAGAAAAAGATAAAAATTCATTCAATTTGTATGTAGGTACCCCTGTTACTCTGGAGAAGGTGTTTTTTTGTCACTCACATAAGGGTTAATTATCAGCCATCAAATTTATTTGTTATCTTCCTTAAAAAATTGGGGCATTCTTTCGAAGAATTTAGCTTCAGTTTCATTGGTTTTACTTTGGGGTACCCAGTGTTAAACCACAGCTCTTTTTCATTTTGTTTGTTAAAAGTAGGAATTTTGTCACAGGTACCCAGATACCAATGCCACTCTCTTAAAAGTGTAAAAAGAATGTCGATATGCCACGCTCTTCTATAGGGATAAAAAAAACCAACTCCAAAGAAAATATAGAAACAATTAAAATTTAAGAGTTGTCAAAACGTTTGAACTTTGTAAATCATCTGCATCCATTAAATATATTCACTTGAAAGTGAAAAGGGTACCCGGGTATCCTGTCACTCACTTAAGGGTTAATAAAGGATATCCAAGTGTATGTACCAACCAATGCGGGATCAGTCTTTTACGCGTCACATACAATGTCATTTAAGAACTTTAGAACTGGTATGACCAAGATCGACAAGATATTCACACTACTACAAATTCTGGAGAATATTTAGATCGGCAGATATGATTCGATTGTCTGGAGTCAACAGTTCGATGCAACAGAAACCATATGATGCAGTGATTAAGTTTTGTATTCCAGCGCAGTTGATACGACTTTGTGGGATGACACTGACTGACACGAAGACTTTAGTGAGAATAGGCAAAATACGAACTCTTTAACAACATAATCGATGTGATCATGAGCTAGGCTGTAAGAAACACTGTGCGTTATTCTCGCTAAAACTCAAAAACGGCTGGAAAAAATTTGCGAGATCGGATCAGTGGGCGTGGTTTACATCAAGAAACTTTAAACGTCTGTATCTGAAGAATTTTCAGAGGTATGAAGACGATATTTCGCATATATGTTGTTTGTTCAGTTAGCATAACAGCCTGGAGGAAGTGGGCGGTGCCACGCCCCCTTTTCAAAATCGCTTTATAGGATTTTCCAATGAATCGATTAATACCAAAATTTTAAGAAGTGGTACTGATGACCTGTTGGTAGTCCCTGACTATGGTTGGTTGTGATTGGATAAAGGGGCATGGTACCGCCCATACAGCTGCAAAGTTAAAAACGCTATATCTCATGAACTACCAGAGGTATGCAGATGAGATTTGGTATTTGGGAATTCCAGCCTTACGAATGTTACGATTGTACGATTCAATTAAAAAAAAAATACATAAAAGTTAAAATTTTTTGTATTTTATAATATATTTTGAATAGCTCCCTACTAGCTTTACATTATGTTAAAAAGGCGTCATACTCAAAAATCTACAATCCAAGATATTAAAAAAACACAGGCCTACGTTATGCTACATAAAATAGAAGTGCGTTTTATGTTAGTTCTTGAAATTCCAAAAGACATGCACTTAATTATTTCATAAAATAGACCAATAGCGCCTTAAAAATATATTTATGTGGGGCAAACTTGTTCCTCTAATTTTTAACCGCGAGGTAATAAAGACCTACGTTATGTTACTGACGTTATGTGACAAAAAATCACATAGCTGTGAAATGCTTAAAAAAAAATTATTCAAGCCATTGTTTTATTTGCGAAATTAGGGAATATTATAAAGTTTATATGCCACTAATTGTTGTTCACGAATGTTACATAAGAACGCCAATAAAATAAAATCAAAATTTTGCTGCTAACTTATATTTTTTTGTTATTATGGACCAGTTATTTGTTGTAAATAAAAATTTATTATAAGAGTGGACTTGCATCATCAGTAAATATAATATGAAAATTAGAATGCAATTTTGCAATCCGCTAAATCAACACGGAAACTAAGAAAAGCTTTGAGCATTTTAATTCAATAAAATTTAAGCATTAGTGTTTACTAATACAAGTCAGAAATTTTTTTTTTTACAACTTTTAATTTTTCGATCACGGTTGACACTTCTGTGGAAATACCCATATATGTTCTTGGTACAGTATGAATTGCAGCCATTTGCTTTACGGGTATTTATTTTTGAATTACTTTTCAGGAGAACAATCCGGTAATAAATCGTATAAATAGAAAATGTATGCAATGTTCATTGGAGTTGGACAGGACAACACCTTTTGTTTGATTGGGGTACAATTTCAATTTTATAGTATGACAGAGGTAACATTAGCAAACTTTTGTAAATTACCTATTTATAGAACTTCTGATAGATATAAGTAGAAATCTAGTTGTCATACTACTGAAGTGTGTTAAACTATCTTTTAGTATACTTTGTCAAAACCCCATGCAAAGACTTCCTCTAAAACAGCGTTTATAAATTGTGGAATTTTATTTTCAAAATGCACGCTCTGTTCGCAAAACTTATGGAGCAATTATTTAAGATTATGATGTACATCATCTTTCAGCTGAGCAGCTAATACGCAATACTATGCATCGATTACATTTTACTGTTTGAGATAATATTCACTCAAATCAAGCGCCTAACGTGCATAGCGCCTAAGTAGCCATTGCCACTGTATACGTATTTATTGAACCGACGCCGTTCTCAGCAACTCGGTCTCTGCAAATGTTGAGGAAATATCTTTGCCTACATCCATATTAGATGCAACTGTTGGAAGAAATAGAGCCAATGTCAGATCATTTGATTTTTTATTTCTCATTCCATTGCATATAATTGGGAGAAGAAATGATTTGAACAATTTGTGACATCAATAAATGGTGATATGAGTTTGATCGCGTATACCGATAATATAGATATCATTGGTTGAAGACTGTGGTATGCTACTGCGGCCTTTTCAAGCATTGAGAAGCTGTTGGTAGAAGTAGGTCTGATGGTAAATGAGGACAAAACTCAAGTTATTTGCTTCAACGAAAAAAGAGCGTTTCAAGCTGCGCGAAAGATGACAAGATGGCCTAAGTGAACAGCCCACCTTGGCTACGCTATAAACAAAAATAATAATGTCAGCCTGTAAGTCAACAGACGGCTATTGATCGCAAACCGCTGCTACTATTTAATAAAAAAGACCTCTCTCGATGTACAAAGATCCGACTTTACAAGTTACTGATCTTACCAGTTTTACTCTACAGCGCAGAATCCTATGTCTACAATCGGGTCTATCTGTTTTGGGTATCTTCAAGAGAAAAAACAGCAAAATATTTATTTGGATTTTTTTTTAAATTTTTTGAAGTGTTAAACCACAGCTCTTCTTCATTTTGTTTGTTAAAAGCACGAATTTTGTTCAACTCCGCATGATCTACACTCTTTGTCAAATACTACATCATATTTAACTGTCCAAGTACAACAAAGAAATAACATAATCGCAATAACCAAAAATGACACACGATAATGACACATTAAAAATAAAATCGTAAGTAATGCGAAATTGGGCTTTAGTCTTATCTACGTATACACTTTAAAATTTTGTTTTTTAATAATTTACTTTTATTTTAATTTTAAAGTACTGTACCAGTGTTTTGATTTTACAGTAACTACCAATGTTTTAGCATCTACCTTTACCACACGGAAAACCTGATTTGAACTACTTACTACCAAAATAATTGAATTTGGGACCAGTGTGCAACGTTGATGTATGTACTTACAACTACTATAGGTAAGACCCTAAATCTTTTATGCCATTAATATAAAATTTTGATTCAATTTTACCATACCCACTGGCGTTTGTGTTCATGGGTCAAAAATCACCAATGTATTGTTATGTAATCACCCCAAAAGACTACCCTTAAGGACTATAACAATTATTATCTTCAACGTATATTTGTCTCTGCAGCCTTTGAAAATCTCATACGAGTATTCATATATGTATGTACTGCCAAACTCCCATAAAAAGTCGCATCATTTGAAAACTATTTCGTGCGGTAAATCTTCTTAACTTCTTGTGGTTTAAACTCTTTTTAAATTCTACAAGAAATAATAAAATAAAGCAAACACTCTATGTTATCCCCTTACACACCACCAAATACCCCATTTTCTGCAGTCTCTGTTGTTGTTGTTATTGTTCAAGAAAAAAGGGGCAGTGGAAACTTGGTGCTTAGGAGACGAGTGGGTAAAGCAGTTGTGCTTTCAGTTGCAAAACAATATAATAAAGTGTCAACCACAAAATGTCTTTCCAAATGACATTCAGACAAATAGCAAAAAATTTAGTGCTGCTGTGTTCGACTTTGGAATAACTGGAAATTTAAAAAAAAAACAACAACAACAACTGCAGCAAACATTAAATCCACTTGTGTACAACAAATCACAGTACACACAACACACAAACTTAGATATTTATATACAAATATATATATGCATATATATGTAAGCTATACATAACAAATGACAATAAAAAGTATAAAACAAAATACATTTCGAAACTACAAAACAAATTTAAAATATGTAAATCTTTCTTGAAAGATATGCAGGAAAAATAAAGCAAAAAAAAAAAAAAAACAGGAAAACTTTGAATTGTGCCCAAAATAGTGTGTTTCTTTGGGTTAGAGTTATGTGTGTGAGTGTGAGAAATAGAGAGCTACAACAAGTCATTCGATAGCATTTGCTTCGAATTCTGTGTGTGATATCCAACTTTCCCAAATCACTTTGGTGCTTATGCTGGTGTGAAGATGATGAGCGAATGGGTTTGGGTTTTCACCCTTTTGCTTGGGATTTCTCACTTTGTTTTAGGAAATGGCATAAAAGAAAAGAGTTGATTTTTTATGGTAATGTATTTTATTCATTTTATTACTTACACAATATAGGCGATTATGAGCTTTATCTTTATAGCACTCCCATTCACAATACTCACTCAATCCTAAGGAAATCTACTAAAGTCCATTGTATATGATAAGCACGTTAACGGAGTTACTTATGTATATTTTACATAAATATGTAGAACAGGTGAAAGGAGCTTGTATGGTGGGGTGATGAGTATGCACTCATGAAATAAAGTAGGGTGATGTCAATTAATAACATACTGTATGGACAGTTTTGTGGTACAGAAACTATGGAACACATTTAAAATTATCAGCATAAATTTGGTCTCACTGTCATTATATTATAAATTATGATGAATTACATAGTACAACACATGATTTTGGGACTCAAATCTAAGAACTGCACGTGAAAATAGCCCCAAAAATAAGAATTCGGTTCTACATCATTTGTTTTGTCAAATTACATGCCATATTAATTTAATATCGATTTGAAGTTAGTAAGTATCGTATAGGGGAATTTGTCATGTTTTAGGCTCTTCTGTTTGACCCAAATTTTATCGTGTTTATTCGGTGATAAAATTTAATCATAAAACATATGACAGATATTAGTATTAGTGAAATTACCATTAGTAAATACTATACAATACATTTAAGGCAGTGAAGGATTTAATAAAAAATCTCTATTTTACCCATATCTCACAAACGCATAGAACTTCCATCATCCTTTGCCATCAACACACTGTGTACTATATGCTGGAGAATGTAAATCACTACATTCCAAGAACAACAGCAATACGCTAACACCCACTTACTCTAACTCTTTTGTGTCGCACACTCCCACCCAACCACACACATACACACTACACCTGACTAGTGGTAAATCCTCAAACAGTATTCAACAATGGTCCGCTAAAGCTGCTCATCCGCATTCTTATTGCTGTTGTTGTTACTGATTGTTGCGTTAAGACAAATGCTGATGGCCATGTTCTCGAATCTAAATCTTATTTGAAAAGTTTTTTAACGTACACTGTATGTGTCTTAGAGCTAGAGAGTAGTGGAGGCTGAAATCCTGTTAAAAGTTTTACCCAAAACGTGCCATCGAAGGTAAACACGAGCACCTGGCACTACATCCATTTCTATACACATTTTGATATTTAAATAAATGCGAATCTTTTTTGCCGTCTGTCTAGTATTTTGCCAGTTCCATTGTTGTTGCAGCACTCGAACGTGTTTTTAGTAATGGACAAAACAAAAAACAAGTTGGAAATCAGCTTAAATTTAGGCGTGAGTTTGAGTGTCGTATAGGACTCCGATGTCGTACACATACATACATTCACGACGTCATGTATGTACATGAAAAATCCCTAGGGCGTTTTCTTGTGTGTCAAGTGAATAGGTACGGCCTTGTCTTTAGGCATACACACTGGGGTGTGCAGGATATTGGCAATGTGGTTAAGACCAGACAATGAGAAGGAAGTAATTTTACTAACATATTTTAAAGGTGATATTATTAAAAATATACAAGGATAGATTTTTTTTTGAAATTTCTTGGCATATTGTCAAAAATGTGCTATGGTAAATTTTCTTATTTTAGTTTTCTTATCGTTATTCACCGGAGAATAACCAGAATCTCTCTTTGGAGGTCCCTAAGCAGCTCACAACATCAGATAGATCACGTGTTACCTGGTATATGAGCATCCGTTCAGTGTTAGCAAATATGAGAAGGCGCAATATTGAGCAATCTAAACGTCACGTTACCACCGATGTGTATTAGGGAGAAGATAACAGATGTTATTGAATCTCAACACAACATCTCGCTTTACACAAAGAAAAGGATTAAAATAATCACCCAAACCAAGTCCTCCGCAAACGTTATAAGAACCATGATCTTAGGATATGAGCCTGGAATATCCGAACTCGATACAGAAATAGCGCCTCTATTCAATTGGCGGATGTTCTCGACAAATGCCAGGCTAACATCATCGCCATACAGAAAATACGATAGACGGGACAGGCATGCACACAACGAAAGAACTTAAAACTCAATTTCTCTTTACACCACATGAATGAGGTATATGACTGCTTCTCGCGTTGTTGTTAATTATCACGCTTTCTTTATTAGATTCACAACAAATGGGACCTACATGTTTATCGACGAATGCGAACGTCACTGTTTGAGAAGCTTTTCGACACTTTTACTGCGAAGTTGCTGTCGACAACAACGAGGGGGCCGGTAATTAAAGAAATATGTAGATGACTGGAGGCGGGAATCGAATCCGGGATCTTTCGCATGATAGTCGCGTGTTCTAACCCAGTGCCACGACCGGACCCACGACGAAAGAACTGTGACATATTTTACAGCTGTATTGCAGATATATGCGAATTTGGATGCGGATTCACAGTCGACAAGAGACCACGACATTTTGTGTCGTGGTTTCACCCTGTAGGTGACCGTATAGCCACTATCAATACAAGAAAATTTACATGACCCTGATTTTTGTCACGCTCCGACGAAAGTCAAAGAAGAGGACAGTAAAGATGCTTTCTGTGAAAATATTTGACCACAACCCTTTCCATGACATTCAAATAGTTCTCTGAGATTTTAGTGCCAAAAAAAAAAACGGAAGGCTTCTTAGTTCAACAGTCGAAAAATTTAGTCAACACGATTATATTTTCCATAAAGGGTTCAAACTAGTAAGCTTTACATCGACCAGTAGCGAATTGAACCAGATTTCCGCTGTAAGGACAGTTGCGGAAATCTTATGAAGGAAAAACAGTGTGCTAGATAAATGCTCAGTCCCGAAGGCAGCATAAGTGATGAAATCACGCATATAATCGAGGATGTAGTAGATTGTTCACCACCGAACCAAAATTATATGAGTACGGCAAGTGTCCTTCTTAAAAAAAATAAAGCTGCTAGAACCGATGGACTGCTAGCAGAACATTTTAAGACCGGCAGCGATTAACTGGAAACGTGAATGCATCAGCATCTAAACACGATTTGGCTTAAGGAAAGAATGCCTGAAATCTGTCATTAAGAGTAGCGATCCACGTGTGTGTACGAACTATCTCGGGATCAGCCTTTTCCATCACAAAAAGACGTAAGCCCATTATAGCGAACCTGATTGGTCATTATCGTTGTTACTTTAGACTTGGTAAATCGACAGATCAATATATATCATCTCTTTATCGATTACAAAGCAACATTTGTCAGTTCGATACGACAGAAACTAGTAGATTCTACAGCTGAGATTGGTCTTACCGCGAAGCTGATGTGAATATCACTGACTGACACGAAATCTTCAGTCAAAATAGGCAAAACTCTGAAGAAGGAAATATCCGAGTGATGCCCTAGACAAGGCGATGGTCTGTCATGAGATCTCATTATGAAGATGATCATGCTGAAGGCTGCAGTAACCACGACGATATAGATGTCATGGGACCGAGATGTTACTGCGGTCTTTTTTAGCATTCAGAAACAGTCGCCAAAAGTGAATCTGGTGAGAAATGAGGAAAAAATCAAAGTAATTGTTCCAGCGCACAAAGATTAAACTTGTTGTAAGCTGCGAGAACGCTAACAACTATAACTTTGAAGTGGTGGTGATGGTGATTTTGTCTTTAATGGCTCCGCAGTAAACAAAAATAATAACGCCAACCTGAAAATCAAGAGACCAGTATTGATAGCAAACCTCTGCTACTAGGTGCTTATCCAGAGATTTAATGACTAAGCTCCCTCTTGACGAACCAAGATCCAACTCCACCATACACCGATCCTACCTGACTTGCTCTAAAGCGCAGAACTCTGGGTAATGTAAAAGGTAGATTAATCTGTTCTTTGAGTTTTAGAGAGAAAAATACTTCACAAAATATTTAGATCAATCATCGTTAACGGGCAGTATTGTCGTCCAATAACCATGAGCTGTATAACGACATATTGACATAGTCAAACGCGTACGAATACACCAATCTTCGTAGGATGAACCAGTTGAAAGAGCTGTTAGATAAACTTGGTGTGACGAACTATCAACGGGGCATAAAAGACCGAAGCGCTTGGAATTTTTTTCTACAGACAGCAACTGATAGATGAATTTATGTTGCTGCTGCCCAATAAAAAGAATAAAGCTAGTTGACTAAAGCCCACCTTATTTATTTATTCTGTTAGCTTTGGTGGGTACAGGCTATTATGATTGTTGTTTTCAATATTTGTTGATCGCATCTTATGGACACAATGACTGAAATATAGGGTAATTAGTAAAATTATAGTATAGAAATTAAACGTCGTGCAATTTTGTACGAGGTTACATATATCTTGTAACTTCTCATAAAGTTTGTTAGACTCACCCAATAGGACCATGCCGATTGACTAAAAATCGAACCCTGGACTCATGCATTTTGATCGCGTGTTTCAACCAGCATGTCAAAATGTGGTGAACCTCGCAATCATGTCGTTAGTGAACTGGAACCAGTGAGCATGACCTTGAGACTGGTATTCCTATACCACTTGAATTTACGATGTTAATAGTAATATTTGTAAAACACGCGGTTTATAGATGTTCTGTAGAACATTTAAGACTCTAGACCAGTGGTAGGCTTAACCGAACGCACGCTCACAACAATATAGTGTGGTGAAAATGTTGTGCTCTCCCAACATTCGTAGTTTATTGTTTCTTTGTCTGTAATTGTGTACGTATTGTTGTGTTGCTTTCACAACACTCAAGCGGTGACTAAATGTCAAACAAAACTTTCGAGTACTTGTGAGTCGCCAATCGTAACTACGTAAAATAAACTATTATCGTCGATATCTCGAAGCTATACGATGCCTATCACTGCACTAGACGAATTTCGGGTAGAGGGTCAATGTTGTTCACGAATAAACGCTTTTGTATATTCTATGTATTCGAGATCATTTGAAGTTTTTGGTCGCCAAGATCGCGATTGATTAATCATAGAAAATATCTCTTTAAACCTATGCCACCACTGCGAAGTTTCTGGCGACAACATGGAGGTACCGCCGATCAAACAAATTTAGTTTGCTGAACCAAATATCGAACAATGGACTCATGTATTTTGGTCGCATGTTTAAACCTTCATGCCAAAGTTCTCTATAATAATGTAAAGAGCAATGAGAATATGTTGGGATTCATATGCGGTAAGTTAGTCCTAGACATTTTCATTGGCTTCAGAGTGACAATGTATGTAGGTACTAACATTAAAACTTACCCATTTTCTAGGTCTACTTGTAATATGCAACATTTGTATTTTATTACTTCCACATCACTGTGCACCGCCACAGTTGAAAAATATTTCCCTCGATACCAAAAAAAAAGGCAAACAACTGTACCGATTGTATTTGTGTTTATTGTTTTGGCAGTTAGGATTAACAATATTTTCTATTCCCCTACCCATATGTATATGCTCCATGCTAATACAATATTTTTTCGAGCTACTCTCCAATACGTTGAAGTTAGCCCCATATTTATTTTTACCAAGAATTCTGTCTGTATTTGGTTTACGCTGACAACGTGCAAAATTCGTGAAAAAGGAGGTGTTGCCCACACCTACACCCCTCCTGTATCTGTTGTGAAGTTCAATTGAACACCAACTTCTTCCAGTTGCTATTGAACTGTTTTTATTTTCGGTGTGCTGGAATTGACATGTTTACAAACGTTGTTGTAAATCTTTTGCAACGTGTGTGTGTGGGATTGTATGCTGCCAGAGGGAGGGTTCGTGTAAGTTCAATGTGGCTGCAGGACGGCACTATGTACGATGTATATCGTGTTGTTTTTATGTTCGTGTTCAACCTTTCACCTAACTTTTGTTACGTTCGTTATCTGCTGTCATCATCCTTTAAGTAGCGCCCTCAAATTACCAACATTTGATGTTGTCAGTTTACGTTTATAATTTGCCAAAAGTCAATACAAAGTGTGAAGATTTAAAGATACGACAGTTGGTAAGAGTGAAAAAAAGGAAAACAAAAACAACTTACATATTTTTGGATGTTACGTTAGAAAAGACATATGCCAGTAGAGGGTGGTTAGTAATGGGAGAGGGTAAGAGTGTTAGAAGTGAAGAATGAGAATTATTGAAACTATTGGTATAAGACAGTTAGGATTTTTTTATTTGTGTGTGCTCTGAAAAACTTTGTGAGTTAGAGGAAATATTAAATTAACAATGATAAGTATCGCATTTAAAGTATAAGTATGTAAAGGAAATTGAAATGTTTGACGTACATAGTGTATCAAAAGTCTATTAAGTGTTCAAATGAATTAAAAAAACTAGAACATTCGAGCCGACAATGAAAGAACAATTTTTGTTTTTAAGATGACTGAAGCCAGGTTTGAACCTGCGATCTCCCGCATGGTAGTCGCGTGTTCTAACCACTATGCCACGGCCGGTCCCAAAGCATGGTTTCTTTTAAATTGCCTTATGCAATACGAAAATTTGTTTGGAAAATGCTGCTGTCTCATCTTGAAATGGGTGATAATTGTCATTATCTTCTTAACTTTTATGTGCTCGGATGACTACATTTGTAGTAATTTTGAAATATAACTCTTGTAACTTTTTTGTTACAAAAGGGAATGGTACGAAATTTTCAGTAGCTTCCTAAAAAAATGTTTTTACCAGATTTAACTTATAAAACCAATAATAAAAAAATACTTATGCTGCCTCCACATCATAATTTTAAAATGACCATCCCCTGGCCGGCTGACTACAAATGTAGTCACCATATAAAATGTATGAAAATTCACTTTATTTTCAACTAAAATCATTTTTTTTTTTGGTAACCGTTTGTTGAAACGTGTGCTTTTAGTATTGATTTTGTTTCTTCACAATCAGTTCTAAAGAATTAACGTGAAATACGAAATTATACTTGCTGGGTACGATCTTGGAGAACACCGCAAGAGAACGACGTTGCTAAATTATAAGATTTTAAGAACGACTTGGTTGGAGAGCATGAGGCCCAGCGTTATAGTGCAATGGTTGCAAAGTATAAAAAATCATCAAATTATTCCAAATGTCGAATAAAGAACTATATACTGCAAAGCAGACGATATGAAATCAGGTATCTAACCTATATAGAACAGAGAGCGTTCGTTGAACTTATATTGCTAGCAAGCGTCAATAAATCAATCGATGGGGATAAGATGCATTGTGCAGCTTAAACGATTTTTATTATGGCTCTGCTACAACATCCAAATGAAGCTATCCCTTTTGATACCTACCATACAATTTTACCTATTTTTTAATTTAGTCAGTTCAATTATCTTGAAATAGTAGACAAATCCTCAGAATGCCGAAACATTTGCCACACCCCTTCTGGTACCTTCCATATAAATGAGATCACTATATTAATCTTACAATAGAAGACAAAGCGTCAGAACGCCCCACCCTTTCTAACTTACAAATGAGTGAATTTAGTGCTGTGGCGGAACAATATAATGGGAAGAGTATGGAGACGGGACGCATCTTGGTTTGACAATTACCATACATGATCAGTTTGACTAGACAGCAATAAAGCCGAACTATATTTACTTAGACCATACCACCAAAGTAGCAAGGTTCGATATAGAAAATGGAAGGTCAGTTATAATACTTTCAAGTGTGCCTCTAACAAAGTCTTGGCGTTGCCTTTGGAAATGTTCTACAATATGCTTGATATAAACGTATGAGTCATTAAATATTTGGGAAATCATAGCCATATTCAAGACAAAAGCATGAAGCGAAACTTCCGACGAAGCCGGGCATAATAGATTTTCATGTCTCTAATGGAACAACGCATTTACATTCCCAAAGTTTTGGGATATACATCTGAAACATGATTACTGTCCTGAATATACAACTTTGGAGGCTTTACAGATGTTGCTAACGACATACATAAATCCATTCACCTAGTCCAATCCTGGTGTGCGTTATCCATTTTTCTACATACAAACATGGCAAAAGATGTTAGTTTTCCAGAACTATTTAGTTTTGTAGTAAGATATATTATTTGGTCTTAAAACAAAATAAATTAACCACTAATTTTGAAGCAAATATGTATTTATTACTTAAAAATCCATGTTTGCTACATTTGTAGTCATCCGACCGTCCACGTAAGTTTACAATCCCGAGCACATGAAGGTTAACTAAGTAACCAATTTCAAATCGAGCTTAATTAGTGATCACCTTACAATAGTTGTGATATCACCAATATATAGTAGGGATTTAACCTTGCAAGGACTGAGAATCCTTCGATATTCATATGAAAAACTTTAAGTGCAGCTATTTACTAAAGTGTCCGATCGTAAGAAGGTGCTTATTTTAAGATCACCATATAATAGTTAGGAAATCACCAAGATACAGTTCGGTTCTAATTTTGAAATAGATTCCCAGCTGACCGACAAAATACTAATGTTGTCGTGCATCAATCAAACAATTCAATGTAAAATTGAAGAGAGGTAAGTAGAAGTAAAAAATATTCAGTTTGTTGGAAACAGCAGTGCCTGACGGTTCATGACTCACACATTTTCAGAAAAGAACTTCAATTTGTTATTTTAAATTGTTAAGCACTTGTAACGACATTTTCGGTCATTAGGTCGTGCATGATTGTGTGGGCGACATGTCGTTTATTTAGGCTTCAACGACAATTTGACTGACATTGTCGCTCATCAGGTTGTGCATGACAAAGCGGATACTTGTATAAAAATTTCGTCGACAATTTACATGAACGGTCCCCTACGTCACATCAACGATTTACTAGGTTGGAATCTCGTCATTTCAATACGAGAGAATCCGTCAATTGCAAAAATGAGTTTAATTTATAAAATCGAACCTTAATTCTAAACCATGATATGTGTCTAACTTCAGATTTACAGGAAACTCTTTCAAAGTTTGTGAGTAATTTAGTAATTTAATTTTCCTAACAACTTCTGTTTGGAGGAACAAATTATCCTGATACAAATTTGATATAAATTGAAGCAAGCTGAATTCAAAAGCTCTTATTAATTAAAAACATGCTAAGTTGACTTAGCATACTTTAGAATCTAGGTACCGATATTTTATGTTTTCATATATAATTCATATTTAATTTCATATTGGGTTTTATTTTACAATATCCAAAAAACCGAACGAAACCGGTTAACTCGGTTTTTTACTAAATTAGGTATTTGAAAACCGAATTGTTCCCAACAATTATTATTTCTCGAATAAACCGGAAACCGGTTTCCTAAAAATTTCAAGAATTTGACCACTATGCATCAGACTGATTGATTTCTCTGCGGGAAGAAATATGGTAGTTTACAGCACTAAATTTGGACGTACGAGTGATCAGGGGTGAGAACATTGACTCCGATCACTGCCTTACCGTAGTAAAGGTACGCATAAGTCTAAGCATAGCGAAAAACGTACGTTACCAGTCACAACGAAAGAGGTAGCAAACGCCTACTCCAACCACCTAACTCAACTGCTACGAAATGCTCCAACCACTGATAATACTACCTCGCAGTGGCAAAATATATCCGACTCCACAGAACGGACTGCAAGAAGCGTACTTGCGTACTTAAAGCTGTCTCAAGAAGACGCCTGGTAAAATGATGAATGTCGCAATGCCACGAAAGAGACGGATGCTGCATACAGGGCGAAATTGCAGCCAATGGCAACGCGATCTGTTCATGACACAGGGAGAAGAGACGTGAGCAATTCGTCTCTTTAGATGGAAAAAGGAGGAGCTGAATAAGAGACAGCATGAGTGCACAGAGTTACTCCGAAGTAGAGGGTAAGCCCCAAAATTCTACTATGTAGAGCGTTAAGGTGAGAATGCGTGGAACAAGGTTGTCCTCCTGCAAGGACAGCGATGGCCAGCTAGTGACGGACCCGGATAACGTTCTAAAGATATGGAGAGATCGTTTCAGAAATTTACTAGACACGAAGTCACCGCTCCAATCCATGACGATGATATTAACTGTCTACTTCCCAGCCAGACCGAGATACCTGCTGAATTGTTTATGGCAGGAAAGGAGATAAACAAGAAAGGAGATCGTAGTGAATGTAAGAACTACCGTAGAATAAGCCTTTTACCATTTTGTGTGTGAACGTCTACAGCCAATTGTAGAAAAACTAATTGAACCATATCAGTGCGGCTTTAGACCTGGTAAATCTACGACGGATCAAATAGGGACCTTACAATAGGGACCTTACGACTCACCTTCTCTTTGCCGACTACAAAGCTGCCTGTGACTCTCCGATAAGGAATAGTCTATATGAGACCATGTCTGAGTTTGGTACCCTTGCAAAGCTAATTCGACTTTGCAGATGTACCTTGAAAAACACCAAATCTTTGGTTAAGATTGGTAAGGATCACTCTGAACCATTCATTATAGAAAGAGCATTTAGGCAGGGCGATAGCTCGTCCTGTACACTGCTTAATATAGTTATGGAGAAGGTGATGAGGAAAGCTCGTGTCGGATCTTTCGCCAACAAGAAAAGTAATATGAGCCAAGAAATTAAACAGAGAATAGTGCTCGCCATTAGATGTTTTTACAGACTTCGGCAGCACTTTAGTAACACCGCCTTACCTCAAGATACTAAGAAACAGCTGTACTAGATGTTAATTTTACCCGTTCTGTTGTATGGGACCGACCGTGTCATAGTCATTAGAACACGCGACTACCATGCGGGATATCACAGGTTCAAATCCTGGCTCCAGTCATCTTAAAAGAAAAAAATCAATCGGCGTGTCTAGTAAGATCTTCTCAAACAGTGACGTTTGAATTCGTCGATAAACAATTAGATGCCGTTAGTTGTGAATCTAAAAATAGAAATCGTGTTAATTCACAACAACGCGAGAAGCTATCCCACACCTCATTCATGGGGTGTAAAGGAAAATTAAGTTTTTTTTGTATGCTGCCGAATAGTGGGTGCTTACAACAACGGATATACAAAATCTGGGAGTATTCGAGAGAAAAGTACTCCGACAAATATATCGACCTACCTGTGTCGACGACGAGTTTCGCCAATGGATGAACCATGATTAGTATGAGCATAACCACAACATTGACTTAGCTAAAAGAGTCAGAATCCAACAACTACGATGATTGGGACATCTTGCCAGGATGGATGTAAATGCTGCAGTGAGAAAGGTGTTTGAAGGCGAACCAGAAGGACGGTGCAGAGTAGGGAGACCCAAACTTCGTTGGCAGGACCAAGTTGTTGACGACGTGCCAACATCTGGTAGGACCAACTGGAGAATGCAAGCAGAAGACCGAAGCGTGTGGAATTCTTTAATACTTCAGGCCTCTACTTTATAAACCACGTTCGTAAGTTATAATGGGTCACTTAAGTCAGTAATAACGCCTATTACAACTTAAGCGTTCTGCTTAAATTTGTATACCCAATGCTACATATATAACAAGCTCTGGTAACCCTATTATTTGAACCTGAGCAATAGATAGACTGTAAATACATTGTAATTAGAAAACCTACAACTTTCCACTCTCCTCCCTCTTCACATCTTTCCACAACATCCTTGGTGCACTCGGAAACCCACCGCCAGCAACACGTTGGGCAAATATTTATTTAAAGTTATTTTTCCCCTATACATTTTCATTATACACACCTGTAAAATTGTTATAGTATAAGCTGCAGTTTCTGCTCTAATTCGTTTATTTAAGTTTACTTAAGTTTCAAGATGACGTTCAAGTGCTCCGGATATACAACAGAATAAAACTAAACTAACAAAAAAAACTTTTTGTTTTGCCAGAGCTATGAAAACCATAGTACCATTGCCATTTAAATAACTTTATCATTTGTCTGCGTCATGAGATATTTGTTACAATTCTAACACAAATTGTTGTCAGGTAGGTGTGCAAGTGCGAGTAAAGTGAAGGGTAGAGATTAGCATAGAATATTTCCTATGAATAATACGAGAATATATATATTTGGAAAGTTGAACTCGTAGAACTGAATAGGGAAGTTGTTGCAAAAATTCAGACAAAAAGAGTAAAGCCGAATTGTTAGTCAGTTGTAGGGGATGTTGTATTCACCTATAGATAATATAATTGTGAAAAAGTTTTAGTACCTGCAGGTCAGAAAATATTAAACCACAATTGTGTAGATTTACATGGTTAACTTTGTGTGCGTTTATCAAGTGCGGAGAGACTAGTTTGGGGTATTAGGAAATGTGGAAAATTATCGTATCATCACAGTGGCAAATGATAGATATATGAAGTTGTCATCAACATATTTACGTAATAATACGGGAAATATTTATTTGGTGAATAACTAAACTTCATTTCCCTTTGCACCCCATGAATGAGGTATGGGATAGCTTCTCGCTTTGTTGTAAATTAACACGCTTTCTATTTTTAGATTCACAACTAACGGCACCTACTTGTTTATCGACGAATGCGAACGTCACTGTTTGAGAAGCTCTTACTTGACACGCCGATTGACTCGACACTTAATACTGCGAAGTTGCTGTCAACAACACTCGAGGGGAGCCGACAATGAAAGAAAATTTTTTTTTTAAATGACTCGAGCCAGGTTTGAACCTGCGATCTCCCGCATGGTAGTCGCGTGTTCTAACAACTATGCCACAGCCGGTCTCGGTGAATATTCTTATATAATTTAAAGAAAGGGGTATTTCGAACTAACGACATATGAAAAGAAATTGTAAGACAAATGTCTTTGACATCAAAATGTACAATATTTACAACAAATTGAGGAACCTTTTAGATCCATTTCAGCATCTTATTTTTAAAAACATTTTGATTAAATATTTGTTGTCATGAATAAAACAAAAATTTTCCTAAAGCTATTGTCGGTATGTACTGGAATATAAATATCTCGTTGCCTAATAACTTTATGTTTCTCAGAATTATTTGACGTATTTTAGTTATGAAAAGAAATTAAATAAAATTATATTTAACAGAATTCATATTTTACCAGCTTACCTTAGACTGTATTCCGTTGTAATCCTTGACCTGAAATTAAAAAATAAATAATTTTACTACATATGATTTTGTTTAACTATTCAATCAGAGACAGTATTTTTATTTGTAATTTATTAGTGTTAGCCAGAAATTATTTGTTTAATTATTAAGGATGCCAAATCAATGATCTGAAAATGTTTGTACTGTGATATTTTTGTTCTGGGCACCTTTAAAACGCTACACCGCTTTCGCCTGCGTTGCTCTATAGTCCAAAAATCTTTTTTTCCGTCGCATTCCCATACGCAGAATGCATAATATTGTGCATCAATATTAACAATGCATTTCTCAAAGTGCTCACTTTCTACAATCATTCGCCTTTGAAAATATATTGACCAATCAATTTTTATACGTTAATATTTCATAGTTGCAAAATGCCAACATTTCACCACCACATCCATACGATATTAAATAGAACAAGTGCCCAGCTACTGGTATTCTATTTTCATCCCATCCCTTGTTGGAGCGCGAATTTTTCTTATTTGACTGAAGCTTCATGCATCAAAGCAAAAACTATTCTATGTAAGCTTGCATGCACTGCACAACAGTTGCTAGGAAAGAAAAAAATTCAGTAGAACATTCAACAGCTGCCAGCAACAATTTATATCCGGTCAAAGTGCAATTTTGTTTTGAACGTAAGCAAAGAAAAACGTTTATTCCCCGTGCAGTTGCCCCGCTATCATTTCGCCATATCGACAACGAAATGGTGAACAGTTAGTCGAGGGGTAAAAACTAAAGTTAAAACGGTGAAAATGGTGAAAATAATGCACAAAGTGAAACGTGAACGAAACGAGTGAGCTCATCATAAATTCTAAAAACGCATTTCAACATGATAAGAAATAACAACAACAACAACAACAACAACAAAAAGAAAGAAAAACAAATAGTTATAGGTTTTTCCTCTGCTTAAGGGCAGATATTGCTGTATGCGTAGAGTATCGCTAAGGTTGGCCTTAGTACTACAACCTGGTACGGTGTTAAATTACAATTCGGCAGATATGGGCAAACGGCAGTGTTCGGTGTTTGAAATTAAAGGGAAATTGACATTTGGGCCGCACGTCAAAATGCTGAAAAATTTAAGGGGATACTAAAATATTTAACTAAAAGAAAAACAAAACAACAAAAAAACGAAACTAAACAGAAACATCTTCAAATTTGTTAAACAAATTATGTCAATTTCTTCTTTTAAGCTTTCGTTATCTTATCTTTTAGTTCATTTCTTGTATTCATAAGAGTACAGCTTTGCTTCACTTACATCTAAAACTAAAAGAATGGACACCTCTGCAGTTATCGCTTTATTCATCAATATGTATTCAGTTGCTTTACGCAAAACTACGGTATGCTGTAAAATTGAATTAGATAGTTTTCTTATAGTTTTTGCATAATATTTCTTGCTGGTTTCAATAAATTTCTATACAATTTATGTGGTATTTTCTTGGGATATAAATTTTTGTATATTATATTGGAAGCTTATTTAAATGATTCATATTTCAGAGATACGAGATGTAGATGTATTGTCTCTAATCAACTACACTCGAAGTTTTTTGGAAGTAGTTCAAATTATATGAACTTTCCGCCAGAGCTTAAAAATTGTAGCGACAAAAAGTCTTATGTCTAAATCAAAAGGAATAAATAAAATAAGAAAAATGCAAGGGAAGTAAACAAGGTCCTCCAATAACTACATGAAAATAACTTCCAATCAGAATACTTTATTAAGAAAAACTATTCTAATTGTTATTATCATCACTTCCTTCCCTTCTTTCATACGAGTAGTTAAGGGCTGATGGCCCCAACTAGGATCATAAATGTATATGACAACATTAAATTTTATTCAATTTCCTTCTAGCCGGGCTTGACTACTTTGATGTCGTTCAATATTTCATGATTCATTTGATGAAAATAAAAATATTCATCCCCTTGTGTTATTATCTATGATTCTGCGACGTATAATAGGGCATGTAGGATCGGTGTCTGGAATAAAAAACTTAATTTCCGTTTACACCCCATGAATGTGGTATGGGATAGCTTCTCGCGTAGTTGTAAATTAACACGCTTTCTATTTTTATGTTCACTACTAACGGCTTCTACTAGTTTATCGACGAAGCCGACAATGAAAGAACAATTTATTAATTTTTTTTTTTTTAAGATGACTCCCGCATGGTAGTCGCGTGTTCTAGCCACGGCCGGTCCCGGTGTCTGGAATAGTTTTATGTTTTCTCGTCGAGCGAGGGATTTGTCGTTAAAAAACTGCTTAACGCATTATTACAGACCCAATTTTGGCGAATACCTTTCAATGATCGAAATGGCTGCAGTAACATCCCTCAGTTCTAGATCAATTATATCAACATCTTCGCGATACTAGAATATTTACTGCCGCTTTCCGCATGATGTAGCTGCGCTTGGTATAAAATGGATTTTTCAGATTGTTTTTTCACTTTACTGAAGACTTTGTGTTGTTCACTGGCATCCCGCAAAGTCAGTCCAGCTTCGCACGAACATCAAACTGTACCGACGTACCGTCATTTCGCCCAAAAACTTAATGACATATCACCCAAAATATGTCACATCGACCAAAAACCTAACGACAAAGTGTCATATCGCCCAAATATAATGACATAAGACTCAACACAAATATTTTCTGCGAAATCTCAGCTTCCAAAGGAATCATATTATATAAATCTTATAAAGACGGCACGCCCCACAGTGGCACCGCACCATACATTTCTTGGAAAAAAATAGGAGTGGTCGTAGAGCAATGAAATTTTGCAGAAACACTTCTCTGGGCTAAATTGAGAAATTTTAAAAAAATCTTGGAAAACCGCCTACTGCAACACCCACCTCCCATAACTGCACTTGCCAAAATTTGTATTTTTGGACCTGGAGACTCGAAATTCGGGACAAATCTTAATTGAGTTCTCCCTATGAAAAAAATTAAACATATTGGGGATGCCACGCCTACTTTAGATTTTACGCCCATTGAAAGTTGTAGATTTTAGGTGTTTCTCTTCCTTGTCTAGAATCATATGAAAATTTCATAAAAGTTAAAAAATTTAAATTTTTATTCAAAAGTTAAACATGTGTTGTCTTCATACAAAAGAAGAGAATATCCCCAACAACCCTCGGCGAAAGATATTAGTCTTTAAATAGACCGAAAATATCGCAGAAATGCATGCATTAAAATCGATGTTACTAAAAGAGACGGTATTTGGCGGTTATTTTTTTTTCTTAATTAAAAGAACAGACCCGGACCTTTCATTTTTTTCATAGTTGGAGGGCTAAGCAAGGCAAAGCACATAAAGTTATTTTCCATCAAAAAGTGAAAAGTTGATATTTTTTAGTATAATTTTTGATAAATTATAATAATTAGTTTACTTTCCAATTTCAATAATTTTTTTTTTTATAAAAGAGTAAGTGCTATATTTTCACTAAAAAATAAAACAAAAGCCTTAGCTATAAACTTACACACAAAAAAAGTTCTTTATTTGGACAATATTTTTAATCTAATTTCATTGAATAAATTTCCGTTGACTTCCGTTACTTTTTTTAACTACAAAATGTCACTTTTCATAAAAAACCTTGTTGAATTTTTCTTATCCAAATACTTCTTTACAAAACCATATCATTAAAATTTTAATATTGGAAATTTGAAAACCCCTATTTTTTCCGCCGAAATGCCACTGTGCGCCACCCGCCGCATACATCGCAGTCAGACTCGCTACTCTCTCTCTCTCTATAGCATTATTAAAACACGAATGCAGTGGGGGCACAGCCACCCGAGTCTATTAAAGCATGGTTGGTGTCAATCTTAATTTCTGAGGGCTCCAAAAGAATTATTTTATTATTTTAAGTCAATATCTGGTTCGCCATAGAATTAACCGGTTCAAAGTCACACTAAAATTATCCAATTAGTTTCGGGCTGTGGTCTCTCTCGACAGGACCTTGAAAGCTATGGTTCACTGGTGGTGTACACGCTTGGATCATATTTCTTAAGACCAGTACACTAGGACACAGAACACTCGTATTCCATTCATCGCGCATGCAATCCTTTAGCCATATCTTGTTTATGACTTGCATCATGCACGTTATCACGCTCTGCCGGAACCCTAAGCTTTATTGTTTTTATGCTATTGCCTTGGAGACCTCGCCTTGGCCCTCCTTCTTCTTCTCTTTCTTATATGGTAGCAGTAAAGGAAATTCAGTAGCTGTACGTTGGAGAGAATTCAAAACACTTCGATATTTTGTACACCGTACATAGATCGTCACACAAACTTTAGGTAAAAGTTCTTTTACTTGGTCCATCCAACGAAGTATTACTGAGTTTATTGGCGAAGACTTTCCTAGTTCCAGCATTTTTATCAATTCCTGCAACGTGTCCCAGCCACTGCATTCGCTCAAATTAATTTGCTTGACTATGTCGATGTCGTTATACAGCTCAAACAACGCGTGGGGTTTTTCGACTACGACACTCGCCGTTAACGATGGTGGGTCCAATTTTTTGCAAACTATTTTCTCTCGAAAATTCCCATAAAAATATATTGATCTGCTTGTTTCAATACCCATTAATCTTCCTATCTGTGTCTGATAGAGTTGGATCTTAGTTTGTTGAGAAAAGGCTTTGCCATTAAGTCTTTTGCTTAGCGCATAGTAACACAACACTCGTCTCTTGATTATCAGGCTGACAGTATTAGTTTTGTTTACAGCGGCCCAATGTAGACGAAATTATCACCCACTAATATTTGTAGTTGTCAAAGTTCACGCAGCATCCCAAACGAGTAGACTCTTTGTTGGTTGAAACAAATAACTTAGTTTTGTCCTCAGCTATCACCAGACCCATTACAGCGGACTGCTTTTCAATGCTTGAAATGACCGCAGTAACATCACGCAGTGCTCGGTGGATAATATCTATATCATCGGCATAAGCGGGCAGCATATGACTATTATTGAAGATGGAACCATATATATTTAATGCAGCTTTCCGCATGATAATCTCCTTTATGAAGTTAAAGAGATCGCCTTGCCTAAAGCTTCGCTTGGCAGAAAATGGCTCAGTCAGATTTTCACTGAATATTTCGCCAAGTGATAGCAGCTTCGTGGGGATACCTTTTACCTGGTCTAAAACCACACAGATAAGGTCCCATCAGGTTCGCTAGGATGGGCTTTAGTCTTTCACATAACACACTAGACAGAACCTTGATTGGTACACATACTTTGATCTTTCTTAAGCCATTCATAGAACCCTCAGATTCCAATAATCGGGCATACATTTCTTAAGCCAAATCGTGTTTATGAGCTGGTGCATTCACGTTGCCAGTGCATCGTCGTCGGCCTTATAAAACTCTGCCGGCACTTCATCGACTACAACAGCATAAGATAGGTGGTGGTCAATCTATCCCGACGTCTGCCTTCGGGAACGAACATGTACGAAAGTATTCAATTCATGTTTGCAGTACATTCTTACATGTAGGGATCACTATAGAGTTACTTGAAGTAGGAATTGGCTATTTCGGCGGTATGCAGTTTTTATCACATGCGTACCTTGGCTGCATCAAGGTGGTAATCCGGTGGTGATGCCTGCTACATACCTTTCATCGTAAACCACGTGATTAATCTGGTATATTGTCTTTTGATAAAGGAATATCTAGATTACCTTATGGATATCTTTATGTGGAAATCTGGTTCCACTCACTACCATGTTTCTTTCCAACTAGAAGCTCACCAGTCTAATATCAATGAAAACGGACGATTTCAGCGACACCTACTAGGCTGAATTGTAAATCTATATTATGTTTGGATCTACACAATCATATACTTAAAGTTTCATCAAAATTGGTTAAGCCGTTTAGGCAAAATTAAGTAACAAACGCTAGTACAACTGAATTACATATATAAAAATTGATAAACACCTGCCTTAATGTCTAACTATTACTTGCCTTAACATGCACTTGCCCTTGCACCTAACATTCTTGCCAACGGGAAATTGAACATTAAACAACTGCTGATTACAAATGTCTCTAAGCAATAACCATAAAACCAAAAAGGAAGTTCTTGCATTCATATTTATGTTATTGTTGTTGCTGTTGCTATAGCTGTTGTTTTCTTGTTGCTCCCATAGCCAACATCAAAATTACATTAGATTATTATTGTTGTTCTGCTGCAATGGCTGGTGTTATCCTATGTAAATTTATTATAACCCCTTGCCACACCTTCATGTAGCCGCAGGACAATATGAAACTCGACCAGACCAGACAAGCCATCCAGCGGGGGGTGGTGCCTGCACAATGTTGCACTCACTCTCCGCTCCTTACGGGCGTAGTACTCGAATTCATGTAATGACACAACCTATGACACCATTTCAATGTAATACACAGACATGGCCACATTTTGTGTCTCAAAGAACTTGCCACCAGAGCCATTGTCATAGAAGTCATGTGCCAGTTTAAAGGATATTGTTGCTTGCTGCTGGCTACATGCATATAATCACATTTGGTTATTCATTGGACAAAGAGTCAAAGTGGTTGTAACAGTAGCAACAGTGTTTACTTGTTATTTCAGGCACAACTCCATCGCATCCTGTCGTCCTGTCCTCGTCGTCGTCACTGCTGTTGGCCGGTTCCCTTTGGTAATTACTGCAGGAAAAAGCCATAGTAGAAAAGAGGATGTGCTTTAATTCAAAATCTTCTTCTGAAGGACATTGAAGTACAAGAAATAATAACAAAGAGAGCGAATGCGAAGTATTGTATTATTGTTGGCTGTTTAAAGCAAATAACTGCTTGAATTGATATGATTTGCTTTCTTAAGTGCTTGAACAATCCTTCTCGTCCTCCTCCCTGGCAGTCAAGCATTTACTTATGTTTGTCATCGTTCATTTCCTTCTGGCTGTTTTTGCCTATTTATGTGTGTTTGAAAGTCCTTTTTTTTTGCTGCTCGCTTTTCGTATTTAGTTTTCAACTTCCTTTTTCATTTCCTTAGTTTTTCTGCAATGGATGTGAATTTGTGCTCACATTTGAATCTTGGTAATGTTGATGATTTCTTTTCGTTTTGGATAAAAAGAAAAATAAATATTTGTTGTATGTTAGGAATGGGGAAGGCGGAGTAAGTACAAAAGTCCTTGAGTTTATATCGATTTTCCTTAATATCCTTTCATGGCCCATTGGAAAGGGATTTGTGCAAAATATTTGTATGCTCCCCTTTCGCCATGGCTGTCTGTTGGAGCAGAGATTAACAATGGGACCAGAGGGTTATTTAAAATTAAAGTTATCGATAAAACTGACTTTTTACTGGAAGTTTTTCTGTGGTAATCCAATATCTCTATAGATTGAATTGTAATCTGTTTGGGTAATGCCACAGTTCAATGGGTAAGGGTTGGATAATTATATTTTGTGTTTGCGGCGATCAAATATTGACTATGATTGGGAAATAAGAAATTTTTTTTCAGTTAGAGTTGATGGTAAACTTAAATAAGAGTAGCATAGTGCTCTAAATTTTATTAGAGTGGAATATATATTTGCATACGCTTTAACGTAGGGATGCATATCAAATTCACTGGATGACAATTTGGATTCTCAATAATTATTACATACTTTGCACATTTTGGTTTCTTGCACACTTCGTATGCAGAAAGTCAATGGCATTTTTATTAATACAACCTCTGTGCATTCCTGCTACCATTACACAGTACAATACATGATTTTGGGACTCAATTCTGAGAACTGCATGTGAAAGTAGCCCCAAAAAGAAGAAGTTCTGCATCATTCGTTTTGTCAAGTTACATGCCATAATAATTTAATATCGATTTGAAGTTAGTAAGTATCTTATAGGGGAATTTGTCACGTTTTAGGCTCTTTTGTTATATGGAGGCGTATGATTATCATCAGTAATATTCCACGTAAATCATACGCCACGGAGTACAACAGTTTTATTGTTACTGCTACAAAATAAACCCAGTTCAAAATCATTTGATGAATGAAAAGTGAAACTGTTGCTTATATAGGGAAACGTTATATGAACAGTAATTCTTAATTTTTTTAAATTTGTTTCAGCTAAATTGGACTAACGAGCATAAAACATGACAAATTCCCCTATACGATACTTACTAATTCAAATCGATATTAAATTATCATGGCATGTAACTTGACAAAACGAATCATGGAGAGCTTTTTCTTTTTGGGGCTATTTTCACCAGCAGTTCTCAGAATTGAGTCCCAAATCAATAAGATGAAAAACAACTCTTAAAATTTCTTTACTTTTTCTCAAAAAAAAAAAGTTTAATGAATGTCTATAGCAACATCTGTTTTCTGCCCTTCACATTTTCTTTGATCAAAGAAAACTAAAATTTTACTCATCTTCCACAAAAGATGTTCGAAGCCATTAGCAATGCACTTCATTTAGAAAAACAAAAAAAAATTGTATCTTTTTGTGCAGCAAGGATATGTAAGTTAACATTTGACCATAGTTCACATCTAGAGTTTCCTTGTGTTTATTCGTTTGGTAAGGGCTCTCGATGACACAAAGACATGAAACAGCTACTGCTATAATGAAAAGAAATTGTGCAACCAAGAAAGAAAATAACAACTGAAACGAAATGAAAATTAAGGCATTGTCAGTGGTAATTTTTGCACTGTTAATTAGTCGGTCATGCATACAAATCGAAATAATGTTAATCATAGGGCAAGACACAAGTTGAGCTCAATTTAATTAGGCCACTAATAGCTATAGTAGAAGTATGTGACAACATGACTCTAAGATTTAACTTAATTTTAAATCCCAAAATATATAGGTAATATTTATGTTAATTTGTATGCAATCACATGACTCAAAGAAATTCAGACAAACTTCGAAAATAAGCGTCTTAACTCTTGTCATATTATATCAAATTCCAATAATTTCTTCCTGTGACTGTTTTTCAATGTGTATTTAATTTCAATATTTCCTTTCCATGGAAATCTCACAACATCCTTTGTCTAACTTCACTTCATTAAGATTAATAACACAACAATGAATAGCACGAGAGAGAGAATGAGATAGAGTTTACTTCTTAGCTCTTAGCTTTTAGCTGTATCAGGAATTTTCCTCATATCATCCTCTTCATCATTTCTATCATTTTAAGAAAATTTACTTTAATAAACATATTCTCGACTATGTATACGACATGATTTGCAACTGAATCAGCATTTCCTATTTTTTTTCTTTCTCTCTCTTAGTTATCTAATCTTAATAAGAATTTTACCAAGATATATACCAACACATAGCTGGGCGCTTATACAGCTCCACGCTCAGATATACGATACTTGAGTTATGTTATATGCTGGCTCGTATATTTTGCATGGCTGTGTGTATGTGTGCTCATATGAATTTTTGCAATTTCCCTAATGCATTTCATTTTCATCGAAAGGAAATTTTCTTTTAAGAAAGACATGATGTTTTTTTTTTGCGAATCCTTCTTCGTATTCAATGGGTGAGTTCTTACTCTTGTTGTGCTAAGAAGGATGTTTTTTTTCTTGCGAATTTACGTGTATTTGCAGTGTCGACAGTAATGACTCGATTCTTATACAAGTTCCACGTACGCCACTACCACCAAAGCAAAAAATTTCGTACTGCTAAGAAAAATAATTATTTTTTTACGCAATGTACCAGAGCTGATATTCAAGCAGTTATGTTCACCAATGAATCTACTGGTATCCGGCAGAACTAGAGCATCAAATAATAAGGAAGTCTTTAATGAACCCAAAAAATCCTTAAACTGCATTCTTCAAAAATATTTACATTTAAATTCTTACAAAATTCAAACGGTCAACAAATGAAATCCTTAAAATCATACACACGGACTCTAGTTTGCTAACGAAATGCTAGAAAGGTTCATCATCAGCTTAATCAACATTTTGCTGCTCAGATGGGGCACAGTTATAACTAAATGGGAATAAAATAGGTAAAATTTCAGGTATTGGAGCTTATACTAAAGTGAAGCTTTAAAGCCCCCTAAATCTACCATGGTTGCCATCAATGGTCATAGTTTCAATACGATAGGGTAACATGTCATAACTCCAAGGACTCATTTATATCCACACTATCTAGCCAACTTCTAGCCTAGACTGATGCCCAGTAAACCAGAGTCATTTCAGAAGTAAAAAGAGGCGATACGAAGAACATTTCACGAAGCACCAGCATAGCAGTCTTTAAAAAATTCCGCTACAGCCTTCGATATGCAAACAAATGAAGGATGATGATGTAGTTTGTATAGTTTTATACTATTTATACTTTTCGTTCACCCTGTATTAAGATGTATATTAGAAAGCAAAGGCCTGCATATTTAAAGTCATATGGAAGAGCTACAGAGGGAACGTATTCGAAAATAATAAGAATGTATACGAGTATCAGCATAAGAAAAACAGTTAATTTAAATTGCCTTTTACAATCAGTCATATCAACTAGGACTTCTGGCAAAACTTTTTCACAAATGAAGTTAAAGCTGAATCTGTTAAAATTTTAATGTGTGAATCTTATTATTATCATGTATTATTGCTTGACAATTCGTCATGGACAGAATCGCGCGGCAATAACATCGCTAAATTATTTTGCCGCATCGCTGTTGAAAATCCGCTAACTAATTTTGTGACAAATTTTTTCAGTGAATGAATACGCTCATAAGCAAAATTGCAATCATATGTCTTGGAAGGCAACATTACTGCATTATTTGTGGAATACCGCTGGCTATAAGAAAATAATCCTGATAGTTTTTCGTATTTCCCAACGCGAATAAGGTTTGTGCTATGTGAGGTCTTTCAGTCCTTTTAAAAGTCCTTCTTACATGATGTCTTACTTGAATATAAGTATGGGGTGCCAGTTAAATTACACAGAACATTTTTCAGCTCATTGATTTGGGACTCAATTCTGAGACGCCCAGGGTATTACACAGTACAACACATGATTTTGGGACTCAATTATGAGAACTTCACGTGAAAGTAGCCTTAAAAAGAAGAAGTTTTGTATCATTCGTTTTGTCAAGTTACGTGCCATAATAATTTAATATCGATTTGAAGTTAGTAATTATCGTATATGGGAATTTGTCACGTTTTAGGCTCTTTTGTTTGACATTACTCTAGAACCATTAGTCCGATTTAGTTGAAATAAATTTAAAAAAATTAAGAATTGCAATTCCAATAATCTGTTCATATAACTTTTCCCTTCATAAGCAACAGTTTCACTTTACATTCATCAAATGATTTTGAACTGGATTTATTTTGTAGCAGTTACAATTAAACTCTTGCACACCGTGGCGTATGATTTACGTGGAATAATACTTATGATAATCATACGCCACCATATAGTATTTACGTTATGTTAAACAAATAAGCCTAAACGTGACAAATTCCCCTATACGATACTTACTAACTTCAAATCGATATTAAATTATTATAGCATGTAACTTGACAAAACAAATGCTGCAGAACTTCATCTTTTACGTGCAGTTCTCAGAATTGAGTCCCAAAATCTTCTCTTGTAATAAAGGATGATGATGTAGTTTGTGTAGTTTTATACTATTTACACTTTTGGTTCACCCTGTATTTAGAAGTATATTGGAGGTCAATGGCCTTTGAAAGGTCTGCATATTTAAAGTCTTCTGGAAGAACAACAGCAGGAAGATTTTCTGAAATAATAAGAATGTACAACAGCATAAGAAAAACTCTAAATTTTAATTGCCTTTTACAATCTGTCATATGAACTAGGAACTAGGACTACCCGAATCTGTCAAAAGTTTTAAAGTGTGAATCTTATTATTATGTAGTATTGCTTGACAGTTCGTCCTGGATAGAATCACGCTGGTAACAACTAATTTTGTTCAGTGAATGAATACGCCCATAAACAAAATTGCAATCAAAAGTCTTGGAAGGCAACACTACTGTATAATTCGTGAAATACCGCTGGCTATAGAGAGAATAATCCGGAGAGTTTTTCGTATTACCCAACGCGAACAAGATTAGTGCTATGTGAGGTCTTTCAGTTAAGTATGTTATATCTTGAGAGTTTTATCGGGGTCCTCTATGTCCTGCTAGAATCTTGCGAATATTTCTCGATTTGTGATTACCTTGCCGGCCTCCTCTAGTAAAAGCTTCTCAAACAGCGACGTTCGCATTCGTCGATAGACACAACAACACGTGAAGCTATCCGATACCTCAGTCATGGGGTATAAAGGGAACATAAGTTTTTTTTTAAGTTTTATCATGGAAGTCTTTAAGACATCTTTTAAATACTAGTTAGTAGAGTCCTGTGAAGTATGTCGTGTCAGGTCATTATATCCTGTGGATATTTTGGGTCCTTGTAAAACTCTGCAAGTCTTTTAGGAGTACCTTAAGCGAATAGAGAGTGTGCTGTGTAAGTTTATACATATTATCGGGGTCCTTATGAGGTCCTGTGGTTCTTTCTAAAGTCGTAATAGTTCTTGCAGGTGAAGAATAGTATGCCGTGTGATGTCATTTATGTTCAAAAGTCCCTATGGCTTCCGGCTTGTCCTTGTTAATTTTGTGTTCCCTTGAATTTTCCCTGTGAAAACGACCAAATGAGCGCGCGTTATGACTCTGCCTTTATCTATACTGGCAGTCTATCTTCTATTGTAATATATAAATCATTTTATATTTTACTTGAATAATTTTTAATCTCTGTCACTAAATCAAATACATTTCAGTGACTGTACTAAAAAACAATTTACATTTTCAATATAAACGCAAATTGAAATTGGATGACTCAATACAAAGTTATAGAAACTCTGAACATTGGAGGTGCAAAGGGGTACATGAATGTCACAACGATATATGTCCCTAAAATCTTACCACTTGCACATCCATCGTGGTGCACCCTGGTCAACCTTAGTAACCTAAGTGGAGATGTGGTAAGCAACCCATATGAAAATTTAGATCAGGGCTGACGAGAGAGGAAGCAAAGGTAAATCGCCATATCCTACTACTTAGTCTTATGACAGCAAGACGTTCCGGGTTGTATAAGGGAGAGTTAAATATGAAATCTCGTTGAGACTTGGTCTTAGAGGCCGTACTGAAATGATTTATGAAACTGAAACAAATAAAAATCAAAGTACGACAATAGGATTGAACAAATGTTACCGTATTATAACTTGAAATGTGAATGTGCGGTCAAAACTGCCGAAAATCAAGAGAAATTTGAATTCTTGGACCTCAGTAAAGTAAAGTGGTCGGACGGTGGCGGTCACAAAACTTCAAACGGAACAACGCTGTACTCGTGTAAACCAGCCGGTCAACAGCGAGTTGGGGTTCTCTTATCACCGGAAGCGAGAAAGCGTTAAAAGAATAAAAACCAACTAACGTTAGCATAATCCTAGCCTCCTACCAAAAATGTTTACTTGTGTGCATTGCTGTTTAACTCTAACCAACGGGCATAAATAGCACCTACGCACAGCGGCCCAAATGGACAATCTAGCGAGATTCAAGCCGAATTTCAATTTTTGAAAATGTCGATTTTCGTTGTTTTCTTTTAATTGACAACACTTGTAAAAGCATATAAAAACTTTTCCATGTGTATTTAAGTGCATTCCTGATCTGCTGTGAGCATTCAAAGTGAATAAATTTTTAACAGGTGGCCCGCAAAGATTTGGCAGCATTTTTGGACTTTTCTTGGTTGATCCAAATTACAAACAAATTATACTTTATTAAGTCAATATTTTTTAAAGAGAGTCTTTGTGGTGTAAAAGTATCCAAAGTGATAACTAACTACGGCCAACTGTTGGAGATATATAGAAAACAGTCCCACCATCTCTAATACCTCCCATACAAAATGACCAATTTTTGAAAATATCCTTCCAAAAGGGCAAATGGACGATATTAAAATTTTGTCTGTTTAATTACCTTCCAATAGTAATACTGAGAAAATCAAAGCATTTGCCAGACTCCTTCTGGTACCTCCCATACAAATGGCCGAATTCACCCTCATAGTTTTAAATAAATTTTTTTGTTAGGTAACTGAATTCGGTGAAATTTTGTACAAGATTGAAATTTTAATTAGAAATGAATATGGACTATATCGGCCGACCCTTTCTAGTACTTCTCATACAAAATAACCAGATGTTTTTTTAGCCGACCAGATTTGGTAGCCCGCATTACAGGAGTTTCCGAATCACTAATATACTATACTATACTATATACTTTCATACCTATTGGCATTATGTCTGAAGAAGCCCTTGAAGCGAGGAATAAAAAATTACGGGATTTAAGTTAAAACATTCCCGTAGAGAAAATAGAAGTAACACAATGGAAGGTGTCATGAATGGGTTCTTTATTTCTTTAGATCCGCTTATAACACCAGTTGTATGGGAGCTATGATATATAGTTGACATAGAAATATAAATTAAGGGAATAAGAGGTATTTGCGTTAAAAAACCTATGTTCATTAAAATATCTTTTCATTTACTAGAGTTATTAATTAAATCCCGCTAGCACAGCTGTTTGACCCACTGTGCAACGAGTTAGAATTTAAACTGGGCGTCATGGAAAGTTTCTGGTGCCTCCGTAGTATATTCCCAGGCAGTGGTGAGACACAATTCTAATTGACTACTAAGGTTAGCATACTCAAGTGCAGCGTAGGAATCGTCCTATTGTATCGTCCTATATACAGCAGCGAGTCATGGGTTCTTTCATCCTGTGAGATTAACACAATTAATGTATTTATTAAAAAATGCCTCCGCATCATACTTTGATCAGAAATGCTGAACCGTAGTATATAAAAAGCAAACTCCTATCTCCGGGGAAATATTCAGGAAACCATATGTCGACGACATAGCAGTAATAGAACTTGACTACGACCCATCAGGAAGCAAAGGAAGATGACAATGATAATTTGCATGCAGAAAATTATAAGTGCATTATTATTCACCTACTTCACATTTTTTCGGTCCTCAATCAACTTAGTTCCTTAAATCGAGTCACCACTAACCACATTTCTTATTATATACTTTAATGCATGTGTGCATTTTATTTCACTTGTCTTCTACAAAGTCCCTCATTCTTCCTCATTTTAGTATTTTTTTTTTTGCTAGATGGATATACATATTCTCATGTTATTTGTTTTCTTTTATACCACTTCTTTCAGTTCATTTCATTGTGAAAAGGATTTCTTTTTTTGAATATATAAATATAACTACTTATTTTGCTTTGTAGTCGCAATTTTTATACGTTAATATTTTTCTTTTTCGCCTGAACGTTATTGAAGGCAAAGAAAATATACAGTAGAAATGGCAACACCAACCAAAGACAACACATCTTAAAGGATTACAATATTTCGAAGAAATTGAACGACCCAAAGGGTTTAAGGAGATCCTACAAAAAGAGCAATGACGATTTCACTTTAAAGGCCATAAAAACAGATAAAAGCGGAAAAATATGCTGGTTTAAATGAAATTGAAGAGATAACGTATTACATATTATTATTAAAAGTCCTAGAAACGATTTAATATGATATCTAAATTACCATGAAATGTTTGTGCGCTGCCAAGGAATATTCCTAAGATGGTTGTGTTTTGACTAACTGTTTGGTTGTCACAGCAACTTGTTGTCATAGCTGTTAAATAATGATTAGTAATCATAATCATTAGTAATAAGATTACAAATTTTTGAAAAGTAAAGTAATGATTAAAGTTCGATTATATTCGGTTTTCGATTACTAATTGATTACGATTATAAATAGTCTTAAAATAATCGGGTTTACCATGGATTACAAAAAAAAAATTAATAATAATCAAAAGTAATCAAAAATAATTCGATTACTTTCAACGATTACTTTTGAATATTTTTGATTATTTTTAAAATTATGTACTTGCATTGATACTTATTGAATGGAATGACGAAAATTTTTTCTAAAAGTTTATTTCGTTTTCTTGTTAGATTATACTATATGACAGTCATTTGGAACTTAGGAAGTGACCTATTACCAAAGTATCCAAAAAGCCTCAAAATCTTGACTTAAGGTTCAAAAACATTTTTTAGTGTATGTGTGTGAAAATTAACCGCAACATCAAAACAAAATATTATCTTATTATAACTGTTTGATTTTGAATGGGATATGAAATTTGCTTTCCTCATTTTGGCAGTATTTTTGCGAAAGGATAGCATTTTTCATCAGATTGGACCACTCGATGCGTCCACTTTTGAAGTTTGTGTGAATACAATTTGAGGACTTTTTGTTATTCCGTGCACCTTACCGCCCTCCCAAAATGATATTCATTATGTAGAATCGTCATTTGATATTCGATTTAATTTCCCTTTGCACCCCATGAATGAGGTATGTGATAGCTTCTCGCGTTGTTGTGATTCACAACTAACGGCACCTACTTGTTTATCGACGAATGCGAACGTCACTGTTTGAGAAGCTCGTACTAGACACGAGGATTGAATGGACGCTTAATACTGCGAAGTTGCTGTCATCAACATTCGAGGGGAATCGACAATGAAAGAAAATTTTATTTATTTTTTTTTTCTTTTAAGATGACTGGAGCCAGGTTTGAACCTGCGATCTCCCGCATGGTAGTCGCGTGTTCTAACCACAATGCCACGGCCGGTCCCCAATCTGGAGTAAAATTTTGAAAAAACAAAATGAAGGATACAATTTGGCGGACATTTTTTTCAACAATTGCTTAATAAATTGCTTAAACGGGTTATCGATATTGTTGATTTAAATCCGGGGTCATACTTTAAAAAACAAAAATAAAAAATTTGCCTAAGAAATTCTATTAAAAAGTAATAAAAAATCTAAATCGGAAAAAATTTCAAGTCTTACTACTATCACGTAGTCACATAACCTATGCACAACATCAGAGATAGATCATGAAAAAAAGATTGTCGCGTTTCGCTTTTTTTTTAATTTTTAAGGCAGTTTTTTTTAAAAAATTGTTTTAAACCTACGAAACTGTTAATTTTCCAGGGAAATTATATGTGTGCAGATTAAGGGAATTGAAGTAATATTTCTTCAGTTATGCCCCCAAAACTTGGCTGTAGGATCTTAAAAACTTTAAGCCTTAAGCGGCAGGGGTTAGCATACTCCAATCGAGCTCTAACTTCGGTAGTTTAAAATCTATAGACTTATCATTTTTGGAGGGTGGCTCCGACAAAATCCACCATCGATTTTTCTCACCAGCCTTATGTACATCATATACATATGTTATACCCTCACCCTACGGGTAGGAGGGTATATATTATTTGATACGTCCCAAAAGTGTAACACATATAAGGAACCACTTTTTGAACAAAACTCGATTCATGACTTTTTAAGTCGTTTAGCCACGTCCGTCGGTATGTCTGGCTGTCCGACTGGTCCGCACGATAACTTTTGAAAGACGCAAGCAAATGTTTTGCAATTTTGCACGAGTTAATATTTTCCCAAAATTACATACGGTATTGCAAATGGGCTACATGGTCCCGCCCCTTCAGGCACCCCCCATACAAATACATCATTCCGACCACTTTAGAAATCGAGTAATAATAACAATACACCCAAAGGAACGTATACAAATTCTGTATTGAGTAAAGCTATAACAGGATAAAATTTTGGGAAAAAAAAATTGGAAGTCCAGCCACCCCCTTCTGGTCCATACAAATGTACCTTTCAGCCCACTTCAGAGATGGAGTGATAATATAAATGTACTAGAAAATTGTTTGTTTTATTGAGGGTGAGGGTACATGTAAGTCGGGTTTACCGACTGAAACTTTCTTACTGGTTTATAAAAGCAAACGTTTATATCTGAATTATTTGTTTAGATTTTTTTTAATGTTGTATAAAGTTGTTGTAAAGGCCAATTTTTTAAATTAATCAAAAATTTTTGAAAGTAATCGTTGAAAGTAGTCGGATTATTATACCCTTCACCATGCGCATGAACGGAGTGAAGGGTATATTCATTTTGTTCTTCCATTTGTAACGCCCATAAGGAGGCGTGGTAGGTATAACAATATATATATATTAATGATCAGCATCGAAATCTGAGTCGATTTAAGGGTGACCGTCTGTCCGTCTGTATGTCCCAGCGATTACAGCCGCAGTTTATGTTATATCGAGCTGAAATTTGGAATGCAAGCTTCTATTATCTAAGTTGAGTTCTAAGATGAGCCCGATCGGTCAAAAACTGCTCCCACCTCCCATACAAACTCCCCCTTTTTTTTGGGTATATCCCTGCCGTTACAGCTGTAGTTTAAGGGCAATCAAGCTGAAATTTTGTATGCAAGCTTCCCTACACTAAGCGTAGACTGAGTAGTAAGATGAGACCGATCGGTGAAAAACTGCTCCCACCTCCCATACAAACTCCCCCTTTTTGGGGTCTCTCCCTACGATTGCAGCTTTAGTTTAAGGGCAATCAAGCTAACATTATGTATGCAAGCTTTCTTACACTAAGCGAAGGTTGAGTAGTAAGATGAAACCGATCGGTCAAAAGTTACTCCCACCACCCATACACATTCCCTCTTTTTGGGGGTGTCTGTATGTCAGTCCCGCGATTACAGTAGTTATTTAAGAGCAATCAAGCTGAAATAATGTATGCAAGCTTCCCTACTCTAAGCGGAGGTTGAATATTAAAATGAGACTGATCGGTCAAAAACTACTCTCAACTCCCATACAAAATCCCTCTTTTTGGGGGTGTGTGTAAGATTCAATATCTAAGCGGAGGCCACTTTTTAAAATAAGCAATGTCGGTCAAAAACTACTCCCAACTCCCATTCAAACTAAATTTTTTAGGTTGGCTGCTTAACTGCCTCCCGATTATAGCCGTAGGTTAGAAAATATTGAGCTGAAATTGTATATGCAAGCTTTAATCCTATAATAGGAGTTTACTTTGTAAGATGAGCAATATCGGACGAATACTTCTCCCAACTTCCATACAATTTTCCCCCTTTTTGGGGGTGTCCGTCTGTATATCCCTATAGTTTATGAGCTTTAGGTTTGCAATTTGGTATGTAAGCAGAGGTTAAGTTCTAAGATAGGCATGATCGGATTTAAACTACTCCCACATCCCACACAACTTCCCATATTTGGGGAGTTACAAAATTCATAAAATCGAATAAAATCTATACAAAATTACATACAGAATTGATGTGTGAAGCTAAAAGTAACGTCCACTTCTCACCAACTCCCCTGTTTTGTGGTACAAAGTTTAATAAAATATAGTCGTAGTGCAAATAACCAGTTTTACCACCATTTTTACAAATGGTGAAGGGTATCTGAGCTTCGGCATAGCCGAAGATAACCGCCTTACTAGTTTTTTTATTACTTTTGATTATTTTCGATTATTTTTTCGTAATCTCCAGTAATCTTGATTATTTTTAGATTTTATTTAATCGTAATCAATTTATAATTAAAAAATTCTTAATAAAGAATTATGTAATCATTACGATTCTTTTAAAATGTAATGTAATTGATTACTAATCGTAATCAAAATTTAACAGGTATGCTTGTGGTACAATGGCTGTAAAGCGAAGTGACCTGATAAAGAGAAAAGAACTATTCGGAACATTAAAGTGCTAATTTGTCATTTTCTGTTATAGATAATTATAAAAGTCCTGTTTAATAGCTATTAAATTGCTGTTTAAGTATCGTTTAATAATATAAGAAAGAAACGAGTTTTGTAAGATGTTATTAGATTTGAACATAAAATTACCAAAAGATTTAATGTACTTTTAAACTATCTACTGTTTTTCAACATTTCGAACAATATCGTTTACCAACTTAAGTCATATGTTTGAAAAAGGGGCTTCAAATATGCTGCTTCGTTATAAAGTACGTAGAAATAAGCATGGCTACTCAAAAGATATGTTTAAAAACGCAATAATATCCCCTTAATACATAAATTATGCTAGTTTGGAAAATTTAAATCCTTACATCACTGCCAGTCTAACTTCACTTTCACATAACCTCCTCTCTTAAAGTTCCCCCAAAATTTCCACAAGCTCCTCCTTTGTGCGCCGCAACATAAGCCATCACCATGTCTAATTATCTAACTAATACTATCAGTATACATGCAAGTGTAGGCATGTGCATGTGTAGGCATGAAAGAGTTTAAAAGTGACTTAATTGCAGATCGTTCTAAAATCTGCCATTTTGCCTTCCAATTATAACTGATTGCAATCTAATGGGTGTGTGGCACAGTTAATTATCTCAACAGATCAATGATTGACGGCCACACTGATTGCGACGCAAACAGTTTAGTCTTGATGATTACAATAGGCTATCGATGAAATGACTGCAAAGCAAAAGTCACATCAACATTAATACGATGTTGTTGCATAAGCTACATTATCGGAATAACTTAAGTTATCTCATTGCTTTATTACGCCTATGCCGACAGCAATTTAATTTAAATTCGTTTTAAATTCCCTCTAGGCGTTGTTACTTCCCACTCTTATGTATATTTTGAGTTTCATCTTTATGCCACTTCCACAATGTTCTTTGTAATTCCCTACGGAGCGTATAAGTGTTATTTTATATGAATATTTGTGCATAGCGTATACGTTCCGGTGACTGAACATGAATATTATTTTCTATATATCCAACAGAAAAATTCGGTAATCTCAATAGAAATATTTCAAATTCAAATGCAGCAATAACAAATCTAAAGCTGTTTTTTTTGTTTTTTTTTTTGTTTCGTTGTTTTTTGCGACGAGCGCTGAATCTCCAACACTGAATCCCCAGTAACTGAACGTAAATAAATCATCACAAACTACCAACAAATATTCATCAGACCCACAGCCGCAAATGCGACAAAAAGCTCCCCAGCAAAGATCCCAACATTTTGAGTGTGGCGTCGCGGAAGGTGGCGAAAAATTTTAAAGGTCGTAAATAATAAATCGCGATTGTGTGGGACAGTTTAAAGGCCCAAAGTGATTTTACAGGTTTAAGCATTACAATGCCGTTTAAGCGGCATCCGGCGTCCAAGCAATGGTAAAACGTAAAATATACAGTGGGTGAAATATACTATGTAATATGTATTACATTTATATTGAGAGGGATAAATGTAATGGCACTAGGGAAACAGTCACATCAAAGGGATTTCAAAATTTCTTGTGATTGCAATCGTCTTTGATATTAATGAGCTGTAAATTCGGTCATTTCCATTAATAATTCTTAAATCTATAATATTGGCGTTAGTCCGAAACACACAAACTACAACAAAATAATCAATTGTTCAAAAAAGTCTCATGTAACGGTACAACAAAACTTAATTATAATTAATTATGTGTATTTGTTTTTTTGTTAGTCGATCTTACAGTTAATTTATATTAATTTACGTTAAGTGTATCAGAAATGATACAATAAATTCGGCTCAATATCAGAAAAGTGTTCTTTATTTATTGTTTGATATTTTTGGTCAAATTCAGTGTGTCACGCACTAGGATGACGCGTTTCGAACTCCATGACGAGTTCATCTTCAGACCCCTTTGTGACGAACTAGTGCGTGACACACTGAATTTGACCAAAAATATCAAACAATAAATAAAGAACACTTTTCTGATCTTGAGCCGAATTTGTTGTATCAAATCCGATACACTTAACGTAAATTAATATAATTAATTATATTATATTTATCTCTTTAGAACTTAATATGAATGTATGTCTAAGTTAAAATGATGTTGGTACAGAAATTTTGCGAGGGAATTACTTCTGGAAGGGTAATTTTTTATGTTTTCTGATCGTTTTTTATCACGTATACGCCAAGTAATGCCACAGAACTTCCATGCAGTAGTAGCAAATGGTAGAAGACAAACTATTGATTATCATGCTACCTTCAATGCGTTTTAGGGAAAAGGTAACAAACTTTACTGAAGATCAACACATCTGCTCTCTATGCGACATTGGCAGCCACAAGAAATTAAGATAGGGCGCGATGATAAAACCCTGACAATCGTTGCGAGGATCATGATTTAAAGCATGAGATGTCCTATCTCTCTAATGCCTCTTCGTAATTGGCTAATGTGCTTAATGGGTATTAGGTTGACATTACAACTATGACATATTTAGCTGCTTCCATGCTGGAAGAAACTAATTTGAATAAGGATTTATATTTGGTAAAATACTTACAGATTTTCCGTTAGATTTGGGTCTATCCCAAGAAATAACCAATAGCCACTATTTGACTCAAGGCAAAAAAAAATTTACATTACTCCGATTTGTATACCCGCACTGAAAGACAAAGAGGAGGAAGAGATGCGCTCTATAAGCTTCGAAATATATGGCCGCTGCCCTGCCCATGACATTAAAATTCTTCTGAAAGGAAGTAATGGAAAGAAAGGTGCTCTTAATTTACACAACAATACCTCCCATATCGGATCCAGATATCCATAAGGCAACCCGAATAGCCCCCGTGTTATGTCATAGGGTTCACAAGTATTTCCACATAAAGTTTAAGCACGTGATAAGGTTTCGCTAAAAACGGGTTTGTCTGAGAAAAAGGACGCTGTATACGCTGATAACGTGTGTGGAAAAAGAGGGTAGAGAAACACCGGTTCAGGTGGAAATAGGCGCATACACCACTTCATAAACACAATTTGGCTAAAGGAATGCATGCTCTAAGTTAGAAATCTGAGTGTACTATATCCTGTGCACATAAAATGCTGCCTAAGTGTTTGTGCCTACTATCGTGGGTTGAGCCTTTTACCCATCACATACAAGGTCCTGTCCTGTTATGTGAAAGATTAAAGACCATTCTAGCAAACCTGATGTGACCTTATCAGAGTGGTTTTAGACTCGGTAAATCCACGACCGACCAGATGTGAGATGTAATGACCGACACGACATTTTCAGTAAAGATATACAGAATTTTTGTGGAGCCATTTTTAATGAAGCGAGTGTTCTGATAGGACAATAGGCTATCATGTTTATCCTTATGGAAATGGACATGCGACAATCTAGAGTAAAGACGTCTGGTACTATCCTTGACAAAATTTACATGCAGTTTGTGTACGCTAATGTTATGAATGTCATTGTTCGGGTTCTACGGAGTGTTACTGCAGCCTTCCAAAACATTAAGAAGCAGTCCGCAGAATTGGGTCTGGTGATAAATAAGCACAAGTAACTACATATTTGGAATGCTGCATGAACGTTAACAACCACAACGTAGGGGAGTGAACTTACGACGAATCCGCCGTAAGCAAAAATTATAATAATAACATGAAAATCAAGAGACAAGTGTTTCTTATCTGTACTATGCGGCAAAACTGCATTTTAAGGCTGCATATTAAGGCCAACAAAAAACTAACTGCACCAGACACAGGACATATACAATTAAGTCTACTGCAGAGATTCTTCGGTAGAGCCACACAGTGATGAATCTGTTCTAGGAGTCTTTGAGAGAACTCATCAGCATTAATGGATAATACCGACGGATAGTACGGAAGTCGTATTAATCTTTCGAACTGTGTGATGTCATAGACCCATCAAAAAGCTTGAGTTCTCGAGTTCGAAATATCAACTTTAATAAACTCGTTCAGAAGTGGTAACTAAAATTTCGCTATCTTCACTTGATGCGATGAACAATTTAAGAAGTGCAAATGAAACCTTTTGTAATCGTTGAACAGGAAGAAAAAACGTTTGGGAGATTAAAAAAAATTAAATTCGAATGTGTTTTTTATACTCTTCACCACACGCACGAACGGAGTAAAGGGTATATTAATTTTGTTCTTCCATTTGTAACGCCCATAAGGAGACGTGGTAGGTATGACACGACGGCCTATCGTGTGATCTCTTCAACATAGTGATGAAGATGATAATGAGAAAAGCTGCGGTAAACAGCAGGCACTATATTCAACAAAAGCCACATGCTACTCGCGTACGCTGATGACGTGACTGCAGCCTTCTCAGGTATACAGAAGGAATCAACGAAAATGGGCCTAACGGTGAACGATGACAAAACGAAATTATTAGTTTCAACGAACAAAGAATCTACTCGTTTGGGAAACTTTGTGAACGTTGACAACTACAATTTCGAGGTGGTACATAATTTTGTCTACAAAGCAAATAATGTCAGCCTAGAAATCCGGAAAAGAATCCTGATTGCAAATAAATGCTACTACGGACTAAGCAGGCGATTCAGTGACAGAGCCCTCTCTCGACGAACAAAATTCCAGCTGTACCAGATACTGGTTCTAGCTGTCTTAATGTATGGGTTATGGCACAAGCAGATTAATCGGTTCTGGCGGTATTCGAGAGAAAAATACTCCGTAAAATATATGGGCCCCTCATCGTTAACGGAGAGTATTGGCGTCCTATGAATCATGAGCTGTAGGAGCTGTACACTGAAATCAACATGGTCAAACGCATTAAGGTGTAACGGTTGCGTTGGCTAGGTCATGTTGTACGCATGGACGAAAATGCTCCAGCTCTAAAAGCCTTCAACAATGAACTCGATGGACGGCGCAGCAAAGGGCGGCCAAAACTCCGTTGGAAAGGCCAGGTTACTGATAACCTTACAGAACTTGAACAGAAGAAGCGCAGAAGATCGAAGCGCTTATAATATATAACAAATCCACTGGGACTGGAAAGAAGTAGCAGCAAAGTAATTAAGTATTATCGGACAAAAACTACACCAAACTTTCATACGAACTCATCCTTTCTGGAGGTGTCCGTCTTTCTGCTCCCCCGAGTGCAGGCGTATTTTAAGAGCTAACGAGAATGAATAGGTATACAAGCTTCCATCTTTAAGCGGAGATTAAGTTGTAAGATGAGCAAGAGCGGGCAAAAGTAGTTCCACCTTTTAGGGGCGTTTAAAAAGCATAACAAATATCTCAGCTCATATAAACAATTTAAGCTCAGTATATGTTGACATATGAGTAAATACAAATTGGAAAAATTAATGTGAAAGGCTAAAAGTAACGCCCACTTGACACAATTGCCATTTTCTATAATACTGTACAACTAAATTAAACTATTCAGTATCAACAAAAACATGCCCACTGTAAAGTCTACCGTGAGATTTTAAAACAACACCAAATAAGCAAGAACAACAACAACATTAACCACGTCTACGAAACCAACCAATCCATGAACTCAAACTGCCAGCGACGACGCCCAACAGCCGCGAATCCCACAGACAATGCCTAGAAAAACATAAACGCCAAAAAATAAAGAAATACAAATGACACAAAGCGTAAGCGATTTCTCTTATCTCAGTTAAGACCAAACCAAAAGTGACGCCAAGCTTGAAAAAACCTCCAGCCCCATGGAAATGAAAAAAGCAAACACCAAACAAGAAGATGTACATATACGTTGTTTATTAAACGCATTTGTCAAACGTCGAAAAATCCAAAATGTGGAACGAATTAATCGCTTTCGAAGCCAAACCTGCACCCAGACACAGACTGGATCTACGTGCCATCATTTTTGGTTCGCCGCTCCGGTAGCCGGTGATTGAGTTCATTTCGCAAAGTGAAAGCTCAATGTGTTGTGCTTTATTCGCAAAATAATTGGGTACGTGCGGGTGTACGTGTAAACGTGCTATAGGCGTAAGCGTGCTCGCGTCAGGCGCTGGTTAGTGTACGTACCATACACATGTACTTGCGACCTTGTGAAATTGCCACTCAAATCGCTTTCCCGGCATGAGAGATGCACCCTGGACGTAAAAATGAAAACATGAATGCACTCTCACGTTTTGATTGCCAACTCTTCAATTAATTAATTGCAATTGCAAGCCAAGCCAAAGTGCAATTTATATTCATCTAAGTTAAAAACAAATACAGGGGACACAATGGGATGGCCAGATGAGGCGAACAACAAGGACAACAAATGGGTTGGCGTAAATAATGTAAGTAAACATGGGAAAATGTGCAGCAAATGTAATAAGTCAACAGCAGCATGATGGAGCCGGAAAGTAAAGTAAAGATAGAAACTTAGAAGTCAATTTAACGCTATTAACTTACACTGAGTGACAGTAAACACTAGGGTGGTCGTAAAAATCTATGATAGATTTGTGCACATTTGTAGGGATTCGATAGTTATACAACCCTTTTTTATATTTACATCTTATATGAATTAATTAAGAATTTTCATCCGATTATAATATTCTCCATCAAATCAATTTTATTCACATTCTACTCAACATGCCTGCTCTGATCCCTTCAGATATCGTGTACACATTTCCGTGTTTTTACATGCAAATGGGATCACTAAATGGGATGTTCCGAAATATCTAAAACATAGTAGTGTATAAGCATAGATTCAACACATATGCTTAACTCTTTTTAAACTACATCTACCAAGGGTTTGAGACAACCACCAATAATGGTCACCTCGTTGGCAACACATGGCCGTCTCTATTCTTTCGTGTTAAGAAACATGATTGTGTTGTTTTCCCTCAGCAACGAGTTTTTCCCCCAAATACCAATGCATTGTAGCTGTTAGCATCATAAAAATGTTTCTGCACCGAGATACAAGTATTACCCTATAAGCTTTACATTCATAAAAATGCAATTTATTTTCACTCTACGCTACCCCTTTGCCCTAAGCTCTATGTCTCTGCGTTTTATCAGATCCTCTGGCCCAAAAAGTACAACACATACGGAAATGACACAAGTGTATCAGCAGGATCTTACCAAAAAGAGAGGGGAACCAACAATGGCAAAACAAGCGACATGTCTTGTTTCGACAACAGATTTGGAGACTGAAATTTAGGGCTGTGAAGTGTTTAAAAAAGTAACACTTATGTTATTGCAGTAACGAGCCAAAAGTCGACTTCAGGAATACACTCAAGTAGTAAAGTTGAACAGTTGTATTTTCGTTTTTTTCTATAAGCACATGTTGCAAGAAAGCACATACATTTGCAATTTTTAGTAACATCTTCAGTCAGTGAAAAAATTTCGCTGGCACACACATATACACTGACATATTTTGTGGCAGTAATATGCGTGACTTGGTGTAATTTCTGGTTCTTGCTAGGGTGTGTGAAGACTCGTTTGGGTTGCCTTGAATTTGCTGGTAAGCGTGTGTGTGGTATTTCAAGAGCCCTTTAGATGTACTTCGGAATCTTTGATTGTATTTGTCTTGCACAATATGTGCATAGCATAAATAAAATATATTCATTCACACACTCAAACGCTGTGTGGCTCCTTTGCACACACACACATGCAGTCTCATCTCGTGTCGTAAGATGTTTGCTACGTGGCACATTTAGTTTTGCCATCTCTATGTGATTGCGTATTAATTTTGTGCAACATTGGTTTATTTTTGTGTTGCGTGTAAAAGATTTTCTTAATAAAGGGTTGTCTGTGTAACGTGACAAAACTGGTTAAATCTTGTGGCACAATAACGTTTCAGGCGTAGCAATATGAGAAAATTAATATTTAATAATACATATGAAGGTTAGTAATCACTGTGTGGTAGATTTTGTAAATTATTCAGCTGAGTTTGGTTTATAAGTTGTATGATTGTGAACGTCGCTAATTGTAGACTGTTTGGAGTGTTAACTGCTATGGATGTAAGGACATTGTTGGGCAGACGTTACATATACAAAAATCGATACATAGCCTCTGCACGAAGATTAACTTTGACTTTTAAAAATATCCGAAGATTTGTGGAGAAGAGGAATCTGTTTTACTTTGCAATAGTATTTATTTATATATATTTTTGGAATTTAGTTATATAACACAGTAAAACATTTTTCAGGTCATTGATTTGGGACTCAATTATGAGAACTGAACGTGAGAGTAGCGCCAAAATGAAGAAGTTCTGCATAATTCGTTTTGTCAAGCTACATGCCATAATTATTTAATATCTATTTGAAGTTGATTAGGGGAATTTGTTACTTTCAAGGCTCTTTTGTTTGACATAACTCGAAAACCACTAGTCTGATTTGGCTGAAACAAATTTAAAAAAATTAATAATTACTTTTCTCTACTTAACCAACAGTTTCACTTTTCCATTCATCAAATGATTTTGAACTGAATTTATTTTGTAGCAGTTACAATAAAACTGTTGTACTCCGTGGCGTATGATACGTGGAATATTACTTACGATAATCATACGCCACCATATAACAATATAACAAAAGAGCCTTAAACGTGACATATTCCCCTATACGATACTTACTGACATCAAATCGATATTAAATTATTATGGCATGTATCTTGACAATATGAATGAAGCGGAACTTCTTCTTTTGGGGCTACTTTCACGTGCAGTTCTCAGAATTGAGACGCATGTGTTGTACTGTTTAATGGGTGGACTAAAAATAGGTATACATGGAATTGTAACTCTTAGGTATACTGGTGGACAGCTTACGAAATACAAGAGCAGCTAATGTAAATTTGAATTAGATCTTGTACCCGAACCTATAAGGAAGGTGAAGCCAGCATTTAAAAAAGTTCTAATTATTTTTAGATTTGAGTGGTTCTAATTCAAGGAAAAAGGTATTTTGCTCTAAGCCTTACTTTGGTGAAAGAGTTTGAATTCAAAACTTTAGCCTTATGGCTTGGCATAATAGTCTTTCTCTGTCCGGTATGTCTTATGTATTGAACTCACATACACATAAACCACGTCTTCAAAATTGGCGGTTATATAACGAAAATCCGCGTACTGTAGAGAATTTTTTTTTAACTATTCGCGCATTCGACATTCCTAGACATACAATGCCAATACCATCTCAGTCCACTTTTTTATATGACACACGACCCAAAAAACAGATCTAGATCCGTAGTAAGAAGAATATTGCGTCTGGTGCGGAGAGTGTGGCTGAAGATCTTCACAAATCGACTCGATGAAATGCGCAGCATCTTGTCATCCCGTATAAAACATTTTGACTTTTGGGGAAGATCTTTGTTTAAAGGCTTACATGACTTAAGTCGTTGTAGTCTAAAGCTATCAGACTTGATTTAAAGCTTTAAACTTAGCCAATGAGCTCTGCACCTATTCAATGATACTGTTACCGCTGTTTACGCGCCGAATTTTTCTACAACAGTGAGGCACATTTCAATCACAACCGATACATTAATAAACAAAGCTTTCTTTTTTGGGTATATTCGAAATACCGTGACATTCACAAAAATGCGGACAAAACCTAACAGTAAATGAGGACTGCTACCGCAAATTGATATATTTTACTGCCCCCCTCTAGTTAGCCATACAAATTTTATTAATAGAACATTGAGGTGAGAACTCAAATTCGAAGTTCGGACCTTTCAATTGTCTGCCTAAATCATATGAAGTCATATGTCCTCTGTGATAGGCCAACTATGACTCAAGACTTAAAAGTCTACATTACTCGAGTAAATGGCAAGATTCCGATGCCAACACCGGAAATAAATATTTATAATTGGACATTCCAACTAGATCACAAGAATCCCTCCCAACTGTTGGCAAACACTGCAAACGTGATAAGTACCTCGATTTTAGGATATACACCTGGGTTGTCCGAACTCTCTACAGATATGGTGCCTCAATCCAATTGACGGATGTCCTCTTCAAATACAAGACTGATATCACCGTCATACAGAAAATGCAATTGACGGGACAAGGAAGCACACAACGAAAGAACTGTGACAACTTTTACAGCAGAATGACTCGAATCTGAATGCAGATTCATAGTCGGCAAGTGATATCGACGTATGGTACCGAGGTTAAATCCTGTAAGCGACCGAATAACCACTATCAGGGCGAAATATGTTTGTATCACGCTTATTTGTGTACCCGACGCGAAGGAGAACAAAGACGAGAAAAGTAAAGCTGCATAATATTTATGAGCGCCTGGAGTAAATATAAGATTTCTGCCCTGCCATGACATTAAAATAGTTCTTTAAGATTTTAATGCTAATATAGGAAAAGAAGATGCTTGCGGTCCAGCAGTCGGATTAAGTCGGATAAAGTGGCGGAATGATGTATTTGTATGGGATGTACCAGAAGGGGCCGGGCCAAAACGACATCAGCACTGAAACTGTATGACTTAGAAGCACTAAAGCCGCGGGAGCCGATAGACAGCCGGCAGTAAATGTTAAGGCCGGCGGTTGTCATCTGGATACGTCCATGTATCAGCGCAAAAACATGATTTGGCTCAAGTAATACTTAAAAAAAAACTTAATTTCCCTTTGCACCCCATGAATGAGGTATGGGAAAGCTTCTCGCGTTGTTGTAAATTAACACGCTTTCTATTTTTAGATTCACAACTAACGGCACCTACTTGTTTATCGACGAATGCGAACGTCACTGCTTGAGAAGCTCTTACTAGACACGACGATTGAATCGACGCTTAAATACTGCTAAGTTGCTGTCAACAACATTCTCCAGTCAAGACTTTTCCTTTTATTACCAGCCCTTCACCTCCACCCTTTACTTAGTACCTGACAACTGACGCTGGCATGTCATTGCCAACGTTCACTAAGACACGTTTCACCAACTAACTAATATCTAATGGCTCGTGACTAGTTGTTCAAGCGCCAATTCTCGTAAATTATTTTATTTAATGAAAATAATAAATACCTCGCAAGAAAAAAAAAACTTCGAAACCTACTGACACCGACATCGTTGACGATGAAATACTGCATATTGGAAAAATGTTCTCTAGGTTGAAACATCAAATTAATCAAAATTTCATTATTAAGTGTAACAAATTTTTCACAACACTTTTTGCCATTCGCCGTTTTAACTTACACGTGATGCTTGCTCTTACTCGACTTTGTGACAGTAACTGCTGCATCATAAAATTGAAAATCATTCACTTTATATTTTTCAGACGTTTTTTTTTGTGTGTGTTTTTTTCGCATCACACTTTTTTTTAAGAGAGTTGACTCTCTTTTAAAATAAATCAAATGGAAAGTTTTTTTTGGGAGTGCAGAGGAAAAAAAAACTTCAGCATCAAATGAAAAGTTATGGAGGCAGTGCCCCAGAAAAAAATATCTACGGGAAAGCAGAAAAAACCAGAGAAAGAAGGCAAAAATTTTTATGAATTGCATTAAAAATAGTTAGTATAAACGACAAAGAAGAAAATTATAAACATTTCTGAAGTTTTAGTTCCGTTTCATTTCGTTTGACTGTTATGTAAATATTTGTTGTTAGAATTTTAGTATTTTCTTCTCTTTGTTGAAGGAATTATATAAGCAATGTAATTTATGCTACATTATTACTTTAAAATCTATACTGAGCGCGCAAAGATATACTGCTAGCCAAGCAATAACAATAATTGTAACGTGCTTCATCACCCCAGTAACAGCATTAGTTCTACATAAGTTCTACTATAGGATAGGCAACATAGTACATAACCGACCTCACCTCTATTAAAATTTCCCAATTTTCTGGCCTACTTTTTTCATCTACCTAAAATTGCCAAGTAATTACAATTTATTCTTCCAACGATAGTACAGCAAGTTAACACATGTGCGTTATGCAAATCATTAAATCATCATTTCACTTTACATTACTTTTTCAAATTACTCTCGCATCAGCCATTTTCGAAACGAAACAAAAAAAGCGAAAAACCTGAACATAATTTTCACCATTACGAAAGTCAAATGGCACAATGCTGTAATAAACTGTACACAGTAACGCCTTGTTCACTTTTCAACTTTTCTCTTGCGCAGAACTTGGTATTGCTTAAAGAAGCGCCATACAGCACCAACACACATATATACATACAACATTCTACGTCAAGTAATTTGGTTCGTGAAACACGTCTTTGTCTTACAAAATGGAACCTTAACAAATTGTTAGCATTGCAACAAAAATTACAACTTATGTGTTCATTTACTTACACCAAGACAACAACAACTACAACAACAAAAACAAACGATGCAAAAGCATGAGAGACTGAACAGGAAAGTACAATATCTATTTATATAAATTTATGTAGCAAAATGGTGAAATGCAGAGAGCATAAATTAAAAATTTTCCACTTTTGTTAACATTCACACAGTCACTAGCCCTGGATGCCAGCATCAGTATCTCAACGAAGAAAAGAAGCAGAGGCAACAACAACGACAACATCATCACAATCATCAACGACTGTAGTTGGCGTTGGTAGTAGTCGTTGAAACTGTCGTCTTGTTTCTTGTTCTCTAAAGTTGTGAATATTGTCGTCATTTTAGTTTTGCAACATCTTTTTCATTGTTTTGCATGCAGTAGTATTTTTTTTCTTGCTAATGTTGTTGTTGTATCCATGTTATGTATAATTTGCCGCTATGCTTTGTTGTTATACGAACCCTGGCGGAGGTGCAGGCATTCCTGTGAGTTGTTGTTCAGTTGAATGCGTTTGAATAACAAATGACCGACCACTTGGCTATTGCAACAACTTCATGTGGGATCACAGTGGTTTGCGAATGGTATATAGAGTTGGGTGATGATGATAAGATGAAGATCAGTTTGGGCATAATCAGCCACTTGTATCATGAAATAATAAAACTAACCGGAATTAAAAGTTCAAATTGAGAAGAAAAATTTATTTTAAAAAATAATTTTGAAGAATGCGGGCAAAACAGCCGACATATGCAACATGTAACGAAGAAGTGAAAGTTACCAGGATAAAAATTTCAAATACGAAAAAAATTAATTTAAAAATGGGTTACAAAAGTTGTCGATAAGCTTATTTGTGATTAAGATGTTCCTATGTGTACCAGATTTGAACTTTCCTATAAGTGAGAAGGTCCCTGGAGACCTTTTTCATATTTAAACTGTTATTACTTATTAATGGCCCATAGAAAGTATAACCGACCCCTATATGTATTCCCGACGAATTTTATTTGGAACCGTTCAAAAAAAGTTCGAAGCGGTCGATCGTTAATAGTTAAGCGTTTTATTGAGATTTAAATATGATTAGTCGGACAACGAGTAAAAGGTCTGTTGGGATTTTTCAATTTGTAATTTCAAGAAGTCATTAAAAAATTCACTTTTTTTGGTTTTAATTGTTTTATTGAACACATCAGAAAAACACAAAACAAACAAAAAAAAAATGGAGTTCACATCACAAAATTCCATACAAATAGAATTAGGTCCCTGCGGTCCTTGTACCTTGTATAAGGACAACGGATGACTCACTAATCGGAGGGTTAACATATTGTGATTCATTTGGAGGTTTCTTTTAACTTGTCTTGTATTATGAAGATCACACATGACCAGTGTCCAACCGCCATTTCCAACACGTTTATGACTTGACGACGCTCGACTTAAACTTTTGCTTAATTTCATTCAAAGACCTTTGTATTTGCTTTAAAAATACCCGCTGTTTTTCTGCTCAATAGATACCAGATACCTTTTACCAGACATACCGATTACCTCGACACTTATACTGCGAAAGAAAATTTTTTTTTTTTATCTTTTAGATAACTGGAGCCAGGAGTTGAACCTGGGATCTCCCGTGCGGTAGTCGCGTGTTCTAACCATCACGCCTTTTATAGGCTGATGAAAAATCGGAAGAGATTCTTACATTCACATAATTTTACAATTGGGTGTAGTTTATATGAGAGCGGAAGTACTAGTCCGCATATTTTTTAAAACTGAGGCCATTTCTTCATTCTAATACGATTTTACTCATAGGGTTATGTGAAGGCAATAATTGCGTCACAGCTACAATTCAAGATTACGAAGCCAAAAGTAACAACTATTGTATGTGAGATACCAGGGGCTAAGCTGAAATAGTGACCGAAAGTTTTTAACTTCCAAATAGATAATCTGTGGGGTAGGTATGACCTACATTTCAGTTATGTTATCTTTAAAAAGGGAATGTCTGAGATTGTTCTTTCAGGCCATAGTAAAAATTCTCCTTAAACGTGACAAATTCCTCTATATGATACTTTATAACTTCAAATCGATATTAAATTATTATGGCATGTAACTTGACAAAACAATTAATGCAGAACTTCTTCTTTTTGGGGCTACTTTCACATGCAGTTCTCAGAACTGAGTCCTAAATCAATAAGTTGAAAAATGTTGTACTGGATTAGAAAACAAATTTCTAAATGAATCAAACTAAATTAAGAAAATGATATTTGTACAAACCACTAAAGCAGAGTATCGTTAGAAAATCGGACTCCAGCAAAATTTTTTTTGCCGTCTAAAAATTTCCCACATAATATCGACAACATCTCATCTAGAGTCCAGTTCTCTACAAGCAGCAATTAAAGTCAGCTAATATGTTAATAAAAATACAATTGTAGTCCTGCTGGTGCCTACTCTTTGCCTTTTTATTAACAACAATTTTCATAACATACCCAATTGAATATGCAAATATGTAACTTTTTGCAAAATCTCACTCACACTCCTGACAACCACTATGCAGCAACACTCGGTATGCTTGTTATGTTGTCATAGTTGCTGTAGCATATTTTGCCGTTGTTCATACGCATTTATATTTTCAGTAACTTGAAAAATATTTTAGCATTCAACAAAGTCATTTTCATTGTTTACTCATTTAATGTCGTCCTACTTTTTTTCTAGTCCTGTCCTGTGCTGAAACTGAAGCGGCGGTGTTTTTTTTTCACCAAATTGTTGTTTGTTTACTGCGTATTAAATGGGAGCAAGTGAATTTTGCCCTTAGAAAATCTCCCTGTCCACTGTCAACTTCAGTCGTCGCAGTAGCCCATGCCGGTTATGCGTGCTACAAGAAACGCCAGTGAAACGAGCAATGGGTGGCACAGGGCTGGCCGCAGTGTCAGCAATGCTGCGAAAAGCTTGAGGCTAAAGTGGCAGCTTTGTTGGAAAGGGGAGCTATATTTTAATTAGTATTAAGCTATTTTTGTTTTCATTTCCCATTTTTTTTTATCCAACATCCTGACATTTTGCAAGTGAAAAGTCAATGTTTGATTCCAATTATAGCACTAAATGTTTTAATTAATTCCAACTTTGTTAAGCTGCTTGAGATGATGATGATGACACACGACACTTTGGGGAATAATTTAGAAAACGATAAATGCTCGAGGCGTCAGCAATGTAATTTTTAAACTCAAATAGTGTTTTTCACTTGAGACATAGTGGCTAGACAATGTGGATTATGGTTATAAGTGTTGGGGTAAAATTAAATAACTAGAATTTGTGAAGGGTTATTAAGGTTGGAAGTAGATTTAAGGCAGGTAATGTGAAATATTCAGTAAAGAGCAATTTACGTATAATTAGGTCTCAAATGTGATAGACATCATGTGATTTACTTAAAGTACTTTAGTTAACTTTAAGCACTAAATGAAATTGTTCATAATGTGTTATTGTGTGAAGAGAGCCGGCATGGGTTTCCTGAATTCGTAGAAGATAATTGAGGTGTCAATCGAGGTTGCACTTTCTTGTACACATTCAAATTAAGGAAATTATAGTCGTTAAGCTTAACATGTTACTTTTGCCCCCTCAAATAGAAATTTGGAGATATTATCTAATATTGTTAAATGACATCGTTGAACAGCCGCAGATCGTATATGTTACTTGGTAGCCCTTAGGGAAGCTGGTTTCCATTTGGCTATTGACTGTGAGAACATGTTAAAAAGTCAAACTTTAAAAATTTTATTTAATTACTTCACTTGTGCGGCTTTAATATCAGAGAGCAGAAACCTAAGTTAGGTTCAAAAGTTTTCTAGTTATCTTCCCACACTTTCTCCACCCACTTTATTATAAGCATCCACATAACGCATACATCACAATTAAGTCGATACGCTATGCCTTACCTACTTCCGCATAATGACATTAATCTCATCTTATTTTATTTAAGAAGACAGCATTTCCTTTTTTTGTATTTGTTCCACCCAAATTGTACAACAGCTTTTAACGCAAATGAAACATCAAGTTTGAGTAATTTATCATCATAAGAACTGATGACAAATGGCCATTCGCTTTAACTGGAGAAGAAAAACGCTATAGCTAATTCAATTTTACTATCTATTCGAAGGACTGAAGTAATGAATGCTGTTGAATGGCAAATGAAGAATTCAATTTCAGTTGGACCAAATAGCAGTTCGTTATTCAACAGCAAAACTACAGCAATATATCAAATATAACAAAGGAAAATATATAAAACCAAAGAAAATACATAAGATTGCAATCTAACACCATAAAGTTTTATGATGAAATATAATGCGGTTAACAACACAGCAGATATATATAAACGAATAAAAATTCATTATAGCTTAGACAACCCGAGAACAAAGAGAAGACTTTGGCAGACTGCAGCTTAATGCAGTTATAGTTTAGCGCAACAAAACTAAAACAAGCAATTAAGCAAGTTTCAAAACTTTAAAATGTAAACAATAAAACAGGAAAACAAAACTAGGTAATCCATGTAAAATTCCCTTTTGCCAGATGGTCGATTAAAAAATATTTAATTTTGTATTCTCATGTAATTTTGAATTAATACTCTTCTACATTCAAACTAGCACAACTGGACATAAATTATATAGACGAATCCGAATATCAGCTGTGAGGTTGCTGTTGACTACATATATAGGTTGGACCACCGATGAAAGAAATGTAGATGACTGAAATAGGAATCAAACGGTAGGCCCTTGACTTATGCTTGGAATTTTCACGGCATGTCAAAACATTATGATTACTGTAACTTGACAAAAGTCGTTCGTACATATATGCCTCCCATATATACAGTTCTGCACAATTATGACCTTTTAACCTTTAACCACCAATAATATACTCGCCCTTCATTTACTCTTGCTTATCACCAACCAACCCAATCTGCATACACTGATTCAATTAGTTCAATGGCAAACAACAATACCATTGCTGACACGACCGCCGCCACCGACGCGTTCGGCAATACATGCGACTGCCAACAGGCAAATGAGCGCGACGACCAACAGCCAAGCAAAAACATTCAGGAAACGACATCACAAGGGAAACTGATAATTGATGCTGTGTGATGCTGTGTGATGCGATATAATTCTCATTACATCTAGAGCTTCACTTATATAAATGATCGTGCATTTTGATTGGTAAATTTGTCGGTTGCTACAGCAGCGAAGTTAATTGCTAAGTTCCTCTGCACCCAATCTCCCCGCCCTTTTCAGGACAATAATTTATCGAAAGAAATATTTTATTTTAAACTATTTGATTGTTAATTTTAGTCGATCGTGTTTTTATATATTAAATTTACGTTAAGTGTATCAAATGATACATCAAATTCGGCTTACGATCAGAAATATTTTATTGTTTAATCGGATTTTGGTCTTTTTAATTTAACTCTTGTTGGTTTAACCTAAATTCCATTGGTTTAACTCGACTAAGGTCGGTTGAATCGGACAACGGTCTGTTAAATCGGACTTCGGTCTGTTTAATTCGAATTCGGTCTGTTAAATCAGACTTCGGTCTGTTAAATCGGACTTCGGTCTGATGAATCGGATTTCGGTCTGTTAAATCGGACTTCAGACTGTTAAATTGGACTTCGGTCGGTTGAATCAGACTTCGGTCTGTTAAATCGGACTTCAAACTGTTAAATTGGACTTCGGTCGGTTGAATCAGACTTCGGTCTGTTAAATCGGACTTCGGTCTATTGAATCGGACTTCAGTCTGTTAAATCGGACTTCGGACTGTTAAATTGGACTTCGGTCTGTTAAATCGGACTTCGGTCTATTGAATCGGACTTCAGTCTGTTAAATCGGACTTCAGACTGTTAAATTGGACTTCGGTCGGTTGAATCAGACTTCGGTCTGTTAAATCGGACTTCGGTCTATTGAATCGGACTTCAGTCTGTTAAATCGGACTTCGGACTGTTAAATTGGACTTCGGTCTATTAAATCGGACTTCGGTCTATTGAATCGGACTTCAGTCTATTGAATCCAACTCCGGTTGGTTATACCGTCTCTTCGGTTGCACAGATTTCGGTCTGGTACACGAAGATACTCTTCGTTCCTGTAGCATTGCATTAGAAATTAGCACCGTAGCATCTTGATACTAACACTTCGTAGAGTACGACTATTAGTTCAGTCGGAATCGATACAACTACGAGTTGCATAAGTTGATCTACAGATAAACACGAGTCATCAATACGATACTGAGTTGCGGATACCAAACTGATTTACGACGAAGGCCGAATCATCAATACAACCACGAGTTGCCAAATTCGATTTGATGAATAGCACGAGTCATCTGCACAATCCTGAGTTGCGGATACCAAACTAATTTACAACAAAATCCGAATCATTGAAACAACCACGAGTTGCAAAAGTCGATTTGCTGAAAAACGCGAGTCACCCGCACGATCCTGAGTTGCGAATTCTATGCTGAATTACCAACTATCCCGAATTAACAATATACTACCGAATTGCTGTATAAACCGGAACCGCCAACAAACCCGATTCATCAATAGACCCATTATTGCTAATATAAACCCGAATCATCGACAAAACCCGAATCACCAATACCATTCTGAAATGTTAGCATTAGCCCGAGCTGTCGACAAACCCGAATCATCAATCATCACTTGCTGATATTAATCGAAAACCCCGACAAAAGCCGCATCACCAAGTTGACCACATACTGCTGATATTAATCGTAACCACCGAAGAACCCGAATCATCAGTAAGCTGCCAAGTTGCTGGTACGAACCTTAGTTATCGAAAGTACCCGAATTACAACGTTCCTGAATATCGAAGCGATCCTGACCTACCTCACCTCTACAGTTTTGGAAGTATAGTATAAAGTTGCCGATCACCTCAAATCGACTGATACGTAAAGTTCCCATCTGTACTAAAAGTTCTCGATCATCTAAAATTGGCTGGGGTACAAATTACCGGACAAAACAACAACGCTACCACTGAATCCGAATTGTTTTCGTATGTAAATACTTTATCCAGTAGATTTTGAGTTTGAATTACACCATCAATGAATAATTCTGTTTTATTTCTCTAGTCAGGGAAAATCTACTGACTTCTTATTCTGTAAGATTTTGTGGGTCCTTATGGCGACTAGACTTACCTCAGCCAACGAGAAAACCATGTTACATTACCTATTTCAAACCTTTAACACTTTTCATCTCTTATGATACTTTACAAGTATTATGTTTCACCAATTCCACAACTGCTTACCAACAATCGTTATTCTTTCAGATGTATTATTTTAAACAAATTAAAATTGAAAAATTATTAAATACTAGCCACAACATAGAAACAACTCCTTACATTTGCCATAACTTCTATGGTAACAGCGTAAATATCACTTTGAGCTATTTTAATTTTAATTTTCATCCCCCACAATTTGTCCGGTACATAAACTACGCAGTTTTTCACAAAGATTGAAGTGTAAATGAACAACATTTCACTTGTAATAGAGATTTATTAAATTTAGTTTTTAGCTTTTCATGTTGTCCTCACTTGGCGAGCTTAGTTACCACAAAGTCTTCTTTGTTCTAGTTCATCATCCCCTTGCAACATTTATTACGTTTATGCTGTAAACCAAAAGGATATGTTGTTGTACATTGTTCCCGGTATAAAGTATTGCACTATATGCCAACGCCCTCTGTGTATGCTATTTAAATGTTGAGGAGGGTTATAGTGTATTATATATGTATCTTGTTGCTAGAAATTAGAATCGGTACGCAGAAAGTTACATGGCCGTACCACTAGATACTAGTATCACAAGTAATAGTGGTCCACCAATACCCACATAAGTTTATATTAAATGAACTCTAGCAACTATAAAGGGATAGAGGGTAGAGAGAGAGAGAGATGGCTGAGTTATTAGTCAACGACATCTATAACACAACATCTCCCTATTTGAGATTGTTTGAAAAGGAGAGAGAGCATTCGCAGCAGTGGGACTAAATGGCGCATTAATATGAACAAATAACTTGGGTTTGTCCTCATTTATCACCAGACCCACTTCCGTCGACTGTGTTTCAATGCTCGAAAAAGCCGTAGTAACTTTCCCCAATCCGCAGCCAATGACTTTTGTTGAAGACGGTACCATTCCTGTTTACTGCAGCCTTCCGCATAATCATCTTCATTTCGTTGTTAAAGAGATCGCAAGACAGACTATCGCCTTGTCTAAAGTCTCGCATGGTAAAAAATGGCTCTGTCAGATTTTTGCCAATTTTCACTAAAGACTTCGTGTCAATCAGTGTTATCCCGCAAAGTTATATTAGCTTCGCGGGAATACCAAACTCAGCCATAGCATCTAACAATATCTATCGTATCGGACTGTTGAATGCAGCTTTGTAATCGATGAACAGATGGTAGGTGTCGATCTGCATTTCTAGGGTATTCTCCAGGATTTGTCGTAGTTTGAATATCTGGTCGGACGTGGATTTACCAGGTCTAAAGGTTTGCGAGAAGCTATCCCATGCCTTATTCATGGGTTATAAAGGGAAATTAAGTTTTCAAGTTTTAAATGTTCGCCAGAATGGGCTTAAGTGTTTCACATAACACACTAGGCAGAACTTTGTAAATGATGAATGGATTCCAGATTCCAATCATCGGGGATGAATTCCTGGAGGCAAATCGTATTTATGAGCTGGTGCATGCATGTTTCCAGCTCATCGCCGCCGGCTTTAAAAAGCTCTGCCAGTAATCCATCGGCTACCGCAGGTTTATTATTTTAAAGCCCTGGTGGATAATTCAGTATTGTGGAATATTGGGAGGCAATATTAATATACTTACTGATAGTAAAGCGGCTATCAGATCCTCGGAGAACATGTACATCACTTCGAGAAATGATAGCGAGACATTCGACCGTTAACCTCAAATATGTTCCAGGACATATGGTAGCCAGAGGACCGACCACCGTTAACTCCGGCGAAGCTTAAGATCAAATTGTTGTTCCTTTCATAAGGGGGAAACAGCTTATTGCGGGGAAACTGAACCTCATTGCTTAGGAAAGAAGATAATAAAACCCTCTTGCACAGTGAAAAAAAAATATATTTAGAATCAATCTGAGTCACATCATAGCTAGAATAACCGTTCACTGGCCAGTTTCCAAGCACACAAAAAAGAATGAGACCACGAAGCATCTTCTTTGTCTCTGTACTGCTTTTCTTGACCTGACATATGAAAATCATGGTCATCTGACACTTGTGGACAAGTCCTGTCTATCAGTAGTGGATTTGTGGAACATCCATGCCTTCATCATAGCAACGAAATGGCTTTAGAGCGACGTAATTTTGAGCTAACACACATTCATTTGCCTGACAATGACATCATTTATATATATTCTATCTTTGTTTCACATGCTCCGAGTTGGGTTAGTCACAAAACCTTCCCCACATTTCATATTTTCTCTACATTTTTTAGCTACCGCCACACTGTGGCATTCCACTCACCCAACCAATTGGTAGTACTGACAAAATCATGTAATGAAAATGTAGACAACAATACACACAGTCCGTCTGTCTGTACTCGTTTATTTCTCTACCGCTTCCTTCATGTTTAATCTCTGTAAAATATAGATTTATATTCTCTTTGTTTCAATGGTTGTTACGAATAACGCGCTGATAGGACTCCCATTGAATTGTTGCCAACTAGCAACGGCCACGTCAACCAGTTGTTAGTTGCTTAATGCAGCAACAACATTTCGCCTGAAAACCCAAGTAGCCGCACTGACCGCATAAAATGTGGCTAAGTTGTTTAGTTGCTTCTCAACTTAATACTGTTGTACAATGATAGAGTGATTGTATTTATGTAGATGTATGCGTAGAACGAATACCATGCGACTTGCATGCGATAACATTATTCACACACAACATTCTTAACCTCAAAATTTCCATAAGGAGGCCGAAGGGAGGCAGTCAGCTTAAGCATCGCTTTTGAGAGGCAACCAGAATAAAAGTGAAGACTTAGCTCTAGTGGGAGTTTAATATTGTTTCCATTATATTCCACCATTGTGGTAGAGCATAAAATTGCTGTTCATTTATCTCTAAAGTCGTTCACTCTGTACTGAAACAAGTATTTTACCTCATATTTTCTACAATGGTCGTCCTTCCGTCTTTGCTTGTAACTTTCCTGGCTCTTGTTATTCTTCCTTCTCTTTATGCTGTGATAAATAAATACAAAAGCTATTATTTTTCCACTATAGTTTTAATTGTTGCCAACATCATTATTCATTCCTTTCTATACACGTACAGCTGCTGCAGAAGCGAGGAACTGTGGGGAAGCGAATAGTTAAGGAAAAGTGAAATGAACATAGAAATTCTTGAAGAGAAATGCACTAAAGATGTTGTGTAAAATGCAGTTAAATTCTTGAAGACATTTGTCATGAACTGTTGGAATGCAAAAATGTAATACTAAAGAAAGCTGTTAGGAAGTAGTAGAGAAAAAAAAATAACAATTTTTTTTACATTTAATAAACATTCAGTCAAATGTGTGAAAGGAAAATTAGAATAAAAGACATTTTATGTATTCTTAGAGATACTAAACTTTCATCAGATTCTTGAATACAAATCTTAAGTCTGATGACATTAACCACATTGGAAAATGGACAGGAAATGAGAAAAATTACGTTAAGAATAGAAAGGTTTTTGATTGTATCTTATGACGTTTGCAGCAATGTTACTTTAATGGTGTTGAGTTATGTTACATTTAATGACGTATCATAGTTATGCTACAATTGGCTTTCCTAATACTATAACTATTGGCATCACTAAAACTTAGTTTGTAGATGTTATTTTGGGACAGTTTCGCTAACAAACAAACATTGACGCAAGCGAAATAAATAGTTTTTCCATTTGTCAGGGTCGACGTTTTCAATCTGTGGCGATTATGTTGGTTTGTTGGCACCGGTCTAACAAATAGTATTTTTTAGCTACTGATTCCAACCTATCTTCAAACATTCTAATCATAACACTATGTGACTGTGAATTCAAACTAATGCATGTTCTATGTCTTGTCGAGTACAACATGACCCTGTATGGGAATATTGAATATTGTAATAAACATAAACATTAGAGTATGTTAACAAAAAAGGGCGAAAATTTCCTTCAAAAATAAGTGGAAAAATCACAAAAGTTTGCGAATTCGAGTCAAAAATAGACAGATGCGACAAGGTATTTATATGAATGTATAAATCGTTGGAAAATTATAAAAATCTTCTTTCCAAAACCTTTAAGAAATCAAAACTTGGTTAAGAATTGCCTGAGTTATAAGCTCATAAGTGAGGAAAATTCCGAACAACCGGTTTTTGAACCGAAAGTGAAGATTTTGAGGGTGTTAGGAAACTTAGGATTTGGCTATCTCGGTGGTATGCAGCTTTGCAATGTCTAAAGTTCTTAGAATTTGTATGATATTTCTAGTCAATATTTGCACCGCGTGATTACAGCGTGATTAATTGGTTTTCTTCTCTTTTGATCAGGGGATTACAGGTTGCCTTGGGGATAGGCTGAACCAAAAGCTTATCCTTAGCACCCGACCAGACCTACAGCATGCACTAGCTCACTCCCAAAGTTCCTTAAATATTTTCCATTTTATAACCGTGTCTAATTAATGTTCTTTAATGCAAAAGCAGAGTGCGGTTGCGGTCATTTTTATGGCAGCCACTGTGGCCCTTTAGATGCAATTCTATAACGTGTGGTAGACATATTCAAAGTATGCCCGGCTTAGAGGATCGCCCTTTTAAATCAGTGTGTCTAGGAGACCCAACGGAGTCAAGGAAGAAGCTCTTGGTTCAGCATATCCACAAGGCAATTGTCCTGTAATCACCTGATCAAAGAGAAGAAAAGCAATCAATCACACTGTAATCAATGTAAGGTATGTCACACGTGTTATGACGTGCGTGTGATGCGCTGTGCAAAAACTGACTCGAAACACCTCTTAGTTCCAAATTCTAGGTACGCTAGACATCATAAAGCTGCATACATCACAAAGCTGCATACCACCGAAGAAAGCCAAATCCTACTCCAACCATCTCTGAATTAGTCCGAACCATTTCATGGTTGCCAAACTATATTATCAGCACCCTTTGCTGTGACTTCTGCTCCTTCTCCTCACAAACATTAAGTGTTAAAAGCTCCATCAAGGAATTGAGAAGCCAAAACACACTGGTGCGAAGATAGCATCAACGAAGACCACACGTCAAAATAATCCACCGAATGTGATTTTCTTCAAAAATTGATTATTCACTCTGACCACTGACGACATTTGTAATGATCAAGAGGCTTTAGTTTTTGAGTCAATTGCACCTTGTCAGCGTGTAAATGCAAATCTTTATGCATAATGTTCATCAACGACAAGCGTGAGAGGTGCAATTGTTGGGCACGACGACGACTTGAGGTGGACGGCTCTTCAGCACACTATCGCAAACAGCAGCAATATTTTTTGCAGTACAAGCTGTTCGCGCCTGATGTTTTCACATCTTCTACCGACCTAGTTTGCTCACATTTTTGCACGATTTTTCCGATTGTACGCACATTTGGACAATAAAATTGACAAAAAAAAAAGCACAAAGTTCACGATATTCATTTTGATATGAACGCCTATTTTCATAATAAGCCTAAGTAAATGTTTACTCATTGCTCGATTGTGTATCTTTCCATGGTTCAATTTAAGTTAGTCTGAAATTGAAAAATGTCAAATGAAATGCAGAAAAGAACTTGACGTTTAGGTGTGGTTCACATTTTACATCGGCCCTTACAATTTAACCACCCTTTATAAGAAGTTTTTTGTCTGTCCTGTATAATGTGCTGAGAGGGTGTTAGCTGGTTTGCATATTAAGCAGACGATATGTTGGCTGTAACCTTTTCAGCAGTTTTACTATACTCCTCGTCTGGCCATGCAACCGAAACTGGAATGAGGGAGGGAAATTTCTGTACTGTTTATATTAAATATCTATCTATCTATTAAATATTACTATATTCTATTGAATACTCATTTCGTATTCATATTATATTAAATACTATTGGGCCCGGCAATGCTTTGCTATTGCACATTAACTCGTAATATATTTCACATTAAGGTTTACAAAGTACTTTGAAAACGTTCATCAGCAAAGTCATATCTATAGTGCTTACATGTAGATTAAGTTTTTTCTGTATGTAGGGCGAAAAGCCACTTCTTCCAAAAATCGGAAACAGACATTCCGCTAATTTTAATAATTTTTATTTTGATCTGTAGTAGCGGATACTAACTATCTTTTTAGGCATAAAAAACATTTTGTTATGCCTTCTCCGCATATTGACCGTAAATAAAAATTCCGTCTGAAGCTTCATGCCTTAAGCCATGAAAACTTCTTTTGTCATATTTTCTTATCACACGGATCAAGAATATTCCGGAATACTATTTTTGTATTGAACTCGTATTACCATTTTTTTTAGATAATTCGGTCACCAATGTTTGGCTTAACAAAGTGATGGTCTCGCGCGCTGTATGGCATATTACACCGTCGTGTTGGAACCATATCTCCCTCACATAATGAGCAATGACTTGATAAATAAAAAAAAATGAATTGATCGTCCACTGGCTCAAATTCTTCCACCAGTTAGATCTTATATAGATGCAGGCCAACATCTTTCTTCAGCATTTGCATAGACCGAGTTGCTGAGAATGGCGTCGGTTTGATAAATTCGAGTCCCCTGTCACACTTACGTCTAAAACGTCGATGGCTTCTATTAGCTGCTCAGATGGATCATTATATGCACCCTCAACTTCACAAAGGGCTCCATAAGTTTGGCGAACAGAACGTGCATTTTGAAAATAAATTTCCAAGATTTGCAAACGTTGTTCTTGTGTAGTTTTTACATGGTGATTTTCCAAAGTATACTAAAAGAAGTTTTATACGTCAAAAAAAATTACCCCATATATTTATTTACAAATATTTGCTTATGTTACCTCTGACATACTTTAAAAATGTTAATTGTGCCCCAATAAAACAAAAGGTGTTTTCCAGTATAACTACAATGAATATTGCATTTTTTTCTGAAAAGTAACTGGTGTACGGACCATTATTTGATACAGTTTAAATATTTAACTATTGAAGTGCGTGGCAGCGCCTCGGCATTTTTTACTTATTAAGTTCCAAATAGCCTGTTCATTAGGGCGGAACAATTTGTTCGCGTCTAAAATAAAAAGTGGTAATCGTATACCAGACAATTTCGCTTAGAAACTATATGTCTACAATCAATTCCTAGTTCGCGCTGAGAAGCATGAAGATTTCAGGTTTAGGTATATTTTTAGCAATTTTTTAGTTACGTCAGACGTACCATCCCGATGTTTGGTGACCAAGACGAAGAGAATAGTATATTTTTGACATTGTTTTGGATCCCGCCCAATATTCTGAAAAATGATTTTTAAAAACTTAATTTCCGTATGCCAACTCTCAGAGGTCATAACTTTTTAACCAATACATAGATTTGCTTCTGTAATACCTCATTTACTTTGCTGGGAAATTAGTTTTACGCAGAAGGTCTCGAAAAATATATATCTGAAGTTTTCGGTTTGTGTTCATTTAAAAACCAAAAAAAAATTAATTCTTGTAAGCGCGGAATACCTTGTGTTATCGAATATTGCCATTTTCACCCCCTAAATGTAGAAAAATCCAAACAATGTGTAGCCTATGTTACTCGGGGGGTTATTCGGAATATTCCTTGAAAATTTCATCAAAATCGGTCCAGCCGTTTTCGAGTCCATACGTTACATATATACACACATCCTCTTTTATATATATAGAAGAGATAGATAACTATATTCTATTAACCCTTATGTAAGTGACAGGGTACCCGGGATATTTTTCTCATCGTACTGTACTAGAGTATCGTTGTTCGATTAATCGAAGAATTTTTTTCAAATAATTTTTCGATTAGGAAAATTTCGATTAACGAATAATCGATCAATTTAAACCGATTAATCGATTAACATTATTTTTAAATAAATTCTTCTTTCTTTATATAAATGTAATACTGTGGCGGTTATTGTAACCTGAATTTAATCAAAATGTAGCAGATGATGATATTGTGTTGGAAAAAGAGGAGGAAATAATTGATATCAATGAAAATAATCTTTTACTGGAATTGAACGATCCTATAACAATATTTAAAATTTAAATACATCAAATGTAAACTGTAATATAATTGATGATTTATTTTTCTAGATAACTTAACTTATGGGATAGCTTTCTCGCGTTGTTGTGAATTAACACGCTTTCTATTTTTAGATTCACAACTAACGGCACCTACTTGTTTATCGACGAATGCGAACGTCACTGTTTGAGAAGCTCTTACTAGACACGACAATTGAATCGACGCTTAATACTGCGAAGTTGCCGTCAACAACATTCGAGGGAGCCGACAATGAAAGAAAATTTTATTTATTTTTTTTCTTTTTTAAGATGACTGGAGCCAGGTTTGAACCTGCGATCTCCCGCAGATTAAAACGAAAAAAAAACTCGACTTAAAGCCAAACATCTTAATTACATATTATTTTTAAAAGTTTATTTTAGAAGATGTGACTAAAAACTTTTAAAATAAAAAAGATCTTATTTTGTATGTAATTAATTATTATTTTTATAAAACGAATTATTATTTTACTTTTGTTTTATGTTTTTATATTATTTTTATGTTTTTTATTTATAAAATTTAGCACCTACATTAAATTTGTTTATTTTTCACGTAAGGTATACAGATATACAGAAATTATTCGAGTTATTCGACTTATTCGATTATTCGAATTAGTCGAACAATTTTAAAACCTTAATCGACTAATCGAGCAAATTAAAAATCCCAAAATCGATTAATTTTTTAATCAAACAAAACCTAAATCCGATTAATTGGATACTCTATACTGTACGTAAAATCGATGAAAAAAGCCAAAAAAAACATAAAAGCATCATTTTAAATCGATTTTACGTACAGTACTATGAGAAAAATATCCAAATTTAATACAATTTGTATGTGGGTACCCGGGTACCCCTGTCACTTTGGATAAGGTATTTTTATTGTCACCCACATAAGGGTTAAATACTCATTTCTTATTCACTGAGAAAAAAAATCCTCTATGTTACATGGTTGTTTAGAGCTTAGAACAAACTTCACCAAATTGAAAAATCATAACAATATTATCCATTTTCATATTTTATTATATTAATACCTATGTTAAAACAGTTGAACTGAAAGAACGCCTTCATCGCCTTCACCATCGAGTGGTCCAGCACTCGCCAGCACATCTCGTTCATCGCATATTTACCTTTTCCCCCTTCCTCTCACTCTCTTTAAATTAATTTTAACTTCGTTGTTTTCCAACCCGTAAATCAGTTGCAGTCCTTAATGAATCAATGAATTGTCAAAATAAATGGAAAGATAAAATAAAAAAAAAATCGTCGAAAAATCTGAACCAAATTAACTGCAAATAACATTACTACCATACAAGGATCTGAATGTGAATACTGTATCTGTTGGTTATAAATTCGTTGTAATTTTACACTTTATCAACTGTAAGCAATCAAGTAATAATTATTCGCTCTGATATTAATTTCATATATGATATGAGAACATACACCGTAATACCACACGAAGAGAAAGTAAGAAAATTACTACATGAAACATCATTGACAGTACTATTATATCCTTTTAAGCTATAGCACATAGTAAATGTTTTTAATTTTTATGACAGTCTACATTGGCAATTGATTAGAGTTAACGGTGTTCTCGTAGTAGCGTAGCGTTACTATGGTTGCAGTTATTGTTTTCATATACAAAACGTTTACCATTAAAAATTGTAAAAATACAATAACGACCAAACACCGACAGAATAATATTTATTTGACACAAACGAAACTGATGAGGAATTCAAAGTGTTACCATCATGGACCAGTGCAATTCGCTGATTTTATCTTGGTGTAAATTCTATGACATTTGTCCAACATTTACAGTTCGTTTAATTTGTTCAACCACCGGTCTCTCTCTTCCTCTTTGTGTTACCATTAGTTGTAACTGACAGTTTCCAAAATGTGAATGCGAATCGCATAGAATCGCACAGTTTTTATAATTACAAACGATGATGTAAAATAGCAATGACTTTCAATATTGTTTTCCATCCAGTTCACCCTTTACTTACTCCGGCCAGCTGTAACATTGGTCAACGTACCATAACCAAATGCATACAGCTCGATTTCTGCAAATAGTGAATTTTTCGCTGTTCAATCAGTCACAGAAAATTGTAAAAAGTTATTGAAGTAATGGAAAAATATCGTAATTAAAGAGACCATTCCATACGTTCCGTATTTTCAAATTTGCCGAGTATGAAACTATAAAACAATTTTTATGATATGAACTTGTATGTGAAAATAAATATTATTTTTAAGGTTAAAATAAAAAAACAGAAAATTTTTATTTAAATTTCGTTTTTGTATATTGGTTGTGTTGCATGATTGATGTTAATGTAATATATATATATTGCATATGCAAAATATGTGGCAATATTGCTATATGGGTGATTCCAGCCTTACGAATGTTACGATCGTACGATTCAATTGGACAAAAATCACATAACAGTTGAACATTTTTGTATTTTATATTATAATTTAAATAGCTCCCTACTAGCTCTACATTATGTAAAAAAGGCGTCATATTTTAAGAACTACAATTCCAGATATTAACAAAACTCATGCCTACGTTATGCTATACGAAATAGAAGTGCGTTTTATGTTAGTTTTTAAAATTTCAAAAGTCTGCGTTTTGTTTAAGATTTAGTATATGCACTTAATTATTTCATAAACGGGACCAATAGTGCTTTAAAAATATATTTTTGTTGGGCAAATTTGTTCCTCTGCTTTTAAACCACGATGTAACAAAGACCTACATTATGTTACTGACGTTATGTGACAAAATATCTCATAGTTGCCTAAAGCTTAAAAAAATGTTTGCTTAAGCCATTGTTTTATATGCGAATTAGGGAATATTATAAAGTCTATAAAGTTTTATTAGAACGCCAGTAAAATAAAATAAACATTTTAGTGCTGACTGCTAATTTTTTACTATTATAGGAGCTATTTATTGTTGTAACTAAAGTTTTATAATAAGAGTGGACTTGTATCATCAGTAAATATAATATTAAAATATAAAAATAGTGACCAGCAAAAGAATGCAATTTTTACAGTCTGTTAAATCAACACGGAAGCTAAGAAAAGCTTTGGACATTTCAATTTAATAAAATTTTAGTTTTTGTCTTTACTAATACAAGTCAGAAAATTTTTTTTGGCAACTTTTAATTTTCGATCTCGGTTGACACTTCTGTGGAAATACCCATATCAATCACTCGGCGAGAATGTATATTAAAAAAATTATATTAGGGAGGGTTAGGATGGAACGGATTTCGTTAACTGCTCTCACAAAATCACTGTAAGTACAAAGGCAACATATAACTTCCAATGACTTAAATTCGACTATTACTATATCTCTTTACAGTTTCACCACAACTTTCGTTTGATTGTAGATAGTTAATTAACGTCCCTACCATACCCAGCATTAAAACTCACGAGCTGGCCAATGAGTAGCTGGCAATGATGTAGTATTTCGACACACCTAGCGATTTGTTTTTCTTCTACCCATATTAATTGCTTGTACCTTCACATAAGCCTGCAGTTGCAATTTACACATATGCATAAAGCACGTTATGCTATACTCGTCCCTGCATATGTACACGATTTACGACCAATATCCTACACGTTCATTCATCCCCTCTTTGTAAATCTAGCCATGTGTCGTTGAAACACTCAATAATTTTCAACTTCTCATTCCGCCACAAAAACAAAATTTCAGTTGGTATTATTTATTATTTTTACTGTTCTTGCTGTGAATACGCAAAGCAGGGTTTTTTCACTTTACGCTGTTGCCTCGCGGATAGTATATCATTGGCGATGTATTGTATTGCCGCAGCACCACCAACTGTTGTTGCACCACCACCAACAGTAATTGATTTGTTGCCCACTGTAACATTCAAGGAAAGGTGTAAAAACTGTCTTTGTACAAGAAATCAATTAGCTAGAGGAAGCGTAGGGTCACCAATTACAAGTGTTGTGTTTTACTTTTACAGAGTTTTTATTAATATACGCGTTGCAGATGCAAAACAAAAGTAGAAAACAATGCTTATATAGTGTGTGTGTACAATTATTAAAGTAAATTGCATGTCATTTATTGGTAGCAAAAAATCCTTGAGGTCGTGTTCCAATGTCCTTTGTTTTATATTAATGGATTCAGAGATTTCAATACTGGTGTTTCCGGCGTAACAGACGGCACGTTCAACATTGACTACTATAACAGTAATAAAAGCACTAAATGATGTTGTTTCCTTTGGCTCCACTTGCCTAAAAATCAAGGGTCGAGTATTGGTCGCAAATCGCAGCTACATAATGCTGAGCATACATGTCTTGCTCTAGGGAAGTACTAGTAGGTGTATCACAGCAAGTCCGATTTTTTTTTCTTAAATCATCGTTTTCAGTAAATGCTTACCTTGTGCAAAATTAGATGTATAACAATGGGGACAATTTCGGTCATTTTTTTAGGAGGTACTAGAAGGGGTGTATCAATTATTGCAGTTTTCTGTGGTTTTTCATGTAATTACAAGATAAAGTAACGGAACAAATTCAAATATCCTATAGTTGTCCCTTTGGATGATATGGGAGAAATATTAATTTTATAAAAATAAGTCATTTCGTATGGAAGGACATCAGAATTCGTTTTAGAGGTAAGGTTCCTCCGGCAAAGTTTCTTTTTTTGACCCCCAGAATACGATTTTAATTGTCACTTAAGCGATTTGTTTCCTTCCTACAAATCGACGCGCCCTAATTCGGTCATTTCGGTTATTTGTATGGGATGTACCAGAACGGGAGTGGCAGAGATTTCGATTTTCTAAGGATTTGTCTGGCATTACAGGGTTATTAAAATGAAAAAATTACAAATATTTTGTAATTTACAAAAAGCTTTTTTTAAAGAAAGTACTTTTATTGCACCAAGCAGTACTTTTAAAGGGTGTCCCAACAAAAACGCAATTTTTAAATCTGGCAACATTCGAAGTGTCATTGTTTTACATTTGAACAATTGTTATTGTTTGCTAGTAGAAGGTACGAGGTTAGAAAAATGGAGCGCTACACGAATGAACAACGCATTCTCATTGTGAAATTGTTTTACCAAAATGGTGAATGTTTTGTTTCTACAGTTTGCTGATTTTGCCGCTAAAATCGTCTTCAGTGACGAGGCCCATTTCCATCTTGATGGCTTCGTCAATAGGCAGAATTGTCGCATTTGGGGTGAGGAAAATCCTCCAGTGATTCACGAGAAGCAAATGCATCCTCAACGTGTCACTGTGTGGTGTGGTTTTTCGGCTGGAGGAATCATTGGACCTTTTTTTATGAAAATGAGGCAGGTCAAGCGCAAACAATCAATGGTGTTCGGTATCGTGAAATGATAACCAGTTTTTTCTTGCCTCGAATTGAAGAAATGAATGTGGAGGGCATGTTGTTCCAGCAAGACGGTGCCACATGTCATACAGCCAGAGAAACAATTCAATTGCTGCATCAGTCATTTCCCGGTCGTGTTATTTCGCGTTTTGGAGATTAGAATTGGCCGCCTAGATCGTGCGATTTAACACCATTAGATTTTTTTTTCTTTGGGGTTTTTGAAGTCGATGGTTTACGCGAATAAGCCGACGACGGCTCAAGCCTTAAAAGAGGAAATTAGACGCTGCATTAATGAAATACCGCAGCATTTATGCGAAACGGTCATTGAAAAATTAATTTAATCGCGTGCATGCCAGCAAAGCCGCGGCGGCCTTCTGCACGATATATTGTTTCATACATAACCTCATTCTGTCTACTTTACGATATAATAAAGTTTCACGATTTTTTTTTAAATATCTGTGTTTTAATTAAAATTTAAAAATTGCGCTCTTGTTGGGACACCCTTAATTATACTAGATGGTTATATTATTGTACCAGAATGTACTTTTGTGGTTCTTAAACCAATTTCGTTGTACCAAAAAGTACTTGTATTGTATTTAAAAGCACTACTATTGTATCAAAAAGTACCCTTGGTGTGCATAAACTACCTTTAATGAACAAAATATACTTTTATTGTACTAAATGTACCCTTTATTATACGAATCTTACTCTTATTATACCATACAAATTATTTAATTGTACTAGAAAGACTTTGAGCCAAAATAACTTTTACTATGTCAAAACGTACTTGTGTTGTGCCAAAACGTATTATATTGTATTACAATGTACTATAATTGTTCAAAACAGTACTTATATTGTGCCTACAAGTTCCTTTGTTGTACCATAAATTAAAATTATTGTATCAAAACGTACCGCCAGATAGTACTTTTAAAGTACAAGACAGTAAATTTATTGCACTACAAAGTATTATTATTGTACCAAAAAGTATTTGTAATGTACCAGACAGTAATTTAATTGTTTCAGAAAGTCTATTGACAAAAATTACTACAGGTGTACCAAAAAGTACCTTTATTATATAAAAAGTACTTTTGTACTGCTAAAAGATAATTTAAATGTACTTAAAAGTACTTTTGATTTCCCGAAAAGTACTATTATTCTACCAAAAGGTACATTTACTGTACAACTTAGTATTTGTTTTATACCAAAAAATTTATATTTTTCCTAAAAAGTATTTCTATTATACCAATAAGTACTTTCATTGTACAATTTATGATTCAAAAAGTACTTTATTTGTATCTTTTATCATTCAAAAAATACTTTTTTAGTACCAAAAAGTGCTATTAGTACCAAAATTTACTTTTATTAAATTTTTGTTCTACATGTACTTTTATAGTTCAATAAAGTACCAATATTGTACATAAATGTATCTTAGTTGTACCAAAAGTACAAAAAGTATGTTTATTGTACTAGAAAGTATTTTGTGTGAACGAAAGGAACTTTTATTGTACTAAAAAGTAATATAATTGTTTCAAAATGTATAACTTCAGTACCAAAAAGTACCATCTGTGTCACATAAAGTACTTTTATTGTACAAAAACGTGCTGCTAGTGTGCCAAAAAGTACTTTAATTTCGGAATAAGTGCTTTTATTGTACTAAAAAGTATTATCATTGTGTCGAAAGGTACTTTTTCTAAAATATACTGTTTTTGTACTGAGAAGTACTTTTTGTCATACAAAAAAGTACTTTTATTGTACAATAAGTATTACTGGAGTTCCGAAAGGTACTTTTAATGCGCCAAAAAGCACTTAAGTTGTGCTAAAAATTACTTTTATTGTACTGAAAAGTACTATTGTTGTACCAAAAGTTACCTATTTTTTACTAGGAAATACTTTTATTGTACCACAAAGTTGTTGTATGGTACAAAAAATTACTCTTATTTTACCAAAAAGTACTTTTATTAACGCCAAAATTACTTCCAGTGTAACATGCAGTTCTTTTGTTGTACTTGAAAGTATTTGTTTGTAATGAAAGGTACTGTTTTCATAAAAAAAAACTTTATTTTTCTTTACAACCCATGGATGTATACTGTGAAGTGCCGTCGACTTCATCGAGGGGGCCGTCGATAAAAACAAATGTAGATGATTGAAGAGAGGAATCGTACCATGGATCTCCCGCATGAGTGGTAAAATCATGCCACGGCCGATCTGTTACTGCTATTGTACCAAAATATACGTTTTCAGTACCCAACATCTTTTATTGTACAAAAATATTACTTTTGTTGTGCCAATAAATGTTTTTGGTGTAATGAAAAGCAGTTTTGTTCTTACCTACTTATTTCTTAATTTCCCTTTACTACCCATGAATGAGGTATGGGATCTTCTTGTGTTGTTGTGAATTAAAACGATTTCAATTATATATTCACAACAAACGGCAACTGCTTGTTTATCGACGAATACGAACGTCACTGTTTGAGAAGCTTTTACTAGACATGCCAATTTACATGACTCTATACTGCGAAGTTGGTGACGACAACATCGAGGGGGCGTCAATGAAAGAAAAATGTAGATGACTGGAGTTCTAACCAATATGACAATGCCGGTCCCTTCGTTCTTACTTAAAGTTTTTATAGACTAATTTAGAGAGCGTACTTTTGTTGTTTTAAATTGTGTTAAAAAGTAATATTATTGGATCAAACGTTTTTTAATTGTAGCGAAAGGACTTTTATTGTATTAAAAGAATGTTTTTTTTTTCAAAAGAACTTTTGTTGCTATTTTGTGATAAAATGGTTAAAAGTCACTACTTAAACACACAATTATTAGTTAAGTTTTTCTGTCCTCCTTGTAAGTATAGAGAAGTACAAAATTGGATGTAGTTGAAAACTAACTTACAACACCTCTTTAGAGAACACATTTTAAAGTGAAAATTATGCAAAAAATCAACTACTTCCTTTCTATAAAAACAAACCAAATGCTAAATAATCTCTATCAATAATTCTGCTTTGTTTACTACTTCTAAGTAAGCTCTCTGTTGCTAATTAGGTTTTTACTGCAGGTAAACCTATGAAATTATTGCATACGAAGTACTTGGAAATATGTATTATGTTATAAAGTTTTGTAGCTTTAACTTTACACTTATGGTTTAGCAAAATTATACACTTTAGTGAAACTTTAAAAATATTAATTAAAATACAACATGTTGCACAATGCCAACACAATATCAAAGTAACTTTGTTTATAGTACAGCCAATAAAATGCTAATTAAATATTATTAATTAATTGTTATAATATATTTAAACACACATCAAACACATGCAACACAAAGCCTAAGCCTCGCATCATGTCCGGCAGTGGTGCATTAATACATTTACACACATATTTATAATAAGGTTATTTTTACAAAACTCGTATTAATACTAATAATTAAAATTAATTGAAAATTATTACAAAATGTCACAACATTTCGCACTTTCCCTTAAAGGGGGTATGATGTAAAAGGAGTAGAAGCTTTTCATTGTCCTGTATACAAAAGGTGTATTTGTGTAGCTTTAAATGTGTGAGGTAGTTAAAAAAAACCATTTATGAAAAATAATTCACACTATTTAAAATATTTATGCCTTCATTGTTATTATTTATTCATTATTAATAAAACTCAATAAAGAATGATTGCTAAGAATGCAAATATGTACGTTTTAATATCATGCTGTAGAAAACAGTGGTGGTCGAATGGGTTGAGTTAGCAGGGAGTACGAGCATGTGGTCATATAGGCTTTTGGTATGTGTGTTTGAGTGTGTGTGTGTGTGTGGTAAATGTGGGTATGTATGTCGGTTTGAGTGCGTTGGTATAAAATTAATTGAATTCCACAACACTGACAGTTGATTGAAGCATGTCAATTGAAATTGTTGTTGAAATTTTCACACAATGTATTATTATTTTAATAATGACATTATTCATTTTACTATTCGTGATTATGCGGGAAAATAGTTGTGCGAGAAATACAATGACAGCAAAAAAATTATGCGTGAACATAAAAGTCTAACGCGGCAGTCCTTTCATCCTGTGGTCAATTAACGCATCGGTTGGATGCATGGTAATATCAACTATTTATGAAAGGATGAGGGAAATAATAAAGTTTCAATTACTTGGCTGGAGATTTTTGTTAAATATTTTGAGGCCCTTTTTAAGTTTTTAGTTAAAGATTGTTATCGTGGGTAACACTCTATAATACTATGACAAGTGTCAACCTTTTTCTACATAAACAAAATTTTTATGTTTTTGAACACCGATTTGCTTTGTTGCTGCTTCATGGGCCTTATTCTTGCCTAGATATGTTTTGTGCTAACATCTTTTTACTTCTCTTAAACTCTTCGATATTCTTTCCATATGTGTTTATTATTATTGGAACCTGAGGAAATGATCTGTACAACTGCAAATTAATTTAAATGTTCTGAAAATGTGGGACCGGCCGTGGCATAGTGGTTAGAACACGCGACTACCATGCGGGAGATCGCAGGTTCAAACCTGGCTCCAGTCATCTTTAAAGAAAAAAAAAATTATAAATTTTTCTTTCATTGTCGGCTCCTCTCGAATGTTGTTGCCAGCAACTTTGCAGTATTAAGCGTCGATTCAATCGGCGTGTCTAGTAGGTGTTAATTCACAACAACGCGAGAATCTATCCCATACCTCATTCATGGGGTGCAAAGGAAAATTAAGTTTTTTTTTAAGTTCTGAAAATGTATTTGCTTTATAAATTTATTTATTTATTCGTTTGCACAACCACACGCTTTTGCAATTTGTTTAACTTACCAATTATTAATGAACATATCTGAAATTAAAAGAAAAACATAACTGAAAAATTGGTCAGTACAAGGTAAAAATATTTATAAACACAAATTATGATAGACTTTACAAACAACAGTGCACACAACAACATTGCGGTAAGTATTAATCTCTTACTCAAACAAAATACGCTTCAATAATGTTTTACTTTATTTTAAAATCTGTGTAAAATAAATAATCCAGTACATTCTTGCAACGTACCGCCCACGCACTTTATAACCTACACCCAACATAATCTCATTACAATATTACAATAAATTGTCATTTCATTTCACCACGCTACGCTGCAAAGCCACATGCCGCATTTTATTTCATTCAAATGAAATTACAGTAATGTTTCAACTTAATTGAATATCAAAAATTAAAAAAGCCATAAATGGCTGCAACAATTTAAGCGCGCTCTCTCTCTCTCCCTCTCTCCCCCTCTGTGATAGTCTTTGCCGCCAGAGGACATAACAATCGCATTAATAAACAACATCATTTGTGCTCAACAAATTTTGCCCACACACATAAAATAATGTGTTCATATCTGGCGCTGCAAGTATATTTAACTCAACAGTTTATTTTTTTGCACAATTTTGATGTTAACTAAAAGAGAAGAAATTAATTAAATTTCATATTAATTTCCATGAAAACACGATGCGCAAAAAGTTAACAAATTGATAAAGAACTTTACGCACAATTTTATACAATTTACAATTTACACAAAATGATGTAGATAAAGTGAAAAGTAAATGATATGTAAATTATATAAGCAGTATCACAATGCAATTTTGTTTGGTATAATATGTAAATGAAAGAGCGAATGGGAAAATGTAATGAGATATAAAATTAAATTAGGCTAGGAAAAAAAAATTACATAATAAAGAAAGCAGAAAGTCAAAAATTGCAATAAACATTATGTTTTGTAGCAAAGACAAATTACGTTTGGGTAGGTAGGTGTTGTGGTGGTGTTCCCCAACATTGCATTTAATGAACAAAAAAATTATGTAACGACTATTTCTTGTTCTTTATAAAAGTAACACGAGATGGTGACTGGTGTTGGTGTTCCCCAACATTGCATTTAATAAACAAACAAAAATTATGTAACGACTATTTCTTGGTCTTTAACACCAGGTGGTGACTCTGTTTTTAGTTATGTAGTAATTTAAGTAGGTCAACTATTTATAATGTAAATTTTATTTAACAATAAGAAACAATTTCTATGGTAATATCGAACTTGAGTCGGGATATTTATAAATAATTATAGACATACAACAAGGGTGAGCTCGACACCATTCCAGCTGATTTTTATGTAAAATGATCTCCTAAATCCAAATATCATCCCCCGTTTTTCATCACCAACCGCAAAACATGTAGATGGATTGACTATATTACTGGTGTCAATCATATATATATTATTATGATTGAAACCAGCAGCAATTAACAGAAGTCTGAGCAGAACTGCCTACACCTAGAGAAGGTTATCCAAATCCAATATTAAAGAAACTGGAATGAATTGGTCCGAATTAAAACTGAATGCTCAAAATAGATTCCGACGAAAGAAATATATTTTGACCCTTTTCCCCAACTTGAAAGCCTCTTCTTCTTTTTATTTGGCAGCAGCAACACAAATTCATCCATTTATTCATCCTCAATTCGGTATACTATGTTCCGTAGATAAGTATTCGGTGTACGACGTTCATAAGTAGTCACACCTAGTTCAGATAACACCTCTTCAACCTGGTGCATCAAACGAAGTTTTGGTAACCTCCTCTTGCGCCGTCCATTGACTACAGTACTGAAGACTTTTTGAGCTGGATTATTTTCATCCATTCACGCAACCTGTCCAAGTTAGCACTTTCAAATACTTTGCGAGGTATTTTTTATCTCTAAGACTCCCAGAATATATTGATCGGCTTGTGTCAGTAACCAAGTTTATGCGCTGCAGAGCAAGACATGTAGTATGAGTGTCTGAAAGAGTTGGACATCGTTTGTCGAGAGATAGAGCTTTGTCACTAAATAGCTTGCTCAGCGCATAGCTGCAACGGCTTGCGACCAATACTCGTCTCTTGATTTTCAGACTGGCATTATTAGTTGTATTTCCATTGGAGTCAAGTCATCTATCAGATCAAGGTTATTGTTGTCAACGACTGCCGACTACCTTTCTATGTTTGAAATGTTTGCAGTAACACATTGCAGTCCTCGCCTAATGACATCTATATAATGGGCATAAACGAGCAGCATGTGACTCTTATTAAAGATGTAACGAGACTAGTTTACTGCAGCGTTCCGCATGTCTCTCTAAGTTGCAAAAGTGAGTCAGTATTAAGTATTATGGTGGCCTTCCTTCCACCGCTTCATTAACCCTAACTTCTTTCGAGTCTGGTGTGGGTAGTAAAGGATTACTGTATGGAAGAACTGCCTGGATTTCCATAGGTTCGAAGGGTTCAGCGGGAATTTTGGCAGTAGATCGTGGTCTCTGTGGTACATCAGCAAAGATGTATTGCTTCAAATCTCGCACGGGGCCAAACCTCTCCGACTTCATCTATAGATATCGTGTGCAGTTGCGCTACTCAGGATGTACGCTACCTTTTAACTCCTCGATGTGGGAATGTGCACAATGGGGAGGACTCTTTTCTTGCATTTGTCACCGAGCCGACTAAATATCTCATAGGCGGAGTGCCTGGAAATAAAGGCCCTTCTAGAAGGTGTTTTGTGTCTAGGGCGAATAGTAGAGGAATTCAAAGCCGTTGAGGCAGAGGGACGTGTTTCGGAGAGAATCGAATTATTATTCGCCTTTTCTCCTTGCTCAGCTGTAGGCTCTAAGAAAGCTGAATTGGCAGCCAAATGGAGGCTTGTTGGTCACCAGCACCTGAAACAGGGGTTTCGACAGGATTACATCCCATCAGGACCTTGGAAGCCTTTGTCTGTCTTTTGGCTGTGTCGGTTTGCTTTTTAGCACACTAGTAGCAGGTCAACAAGCGAAGCCTGGCGCCACCACTGCACTAGACGTGGTCTCAGTAGTAGGCAACATACTACAGCCTAACACTGACTCTGTAGTAGTCGGGTCTTCAAAGATTATGAAGCCCTTGACAATATACGCAGGGCATGATTATTTTCGGACATTTGGACGAAAAATAGGTGATTGCATTTTATACCTAACTGCCAGACGTGAAAAGTTGGCTTTACTCTTGAAACAGACGCAGGTGTCATCAATCGCTCACTATGAGGACATACAGTTGATGGATTTAAAGTACAGGACAGACAGGCTTTAGAGGGACGGTTTAAAGATCCCTAAGGATCAACGAACGGTCCAACTACGGAGAAATATGCCAGTGTGATTTTAAAAGATAATTAGGATTGCATTTTATGAGCGAAAAACTGCCGATCCACTGGAGACAGATGCAGGATGCAGATCGACGACATTTAGCAGGATGGACGGAACCAAATGATTTTTCCTAGAAACTTTTTTTATTTTTATTTTTAATATTTAAAGTAAACAATATTTCTAACAAAATAAAAAAAAGTAATACCGAAATTCCAACAAACGTGTCAGATATTAGCATTTATAATCTAACGGCGTATGAAAATTCCCAGGTATGTTGCTGTTGACGTGCGTAAAGCAGTTCGGCTGTTGACACAAAGGCTAATAATTTCTATCTTTAACATAAAATGCTAGACAGGACCATGTATGCCATGAGTAAGAGGCTGATCCTGCGTTCGATCAAACATTTCATCGCCTTTCTTTGCCCAGTACTTAGAACACTTATCTTTCAATCATATTGCATGCATTCCTCTAGGAAAATCGTGTTTATGACCTAGTGCATGTATGTCGCCAGCTCAGCACCGCCATCCTTGAAAAGCTCTGTTGGCAGTCCATTGGCTCTCGTTGCTTTACTGTTGCTGAGCAGTGCAATTGCCGTGCTGATCTCGTTTTGACTCGATGGTGGACAATCTACTCTGTCGTCAATGATTGACGTGATTACCTCACTAATGCTGCATTTGAAAACGAGTTCTATTTATAACCCTTTTGTAGAACTATCGAATTTTACCTCAATCTCTGTAATTTTCACTATTTATCTCCTCATTTCACTATATCGTTGCGCTTCCACACGTTTTACTATTAGCTGGAGTTTTGACTTGTATGCAGCAGCCATTCCCTCAGATATTACGCGAAATTCCTCATCGTACCAGAGATTATTTGAGCGTGGTTTTTCATAACCCAGAACGGTCGTTGCGGCATATTCACAATATGCTGCCACTGTGTGTCGGAAACAACAGGGAATATGTTTGTAGTAATTATGAAAGTTGGTTAGACTATGCATTTGCTATCTCGGTAGTATGAAGAAAAGCTTGAGACATGCGTTCCATCGATTACACAGTGCAACACATTTATCGAGGGTGAACCAAGCCGCTATCAAACGATAGCATTTCACCTCGGTCACAATACGTTAAACTATAGTTTGATTCACTTCCCAGACAATGACCCTCAAAGTGCTGCATAGCGCTACCACGTGATCAATCTGATTCTATCATGTGGATGTGTATATACGGAAGGGTTTTAGGTCGTCTGGTAATAATGTAGTTTGTTGAACCTGTAATAAACGCGTCGGCGATCCAGTCTAAGAAGAATGACGTATTTCTATTCGAAAAACATTCTATCAGTCTAGTCCTCCAATAAACCGTATCTTACCATGTCATTATGCTGGAATCTGATAGGCCAATCTCCTGCTAATCTGCTTTAAGAAAGTCAATAGTATCGTTAATTCTGCTATATGACTATTTCCTTATGGATATATCAACATCGCGGTCCCAAACCTAAGCAGAATTTACGAAAAATATATTATTTTTGTTACCCGTATAGCAAGTGCAAGCAAAGTCATACGCCACATAGCTATAAGCCTTAATGGCAAATACAGCATACTGCTTTAATTCCTCTTAATTCTTACGACACAAAAATAAGTGCCCGATTTACAAAAAAAACATTGAACAATGACCGATTGTTGGTTTTTTCACACTCACCGTCATTGCACGACTACTCATACTATTTAAAATATAAATTTTGCTTTTCCTTTAAAAATAAAGCAAAATACCATTTAAATCCACCGAAATTTCCGTGACTAAAGCAAGAGGAATCAAGACAGAAAAACGGTTGAAAACTTATGTATTGTCAATAGTGCAACACACATATAACTTTACTATACCACTAAGTGCTCTTAAGGTTTCCTTGTTTGCTCTAGTTTTCAATATAATTGTATTTTTAAAAATTTATTTTGAGTCTAATGCAGATTTCTTTGCTCTTTGTTGGCCTAATTCAAGAAATATCATAGCTTCTTTTACCCTGCGAAATGCTGTTTTGCGCTTTGCTATTTAAACAGTTGCGAGCCAAATGCAAACATACCAATATTCCTTCACTGGTCTGCCATAGTGTATTACCTTCAACCTAAAAGTTGGTAGTTTTGTTGGCATACACTGCTGCTTCTGGCTGTGTTATTATCTCACGATTGATAAGAATTTAACAAAAACTCTATGCACAAACGCATTAACGAGGAAGGTGCGATGACTGTAGAAAAGTGTATGCTAAACATATTTTGGTTTTAGAATCTGACTGTAATCAATTGAGACTTTCAAGATGAAGAATTTAACTGGAGACTATCTTTATAGCTTGTATTGAAAATAAGTCCCCACATGCGTATACGTCACGGTGTGATATAAGAAGTTTACAACTCATACGTAAATGATAACTATTTAAGATACACTGTTGCATTCGAAAAATGTATCAGCGTTCTCGTAAATTCTGTCGGTTAGAGGCAAGCTTACTAATGTGATCGGGAAGAGGGAAGGGTTCAAAATCAGGGGCCCTTGCGTTCTTTGTTGATCCCCTATTTACGGATACTCAAATAGGTAGCCTTCCGTCCTACGGTCCTTTTTGGGTTCCTTGGGCCCGAACACCCTCCGCAGAGTTTTAAAAATTTAACAATTGGATTCGTCACGAAAATATCTTTCATTTGATGTTAAAAACTACAACAGTGATATTCATCTTCAAAAACTAGTATCTCCATTGGATACGGTGTAGAAAATATTTTTACGTAAAAACTGTGTTAATTTTGGGATAAAATGGCAATTTACAGTGTAATCAATATCACTAATAAGCAAGAATATTTTAAAAAATGTTTTTTTTGTCATTATTTTAATTGTATAACAAATAAAAACTATACAGATTTGTTTAATTCAACTGTCATAGTATTAATATCCGTTAAATACGCAAACGCAATTCTTTACTCAGAATTGTACATTGTTTCCGCAATTACCATACACCCATCATTAAACATTCATGAATCCAGCCTCTAAGCTATTTTACAACTCTCACAAAAATGCTAAGTATTTCGAACTAAGATTTTTCTCTTGCAGTCACTAGAGAATTTAAATTCCAATGTCTAATATTTATTTTCGTATATTAAAGAAGTGAATCTCTCTGTGAGTAAATATTTCCATACGGAAGCTATTTGTTAGTGCGTCCCTTTTTGTGATTTACATAATTTAAAATATGGTCAGAAATATTTGTTTTATTGTCGACAAAATTACATAACTATATATATTTGGTATTCCTTAAAATTTATATGAATTTTAGAATATGACAAGGAATTTAAGATATTTTTATATATTTTCACAGACAATTTATTTTGTAGTTCTATGAATAATTATAGCCGAGCCGGCCAAGAGCTTTGTGTCTGCGGTATTTCAAAAAACTTTTTTGCTTCAAACTGTTAGCTTAAATCTATGTAACATTTCTTTGCACACATACAAACACGGAGTTTCTCGTTAGTGTTTGTTAAAGTTTAGCGGAAATACAATTACACAGACTTACGTTACGTATCTACTTTATCTTTTTGTGGTAATCAAAAACAAAAAAGAATGAAAGGCTGGCGTTTATGAAGATGATATTGCGTTCTTTAGTTAAGAGTTTAAACATTATATAAATCCTGTCAAACTAGTGCCCGAAATTTGACATCTGTAAAGATCGCGCGAAGGATTGTCAAAAATAGATTTTCAAAATTCTTTTTATTGGTAAATTGCACAGTTGTCCCCTATACCGACACTGGGATTGCTTTTGCTTCGTGGGAAGAAATTGTTAAAATTGATTTGTTGGTAAATTACACAGTTGTCCTCTATACTGAAACTGAGAGTACTTTTGTTTCTCTACAGTGCTTGGTATTGTCATGATTATCTCAAGTGAGTTTAGTAATTTCTACAATGGCTAAAAATATTTATCAAAGGACTCGCATCAAATGGAAATGTGTGTGCTAGCAACAAAATGTTCAAAAGGCTTACGGTGAATCGGCTTTTATCAATCGGTTGTTCTCATAAGTAGTAAATTTGGTACTCTTTCGACTCTTTAAGTTAGAATGTATCGAAGTAACAAAAATGGTGACTGTGAATCATCATCTACATATGAGGGTGATCGCCGATAAACTTCCTTTATCATATAAATTAATTTGTACCAATTTAATGGATGGAGCATAAAATGCATTGCTGGTCGACTAGTTTTAAAAGATCTATACTTTTTGCAAAAACTCAATGGTGTAATGGTGACTGAAGACACGCCAAAAACAACAAACCTGTATCTGTTTCGCGAGTATAGAGCAAATTCAGCAATAACATCTAGTTGTTCTTGTCATATCGGTCTTTCGAATACACTGCATTTCTTGTGATTTTCTAAGATTTGTCGAGGTGTAGCGAAAATCTGATCGGATATACGCGAAAAATTAATTATGGGTTGATGACCTACTAGTTTATCGACGAATGCGAACGTCACTGTTTGAGGAGCTTTTACTAGATATGCCGTTTATCTCGACACTTATACTGCGAAGTTGCTGTCGACAACATCGAGGGGGCAGGCAATGAAAGAAAAATGTAGATGAATGGTGCCAGAAATCGAACCACGGATCCCGCATGGTAATCGCGTGTTCTAACCACTATGTCACGGCCGGTCTCCTTTTTGCAAAAACTCAATGGTGGCTGATGACACGTCTGAACGAAACAATTTGAGCAACCACTGCATTGACACACAACACACAACTTGTGTCTGTTTCACGGGTGTCATCTTGTCATATCGGTCTTCGAATAAAAGATTATGTATTTTAGCGAAATTCTGTTTGGTTTTGGAGTTACCAACAAGTTTCGTTAAAATAGGATATAATCATGCGCATAATTCACCTAGCAGGAGATTTGGGATGGCTTCTCGCATTATTGTGAATTAATACGCTTCCTATTTTTAGACTCACACAAAGGCCCCTACGTGCTTGTTTATGGCCGAATGCGAACATCGGCTGCAACATTAAAGGGGCCGCCGATGACAGAAATAACATTAATGAGTCGAAAAACGGATCTCTCGCATGATAGCCGCATGTTCTAACTTTCGAAAGACCTTGTATACGATAACTAAAATGGTAATACTACAGTAGTTGGTGTACCAGCAATCATCTTTCAATCAACATGCATACATTCCTTACACCAAATCGTGGTTATGAGGTAGAGTCAGCATGTTGACATTTCACGACATTCCTTATCTTACCACGACTTGTCTGAGCATGATTTTTCATAACCTAGTACGGGCGTTGCGGCAGTGGCCATAGAATTGTAATGTGCTGCCATCATAACTAGGGGGGTTGGTTTCAAGAAATTCAGAAAGTTGGTTGGAGTAGGCATTGGCTATCTCGTTGGTATGCATCTTTGTGATGTCAAGTTTCCTTAGGGGTTGGTTAAGAGCGTTTTTAGCACTATTTAATCGCTGCGCACCTTAACTGCCACTAAATGGTGATCCGAGTCAATATTTGCACCGCGCATCACACGCATGTCCATAATGCTTGAGACATGCCTTCCATCAATTACCACGTGATCTATCTAGTTTCTTGTATTTTAATTAGGTAATATCCAGGTCGCCTTGTGAATATCTGTACGCGGGAATCTGGTTCCACTGACTACCATGTTTCTTGCCAACGCGAAGCTAACTAGTCTGAATCCGTTATCGGTGGTGATATTGTGCAGACTAAATTTTTCGACAGCTGGACCAAGAGAACCTTCCTATTTTAGCAATAAAATTTCACAGAACAATTTTAATGTCGTGTGTACGGCAGCGGTCATATATTTCCTCCAGGCGCTTATAGAATGCATCTTTAATGTCCTCGTCTTTGTCTTCCGTCGGCGCGTGTACACAAATCAGCGTAATGTAAAAATATTTCGGCTTGATGCAAATAGGGGCTATTCGGTCACTTACAGGGTTAAACCGCGAGACCAGATGTCGAAGTCTATTGGCGACCATGAATCCACATCCAAATTCGTGTCTTTCTATATGGCAGCTATAAAACATGTCACAGTTCTTTCGTCGTGTGCATCCCTGTTCCTGTATGGCAGTGATGCCAGCCTTGTATTTGTCGAGGACGTTCTGGGTACATATCCGTAAATCATGGTCTTTCTTGTTTTTTTCTTTTTTTCGAGTTTTCATAATGATTGTTTTGTTTAATGAGAGTTGCTTATTAGGCCACCGCGCCCGATCATAGTTTCTTGGGGCTGTCAAATCCACTAACGGACTCATTTTGTTGAGCTTCCGTAACTTCTTTTAACTACTTCCTAAGACGCATCGGTGGTAGCATGCCATTAGGTTACTCAACATTGCGCCTTCTCACATTTACTACCACTGAACGAATGTTCAATGGCATTGCTCGGGGAATACGTTATCACTCGGACGTTGTGAGCTGTTTGGAGACCTCCAAAGAGAGATTCTGGTTATTTCCAGATGAATAATAATGTAGATAGTCGAATTGGAAAATACCCCATTCCCTCCTGGCTTGTTTACTTCCCGTTACAGCCCATGAATGAGGTATGGGATGCTTCTCCCATTGTTGTTGTTGTTGTTGTAACAGCTGGTGGTAGCTGGGGTGATAATTCTTTATACCGATTTTCAAATTATCGGCACTCGATCGGTCATATAATCCATTAATCATACTATCATTGCTGGCAACTCTGTTCGTTCCTTTGTAGATTCCTTTGTAGTTTGTGTCAAGGATTGTAAGGCGTTGTTAGGTATTTTAAATTAACAACAAATGGCACCTACTTGTTTATCGACAAATGCTAACGTCACTGTTTGATAAGCTTTTACTAGACATGCCGTTTCACTCATCCTTATACTGCGAAGTTGCTGTCGACAATATCGAGGGGGCCGGCAATGATAGCCAATAGTTTGACCTTGGGTCTCCCGCATGAAAGTTGCCTATTATTTTGTTTATATGAATATCCAATTAACTGTCTTCTCCAATTGACTTCCGCAATCACATAACTCATAACCCACGTAAATAGTAATCTTGATAGGAGTATAGTATCTTTTAAACATTTATTTGACGAAATCATATTCACAAAATTCTCTGCCTCTACTGTAAACAAATTTCCATACAATTTATTTGCATTAATAAGATTAATTTTATTATCATAGCCTAACCTAAAAACCCACAATGTACCAAACCGACGCTAACTATCATGCTTAATAACCAATTAATTACTTCCACTCAATAACTTCCGTAATCACTTAACCATTACATGTCCTTATAACGTCTTAATAAGTAAACACAAACGCTCATTGTTAAACCTACAACAATGTACAGTTCGACCGATTTTAATCCTAATATCTTTAGTTTGTTTATCTAGTATAAATTTCATTTATCAAAATATATATCTTAAGCAATGATCCCCTTGAATTATGTTGTCTCCGCACATCCGTTGCGCAACTATAATGTTTCTTCTTTTAAGTGGTATAATTTCCTCTAATCAAATCGCCAGTAAATACTGTAATCAATCAATTTTTGCTAATGAGATGTCCTTAAGCACGAATACAATGTAAACATGTGGAAGAGATAAAACATTATTAACACATGGATAAAATATTAATCCCCACAATTAGTAGTGGTGCTAAACTCAACAACACGTCCAGCTCAACGGATTCTTATTACAAAACAAACAAATTGTATAGCACATGCGAGACAAGGAAACGTAGCAGGGAACGAGCGGTGTCGAGGACAACACGAGTTAATCAAATGTTGTTATCGCTTAAGAAATATAGAAATGAAACAAATACAATGTGGCAAAAAGAAGAAATAGGCAAACAAGACAAAAGTAGCCACAAGATATTAGTCTCGCCACCACAACTGTCGTCTCAATGAATAACGAGCGAATGTTGTTTTTTTTTTTGATACTTCTGCATCATCAGTTATTGGCTGCTTGAACGTCTCTCTCTCTCTTGTCTCTTTCTCCGTTTGTGCAATCTTTAGCCAGTATAGAGGCTGCCGTCTGTCCGTCCACATTCATGTCTGCATGGTAACTAATGACCATATTATCCCAAAACATGATAAAAAGATAACAAAGTATAAGTTTCGTTATCCACACATTCATTGAGCATGTATCCAGGCAGAAGGAACAAACTTTGCCATCTAATGAAAAACCATTATTATTAGCTGTTAATTGGCTTTCGAAGGCTGGAGGTTTTGTAACGGGCCGGTTAGCATCAACATCATCACTAGTATACCCATCATCAGTACCCACAAGCAAAATTTGCAGAAGAAGTTGTCTCGAGATAAGATACAAAGTAATAAAAAGCAATTTATAAAGTTTGATGTGCAGCATTTACAATAGCATATTCGACGTCGTTCCGACGGCATCCCTTGAATCAGGGCAGGTTTATTGACTTTCAAAACAACAACAACAAAATGTGTAACGAAATATGGGACAACAAATAAGGACATGCTGCTGGTGGTGGTGGTGGTACATATCCTAAAGCTGTTTTTAAAACAAAAATATTAAATTATATGGGTTGAACGATGAACAGCGTCAATTACTATAGAAATGTGTTAGCACCTGCGAACACTGAATATTTAAAAAGTTTTTGGGAAAAATATAAATACACCGGTACCATCTGGTACGGTCGGCAAAAGTAACAGCAATAATTATTCACAGGACAACGGAAGACAAAGTTACACAATGTACAGGGAAGTAACTACATCAAACACTAGTAAGGTAATAACAGTAATCAAAGTAGTCAGTTTACTGAGAAGTTTGAAGAATAGTATCGGATAGTTGTAGTGATACGGTAAATAAATAATATACACAGCACAACACATGATCTTGGGACTCATTTCTAAGAACAGAACTTGAAAGAAACCGTAAAAAAAGAAGTTCTGCATCATTCGTTTTGTCAAGTTACATGCTATAATAATTTAATATCTATTTGAAATGTGGAAGTATCGTATAGGGGAATTTGTCACGTTTTAGGCTCTTTTGTTATATTGTTATATGGTGGCGTATGATAATCATAAGTAATGTTCTAGATAAATCATACGCCACGGAGTACAACAGTTTTATTGTAGCTGCTACAAACTAAACCCAGTTCAAAATCATTTAATGAATGAATAACACAATGCAACAAATTTTTGATCCCGGCTTCTAAATAGTTGATCCTTATGTAAAATTTCACGCTGAATTCAAATCTGCTCTTAGATATGTGGAAAGTAGAACAGATTTTGAGATATGGTCAAATTTCCATTTTTAGTGTTTTGAAAAAAGGTAGGTCTACTAAAATGCCATTTTCTCTGGCTTTAATTAACCGATTTTACTCAACTGTGACATAAATAAAAGATAATAAAATTATTTCTTAAAAAACGATAATTGATTAAAATCCGATGAATAATGACGAAGTTATGGGAATTCAAAGTTGGATTTTTGTAAAAATTTTAATGATTTTTTAAGTTTTCGCTGCCTTTAATTAAGTTTTTTTCTGTGTTTCCGTAAAACTTGCTCTTGTTTCAGATTATTGCATGATAGAATAATATGTTACAAAAATTTTTTGCCCTTGGTCATCAAAATCGGTTGAAAAATAAACGCTACATTCACAATTAAGTACAGATACCCCTTCTTGAGAGTAGTAGTAATTGTTGTTTTGCTTGCCCTCCGAAATATAACTCAAGTTTTTTGTTAAAAAAGTCACATAGGAAAATCTAAAAAAAAAATTGGGTTATTTCGCCAAATGCTCCAAATGCGGAAGTATTTTCTATCCGATTTTGATGTCCAAGGGCAAAAACTTTTTGTAACATATTATTCTATCATGTAATAGTCTGAAACCGGAGGAATTTTTACGGAAACACGGAAAAAAGTTAATTAAAGGCAGCGAAAACTTGAAAAATCATTAAAATTTTTACAAAAATCCAACTTTGAAGTGCCATAACTTCGTCATTATAAATAAAATCAATAAAATCGGTGAATTAAAGCCAGAGAAAATGACATTTTAGTAGATCTACCTTTTTTCAAAACACTAAAAATGGAAATTTGACCATATCTCAAAATCTGTTCTACTTTCCATATATCTGAGAGCAGATTTGAATTCAGCGTGAAATTTTACATTAAAATGTATTATTAAATTTCCCGGATACAGAAACTTTTGAAATTTTGTGACATAGTGTAATTGAAACCGTTGCTTATGTAGGGAAACCCTATATGAACAGATTAATTGTAATTCTTAAATTAATTATAATTCTTCTCGAAGTCCACCAGACCTAAATTTGTATGGTGAATAATTTCTTTTCACAGTCCCCTTGATTTACAAATTATGTAATGTTATTGTAAAAGACATTACATCGGCTGTATCGAATACAAAGACATATACTAATTTTCCGCTTCATTAAAGAGCATTCTGAAACAGTTTTTCAAAAGACTCCCCTTTAAACCTATATACATACATATATCCTTGCATTCGCCGCCACCTCATTTTGTTATCCTTAATTGCAGTGCGCATACACACACACACACACTTGACTTTAGTATGCTCTTTTCTATAATTATCATTGGCTTTTACATCATTACACTAAATGCTTTATGCCCCAAAAACATGCCACAAGGGCAAAAAGAATATATCCTCTTAAATACAACCAAACTATGACATTCAACATTGGCATCCGAAAAATACACATTCAACTTAAAAAACCATAAAGTTGTGACGGGCGGGCACTGCACATGCCGCAGGACAGAAATTGTGTTAATAGCATAAAAAGCGAAAATTCCATAAGCGACGATAAAAGTGAAAAACAAACCACATATGAAACTTATAGTGCAAATATGGCGGACACACACACACACACATAATCGAAATGCAGTTGTGAAAAATATTCGAGGACTTTATATGCCAACATTCTTTGCCCCCAACACATACATCCGGGAGTGTGCGAACGTGTGCTAGCGTGTGTTTTTGTGTTGATGTCGTTAAGGAGACCTTAAGGAATTGCGAAAATGTTTAAGATATTAAATAACGATGGCTAAAAGCAGATGCTTATGAAGTGTTTAAGGCTTTTAAGAGCGAGCAGCACAAAAAGAAAACAAGAAAACTTCAAAAAAAAAAACTGAACTAACATATGGGTGAATGAAAGAAACCTTTAGTAAAGGATTTAAAAAAGGACGATTCATGTAACCTAAAGCTTATTTTTTTCTTTTTTTCTGGAGGGCAGAGGATAGTAAAACTCTATGGATTTTACAGTGTTCGGGCAAGGATAAAGCAAGTGGTCATTTAACAGATGACTGTGCCATGAAATATTTTGGGATTGACATATTTTTTATGCTGCTACTATACATGTATATTTCCAAAAGGTTAAAGAATTTACAAATATCTATGAAACAATCTTACGTATTATGAGGTTGCGACTGTCTGTAAGGTTATTATATTGAAAAATTTAAACAAAATGAGGTGTGTGAAATTGCTGCGAAGAAATATTTTCACATTCTGAGTGCAGAGTTTATTTAGATGAAGTTTATATACATTAATAGCCAGGACATTTCGTTTTCTTTTTTTTGTGATATATTAAAGGTAACTTTCATGATGAGCAGTGCTATAAAATTTAACTTAATTTATTTTACATATAAGTAATTATAGATGTAATATTGCTCTTTAATGTAGAGGACATTTAAAGGTTAAAGAAAACTTAGCTTGTAGATTTCTCATATTTTAATTTTTCCCAGTAAGGAAATCTCAAGCGCATAATATTTACGTAGGATAAAAGGTAATCCAACTAAAACACACGATATTAATTGTAATTGAATAAAAAGTTTTCACAGAAATATCTTAATATTTTTCATTCTAGTAAAACGATTTATGACAATTATGTGTGAAACAAAACATCAGCCAAATGCTCGTCACGGCATCAGTGGCATACCTCTATCTGATGGTTCATATTTTCAGATAATCTGAGACATAATTGAGGTTCAATTTCGTTAATGTGCCGAATTATCTCATCCTTTAGCTCTTGAATTATTTTTGCCTTATTGACATACACTTTTCAAAAAACCCCAGAGAACGAAATCCAACTTTGTCAAATCACATGATCGTGGTGGCGACCAATTAATATCGCCACGAAAAAGAGCCATTGTGAATGTGTCGAAACAATAGCAGCATCCTGTTAGAACCACATGTTATCCAGATAAATATCATCAATTTCTGGCCACACGAAGTCTGTTATCATCTCGCTATAGCGAACACCATTCTTGGTGTTTCGAAGAAATACGGCCCGATGTCGCCGCCAGCCTATAAATAGCATCAAACAGTCTTTCTCTGTGAATGCATCTGAAATGTGGAAATTCGGGACACATTTCGTCGATCACAGCCATTTACAATTTTTTTTATCAGCGACCACCTAGATGATGTCGACTAGTAAAAGATTCTCAAAAAAGGTGGATTTCTAGGGGAATTCATCCATATAGTAATCATCGGATGATCGGAAAATAATGTTGCTTTGTTAACTATACCATCCAACACGCGCAGGAACAGAGTGAAGGGTATATTAATATTTTTCTTTCATTTGCAATGCCCTTTTATGCTACTTCAATCTAAATGTGAGTTCCTACTTCCCATACAAATTGTTCCATTTTGGGGGTCTGTCGCTGCGATTACAGTCGCAGTTAAAGAGGAGTACGATCGAGTTAAAGCTGAGATTAGGTTCTAAGATGAGCCCGTTCAGTCAAAAAATTTGGTATGCTAGCTTCTATCCTCCTTACGGATGTTAAGTTAAAAGATGAGCAACATCGGAAAAACCTACTCCCACATTCCATACATACTCCCTTTTTTTTGGGGGTGTCCGTCAATCAGTTCTCGTAATTACAGACGTAGTTTAAAAAATATCGAACTGAAATTTGGTATGGAAGCTTTTATTCTCTAAGCTGAGTTTAAATTCGGAGATGAACAATATCGGACAAAAACTACTCCCATCTCCCATACATACTACCTCTTCTTGGAGTGTCGCTCTGTCTCTTCCTCGCGATTACAGCCTTAATTTTATGAAAGCCTCTCTCTTCTAGGCGTAGGTTAATTTCTAAGATGAGCATTTTCGAAATCAATCTACTACCACCTCTCTTACAAACACCCCCTTTTTGGAGTGTCATCGGACCCCCCGAAATCTATATATATAAAAATGGTGGCAAAAATGTATAGTAATTCATCAATTGAGAACGGCTGGGCCGATTTTGCTCAAACTTTTTTTCAGTTGTTCGTTATTGCCAGGAGCAGGTTTATGTGAAAGAAAATTTTGGGAAAATCTTCCGGAAAAGTCGGAAAATTGGAAATAACGAAAATTGCCTTTTTGTATGGAATTTTGAGTGCAATTGTTACAGAATGGCTTTTCGAATAGAAAAATGAAAAATTTTGCTGAAAAATGTGGAAAATTCCGGAAAAATTCAAAAAGTTTGAATTTGTTTTTTCTACGAAATTTTGCATATAATCGTATGATTTTATAATTTTGGACGATGTAACAGTGAACAATTTTGGACAATTATTTCGAAATGACTTTCTGAATGGAAACACAGAAAAATTCTAGGTGGAAAACTCGGAAAATTCCGGAAAAACTCGAAAAATTTGGATTTTTTAGGAAACATTTTGCATCGCAAATTGAATTTTTGTATAACATTTTGTGTGCAACTGTTCCGTAGTAGCATTCGGTTGCAAAAATAGAAAATTATGGTTGGAAAATTATGGAAAAGTTCCAAAATGGGAATTTTTTTCGAGGAAATTTTACTTCTTATTGTGTTTTGATTATTTTGAATGATGTAAAGGTGAAAACTTCGGATAATCATTCCGAAATGACTTTTCGAATGGAAAAATAGAAAAATTCTTTGTGAAAAACTCGAAAAATTCTGAAAAAAAAACTCGAAAATTTTGATTTTTTCGACGAAATTTTTCATTGTATCGCTTGATTTGATTATTTTAGACGACGTAAAAGTGAAAAATTCGTTGTGATGTTTGGAAAAATTCGGTTTATTGTAAAATCCATATGTATGAAAACGGTTTGAACGGTTGAACAGTGTGTAGTAATTGATCAAGAGAGAACGGCTGGCCCATTTTGCTCAATTTGTATTTAATTGTTCGTAATTGGTATGAGGGTTTTACGCAAGATAATTTTGGGAAAATCTTTCGGAAAAATCGGGAAATTGAAAAATTTAAAATTTTGTGTGCAGTTGTTACGAAATGGCTTTTTGAGTGGAAAAATAGAAAATTCTTAGGGAAAAACTCGGAAAATTCCGGAAAAGTGCAAAAAGTTTTTTTTTATCGACTAAATTTTGCAATTTTCGCATGATTTGATGGTTTTGAACGATATTTAGGTGGAAAATTTCGGTTAAATGTTGATTGGTAACGAGAAAAATAATATTTAGATAAATAATACGTCGAACCCGACGGGATGTGCGGCAATCAGCTGTCGACATTGGGAATGCCAGCGTCAAATCGTTTGATGCAAGATGCATTCGATCGCGAATTTAAACGGGAGCAAGACTATAATCTGGATGATAAGAGTTCGAAAAAATG